>CM019706.1:38293797-38836704 GCA_009760885.1 Achatina immaculata
ATACACATATATTCATAGACACACATACATACATGCACACACACATATATACACATACATTCATACACACACATACATACATGCACACATACATACATACACACACATATATACACATATATTCATACACACACATACATACATGCACACACACATACATACATACACACATACACACATATATACACACGTATACATACATACACATATATACACACATACATACATACATACACACATACATACATACACATACATACATACACATACATACATACATACATACGTACATACATACATACACATACATACATACACTACATATATACATACACATACATACATACACATACATACATACATACATACACATACATACATACATATATACACATACATACATACACATACATACATACATACATACATACATACATACACATACATACATACATACACATACATACATACATACACATACATACATACATACATACACACATACATACACACATATATACACATATATACATACATACATACATACATACATACATACATACACACATACATATACACACATACATACACACACACATACATACACACATACATACATATGTAATCCTCCACTGACTCTTTGAAGATACTCTCATGACACTCTCATGACACTCTCCTGACGCTCTTATGACACTCTCTTGACACTCTTATCACACTCTGATGACACTCTTAGGCCCTCTGGGACTGTGAGCAATGCATAGCTAGACACGCCACCACACCCTCCCCCTACCCACGTCCCCCACTGGACCTGATAAACTGCCAAAACGGCGTGGGCGGGTGGGGGGATAGTTTCACATTTCCTTCAGAATTTATAAACTGATCAGCTTTACTAAGTTCAGTTACCAGACATGCACTCATTCCGGGGGGGGGGGGGGGGAGTTGGAGTAACTTTTTTTTAACTTTTGGGTTTTTTTTTTAATTTGAATCAGTAGACCAGGCCTAGAATGTTACTTATAAATGTGTCCGACAGACTCACTTCTGTAGATATCTACAGAGTCAGTTTCTTCAAAATATCTACATTTCCTCTTTTTTTTCTTTGCTTTCTTTTTAATTTCTTGGTATTTCCGAAGATGCGGTGATCACAAAAGAAACAGGGAATACCAGACGAAATAGGAGATATGTTTGAAAACGGGGACATTTAGACTTCCTAACTGAAGTAATGCTGTTCCCGAGACAAATCCTTAAAATACGGGACTGTCCCGTATAATACATGAAGACTGGTTATTTTAAATACCACTAAATAGAACCACCTGTCTTCGGTTAAAGAAACCGCACCCCTCTCCTACTCAGCGACTCTTATTTCTGTCACGTGATAAGACCTGCAGGACCTGGACTATTGTAAGAATGTACTTAAATCATGCCTGCCCATGCAGAACCCGATGTGAAAACAAACGTACCTACTGCAGGTATCATGTAAGCCTAGGTACAGGTTGTTATCCCAAAAATCCACGCAGAAAAACATTTCCCAGCAACGCGTTGAGCTATCTAACCCGCTCACACAAACGTAAACCTAATACAATACAGGTAAGCAAACAGGCCCTTGAGGCTTAGAACACACACACACACACACACACACATATATATATATATATATATATATATATATATATATATATATACTTTTCCCCCTCTACAACAAATGCTGGCAAGTGAGCACTAAGAATCAAAACGTTGTATGAGTTGCGAGCCAGCGTCATTGCACACGGTCAAACCGTATGTGCTCTCTCACATGTGCTGCCTAGGTAGCAGTTGATCAGAAACTGCCGATTAGTATCGCCATCAGCACTAACTCCGTAGCTAGCGGTGTCATTCCTCTTCCTTCCCAGAACGTTAACCCTGGTACCTATTTTTTTTCTTGAGGCTGGGTGAACCACATGTGTTTCTGCGAGGCACGGTTGGAAATTGAAACCAGGTCACCTGGTCGGTGAGCGAGTGACTACTCCACTGCGTTAATGCAGATTCATCATGAATCAAAAAGTAACTAAAAGCAAATATCTGCAGCATGGAGCATCTTTCCGGTCCTAACAAAATCAGGGATAAAAATCTTACAACTTTATTGTTGATAAGCAGAAGGATATCATCTTTCATCATTTCCTTTAGAACATTATCCATTGCTCTAGTTTTATGAGTGGACAATGCTAAAATAGTATCCCTTGCTCTAGTTTTATGAGTGGACAATGTTAAAATATTATCTATTGCGCTAGTTTAAAGAGAAAATAATGTTAAAATACGAGGGGTGATTGATAAGTTCTCGGCATAAGGTACAACGGATTATTTGTGGACATCTTTTTGAGGTTATTTCTCAACATAGTTCCCTTGCATATTTATGCACTTAGTCCAGTGATCCTGGACCATATGGATCCCTTCTTTTTTGTGTGTGTAAAAGTCAGCATCTTGTGTCCAGTAGAAAGTGGTCTGCACCGTGAATGACGTCACTATATGAAGCAAATTTGCAATCACTGAGCTCCTTTTTGAGTTTGGTAAACAGGTAATAGTCCGAAGGAGCCAAATCTGGGGAGTAAGGAGGATGTTCAAGAAGCTGGAAGCTGCATTCATGAAAGGCAGCCATTGCCACCGCCGACTTGTGAACTGGAGCATTGTCTTGATGAAAGATGACTCTTCTCGTCAATTTCACTCGACACTTTTCCTTCAATTTGACCCACAGTTGCTTCACAAGATTAACGTAATAGGCCCCGGTGACCGTTCTGAAGATAGTCCAGCACACCTTCTGGATCCCAAAAGATGGAAGCCATCATTTTGCCTGCAGACAGAACCACCCTTGCTTTCTTTGGAGGTGGAGATCCATGATGTTTCCACTGCTTTGATTGTTTTTTGCTTTCTGGCTGAAAATGATGAGCCTAAGTCTCATACACATTCATAAATTGCTGAAGAAACTTTTCAGGATCTGCTGAAAAATGCCCAAGATTGTCTTTTCACATGTTGAGACGCTGTCGTTTGTGATCAGCTCCAAGAAGTTTCGGCACTCACCGAGAAGAGACCTTTGTCATTTGACGATCATTGTGAATAATGGCATGAACACTTTCCTGGGAGATGGCCAACTCAGTAGCAATGTACCGCTCAGTTAGTCGTCGATCTTCCATTATCATGTCATGGATTCTGCCGGTGGTTTCATCGGTGGTTACCGTTCTTGGTCTTCCTGGACGGGGATCATCTTTCAGACTGAGTTATTAAAACAAGCGTGGAGGCACAAATGTTTACTTTTTTGTTTTTCTAAATAGCTCTAGATTTTCTGGTAAGTCTACATGTTAACATTTATTTTAGTTTGGACGTAGTCTAAGAAAGTTCTCCTGCTTGCTGTCTCTTACTGTCACATACACCCGAGCATGCTGGTTCTTTCTTCATGTTGTCCACTTGCCTTTTTTCCATACACGCTTTAGGTGTGGTTTAACTATAGCATTATGTCTTTTAATTTTGAAACAAAAAAAAATTGAATGTGTTTATTTCTGTTTTTTTTTCAAATGTAAGTTCCTGCAGCGGGTTTCTGTCTGCTTGTGTATCCAGGGAAAGAAGCGATATTTTACTTCCTTGTAAAGTTTTCTGTCTGCTTGTGTATCCAGCGAAAGAAGCGATATTTTACTTCCTTGTCAAGTTTTCTGTCTGCTTGTGTATCCAGCGAAAGAAGCGATATTTTACTTCCTTGTCAAGTTTTCTGTCTGCTTGTGTATCCAGCGAAAGAAGCGATATTTTACTTCCTTGTCAAGTTTTCTGTCTGCTCGTGTATCCAGCGAAAGAAGTGATATTTTACTTCCTTGTAAAGTATGATTGTGTATGATCGTATGTGATCATATATGATCGTATGTGATCGTTTATGATAGTGTATGATCGTTGTCTTTGTTTTATCCCTTTAATTGTTGCATCCGTGTTGCTTGTATGGGTTAATCATGAACTGACGATGGGGCTCTTGATGTTTGGTGTGTCAGTTATCTCACCCTGGATGTAGCTACAAGTGTATCATGAGTACCTGCATCCTGTTAGTACGGTTTCTACAATGTAACAACCCCCCCCCCCCACACACACACACACACACACATACACACAAATGCTGGCTGCAGACCGTGAGAAACGGCGAAAATATTTTCAAGAAAATGCTTGGATTGAACTACCAAACATGATTCGGTCAGTTTTCCTCGAAGATGTGATTCATTACGGTTTTCCTGAACTTGGTGTCAAACCAGCTTCCTTTTTAAGCTCTGTTTGTATACAGCGTTCACTTTATGAATAAAAGCATTCACCTTATGAATAAAAGAGACGAGGAAACACGCCTCATTTTCTAGCCTTCCCCGAGAATAAATGATTTTATTCAGACTGAATCAAGCAACCATCCAGACAAACAAAAGCAGGCTCGGGGTAGAGAGAACATGAAATTAGTTCAGCGCAAGAGAGGGCAGCTTACTAAAGAAATACAAATCTTTCGTCCTTATTTTGTATCTTAAATCTGAAGCCAACAAGTCCACAAATGAAGGAAGAACGTTTGAATGGACTAGCAGTTTTAAGAACCAAATGTGACAAGACAAGAACGTTTGAATGGACTAGCAGTTTTAAGAACCAAAAGTGACAAGACAAGAACGTTTGAATGGACTAGCAGTTTTAAGAACCAAATGTGACAAGACAAGAACGTTTGAATGGACTAGCAGTTTGAAGCACCAAAAATGACAAGACAATAACGTTGGATTTTTCTGCTGTACCTGATCAATTTGTCCCAAGAAAATCCCGCAAAGCGTTTCTAGATTACAAAAAAGTGACGATTATCTCCAATCAGAAATTCCCAATACAGAAGAAACATGAATGTTCTATTGATGTTACCTTTTTTTCTATAAATCGTTCTAGTTCTTTTGTTCTGTTTAGTTACTTGTTAATTACAATATGTACTCGCCGTTAAATGTCATATAGGGGTCGCAAGCTATTTCGCCAATTGTTTCTGTTTTCGGCGAGCTTTTCAACCTCATCAAGGGATTTTATGCCTATTAATTCGGCCTCCCTTAACAATGTCCTCTGTAGAGTTTCACGTGGTCTGCCTCTTTTTCTTTGGCCTGTTGTGTTACACTTGATAGCTTGTTTTGGGATTCTCTGATCGTTTCTTCTCATCGCGTAACCAACATGTCCATCTCCTTCTCCTGATCACCCATGAGACTGGTTGTTGTTTGCTCATCTGTCTTATCTCTGCATTGTTCTTGAATTCGTTCCACTTGATGCTGAGTATTTTCCTTAGGCATTTGTTTTCAAAAGAGTCTAATTTCTTGTCTATTTCTTTAGTTGTTTGCCAGCTTTGTCATGTATGTATGCATAAATGTACATACCCATACATAAATCATGGGTGATTACAAAAATACGAGCACTTCGACATGGGGCCTCCATTTCCCATCTGCCCTTGGTCTGTTGCGCAGCTTCGCATGGATCTTGGCCTCAGTGATGCATTAACCACCACCCAAGCCCCAGGCTAAATTTGGTAAGGTCCTCCATCCCTCCCGGCCTGTGCTGTCCACCTCCTGATGTATGACCTGATCCTCACTAGCTGGGATCTCTGCTGTTACTATCTGACTTTCAATTTCACAGACGAAAACGAAAATGAAACGTTGGCGCCAGGCCTCTTGCCCTTTCTGGGCCCTACGTCTACAAACAGAAGATCCGCCACTGGCTGCCCTCATCTGCTTCCAGAGCTTCAGATGCTGAGAATATGAAGATTAACTAGCGCAACCTCCACTGTGGTTTGTCTGGGAAGAACACTTTATATCTTAGCTTTGAGTACTGGCTGTCGCTCTTCTGTGCCTGGTCTCACTGGATAAAACTTAGGTGAGGTGAAGGTCAAGTACGAATCCTGCCATGATCTTCAAGTTTCTGACGTGGGCTTAAGCTGCCTCACTACCTGAAAATTTCTCCCCAACACTTGTATACAAGCAAATCATCATGAGAAGTTTTTTACGCAAAATTTCCATTGGGAATCCAGGCAGAGCGCATGCATTTTTTTAAAATAGAATACCTACATATAAAAAATTTTTTAAAACTGAAATGCCTCTCCTCTCGTCACCGCGAGTCAGTTGGTTTTTGTGCTCTGTCTCACGTCACTTTGTGCTGGAAACTTTCCTTTGTCTCATGTCACTAGGAGTCTCAACTGCTCGTTGTGCTGGAGATTTTCCTTTGTCTCATGTCACTAAGAGTCTCAACTGCTCTTTGTGCTGGAGATTTTCCTTTGTCTCGTGTCACTAGGAGTCTCAACTGCTCTTTGTGCTGGAGATTTTCCTTTGTCTCATGTCACTAGGAGTCTCAACTGCTCTTTGTGCTGGAGACTTTCCTTTGTCTCACGTCACTGGAAGTTTCAACTGCTCTTTGTGCTGGAGACTTTCCTTTGTCTCATGCCACTAGGAGTCTCAACTGCTCTTTGTGCTGGAGACTTTCCTTTGTCTCACGTCACTGGAAGTCTCAGTTGTTCTTTGTGCTGGAGACGTTCCTTTGTCTCACGTCGCTAGGAGTCTCAAGTGCTCTTTGTGCTGGACTTTCCTTTGTCTCATGTCACTATGAGTCAATTGCCCTTTGTGCTGGAGACTTTCCTTTTTTGTCTCCCGTCACTGGGAGTCAATTGCTCTTTGTGCTAGAGACCTTCCTTTTTTTGTCTCATGTTTTTGTACTGTGTCTGAATCTGCGAGGTCATGTCTCTATTTTCAAAACCTGAATCCACATTAATCTCAAAATTTCCTATTTTCATGGTAACTTCTCAAAACAAAATGATAAACAAAGAACAATTTCATCAACTCATAGTTTTATTGCATTTACAAGCGATGACCACATAGACTGGAGCTGGTAAAACAAATGTGTACTGTTATAAATGCACTAAATACTTGACACACAGCTTTAACCCTTTTGATCCTTCCTGTGCAGTTAAACATCACACAGAGCTAGGGCATTGAAGTTTGACAAGTTTTCCTGTTTTCCCGTAAGCTTTTCAACCTCATCAAAGGATTCTATGCCTACTAATGTGACCTCTCTTAACAATGTGTTCTTTAGAGTTTCACATGGCCGACCTTTATCTTTGGCCTTTTGTGTTCCACTTGATAGCTTGTTTTTGGGATTCTCTGACTGTTTCTTCTCATCACGTGACCTACATATGCCCATCTCCTTTTTTCTGATCACACATGAGACAGGTTGTTGTTCACTTATCTGTCCTATCTCTGCATTCTTGAATTCGTTCCACTGTATATTAAGCATTTTCCTTAGTCATTTGTTTTCAAAAGAGTCTAATTTCTTGTCTATTTCTTCAGTTGTTTTCCAGCTTTCACATGCATATATGGGGGTGGATATTACATTTGACTTGAATAATCAACTTGGTTTTTGTGCTTATAACTACCCCTGGGAACAACTGTGTTAAGAGCATACTTATCTTAACACAGCGTTTGTGAGACAGGGAACATAGATCTGTTTGCTTAAAAACTCTGACCTATCTCTGTAGCCCAGAAACTTGTAGCAATCAACACTAATTGTAATTGTTATTTTTGTAAAATGTAATGTCAGGTTGGTGGACGGATGGGGACATGGAGATCTCTGGCGGGGATGAGGGAAGTCTGGTGTGAAACCAATGAATCCAAGACGTGACAAGCCTATGGGTCTTTACAACAATGGCTATCAGAATGATGTAAACAAAACAGAGCTAGTAGACTATAGGTGGCGGGGAATGGATATCGTTGAAGCACTCATCAGATTCCTCATCTCAAAGTCAGAGTGTCTTTGTGGAACTGTCTCCAAACCATCTGACATGGAGAAGGGACTTACGTACAGCCACCAGAGGCTGGAAAACAAACACCGGGTCACCCACACTGTCTTCATGGCAGTCCGAGCAAGACCACAGTCTTGCCCTAGCAAGGAAAGGTGCTGAAGTCGGAGTTACCCAGCCAAAAGGCGCATCGCAAAAATCAGGGTAACACACATTATCGCTGATGCAAACGAAGAAGAAGAAGTGCTTATAACTTTTTATTGCCGTTCTCAAGATTCTTGAAGGTCAACGCTGCTTTTGCAAATTCTAACTTCCTTTCTGGTGTCACCGTCCTGGTCTATGTAGTTGCCGAGGCATGCAAATTGGTTTACTTCTTCAACAGCTGTTCCTTCTATGTATATTTTTCATTCTCGATTAATGGGATGTTTCATTATTTGTGTTTTTCCCTTGTTAATTTCAAATCATATTTTGTTAGCCAGTGAAGACAGGCAATCTGTTTTTTCTTGCATCAAATTCACATTGTCACTGATAAGAGTTATGTCATCAGCAAAATCAAGATCTTCTATTTGGTCTCATGTACCCAGTCAATGCCTGTTTTACCTGTGCAATTTATTTTTTCATTATGAAGTCTATGGCAATTCCAAAAAGCATTCCAAAATTCCTTGTTTCATGCCTGTTTCAATCTGAAACCATTCACTCACTGCTTCATCTGTGTTGACTGCACAAACATAACTGTTTTAGAGATCCTTAATGATGTTGACAATTTTAGATGATATTCCACATATTCTTAAAATCCTCCATAATGATTCTCTGTGTATGCTATCAAATGCCTTTTTAAAGTCTATGAAGTTCAGGATTAATGATTTTTGCTTTTCAATATGTTCTTCAAATATTATTCTTAGAGTGAAGTTTTGGTCGAGACAGCTTCTCCCTTTCTGAAATCCTGCCTGTTCTTCTCTCATTGCAGTATCCACTATATCTTGAATTCTATTCAGAATAACTTTGCAAAATACTTTTGACACAACCGATAGTAAGGTTACTCCTCTCCAACTACTGCAGTTGCATTTTTTTTGGCATTCTAACAATGATTCCTTTTGTCCCATTTAGAAGGGACCTTTTTTTATTTCCAAACTTTATTACACATTCTCTGTAGCTGTCTCATGTTGTCACTGTTAATAGTTTTTAACATTCTGGCTGTTATTTCATCTTCACCTGCAGCTTTGTTGTTAGTCATTAGGTTCACTGCTGTTTCAATTTTGTTCCATGTAATTTCGTCTAGGTTGATATTTAGTTGTGAGACTGGCAAGTCAGTTTCAAGGTCTATCAATTCTTTTGGGTGTAATCGATTAAGTATTTCTTGGAGGTGTTCAGCCCATCTTTGCTTTTGGTCTTTACTTGATGTTAATAAAGTGCCAGTTTTGCTAAAATACTGGTCTTTCTTTGGATGTAATAATACCCTTTAGCCTCTTTTGTATGTTATATGAGTTCTGCTGTCTCCTGTTTTTGTTAATTGATAATTTCCATCAATAAGTGGATACTTCTGCTACTCTGATGAATCAAACAGTTTTGTGTATAATTTATAATACAGGGTAATTGACAAAATACTTCCTCCTTTTTTTACCCTTTGTCAAACAGTTTAACTGCTCTCATTTTCCCAGAAAAGTATTATTCTGTAGCCTACATCCAGCTCCACTGTGTTCTTCAGTTGGTTTGTATCTATTCTAGCATGATGTCATGATGTTTATACCACTTTATTCCCCCCCCCCTCCACTTAAAAAAGATTCTAAACAATGAACAATGTGCTGGGTTACATTATTGTCTAGCATTCTGTGTTTGTTTGCTCTTAGCTTTCTCATGTTAGCTTTTCTTCAACATCCAAAAGGAAAACAAAAACCTGGCAACATCCTCCATGTTTGACAGATGTCCAGGTCAGTTTCTGACAGCTTATCTCATTTTACAGTCCTAAAATGACACCTTATTCACCATTCTCTAGCCACTACCACTCTCTAGCCACTACCACTCTCTAGCCATTACCTCTTTCTAGCCACTACCACTCTCTAGCCACTACCACTCTCTAGCCACTACCACTCTCTAACCACTACCACTCTCTAGTCACTACCACTCTCTAGTCACTACCACTCTCTAGCCACTACCACTCTCTAACCACTACCACTCTCTAGTCACTACCACTCTCTAGTCACTACCACTCTCTAACCACTACCACTCTCTAGTCACTACCACTCTCTAGTCACTACCACTCTCTAGCCACTACCACTCTCTAGCCACTACCACTCTCTAGCCACTACCACTCTCTAGCCACTACCACTCTCTAGCCACTACCACTCTCTAGTCACTACCATTCTCTAGCCACTACCATTCTCTAGTCCACTACCACTCTCTAGCCACTACCACTCTCTAGCCACTACCACTCTCTAGCCACTACCATTCTCTAGCCACTACCATTCTCTAGTCACTACCACTCTCTAGCCACTACCATTCTCTAGTCACTACCACTCTCTAGCCACTACCACTCTCTAGCCACTACCACTCTCTAGCCACTACCACTCTCTAGCCACTACCACTCTCTAGTCACTTCCATTCTCTAGCCACTACCACTCTCTAGCCACTACCACTCTCTAGCCACTACCACTCTCTAGCCACTACCACTCTCTAGCCACTACCACTCTCTACTCACTACCATTCTCTAGCCACTACCATTCTCTAGTCCACTACCACTCTCTAGCCACTACCATCTCTAGCCACTACCACTCTCTAGCCACTACCATTCTCTAGCCACTACCATTCTCTAGTCACTACCACTCTCTAGCCACTACCATTCTCTAGTCACTACCACTCTCTAGCCACTACCACTCTCTAGCCACTACCACTCTCTAGCCACTACCACTCTCTAGCCACTACCACTCTCTAGTCACTTCCATTCTCTAGCCACTACCACTCTCTAGCCACTACCACTCTCTAGCCACTACCACTCTCTAGCCACTACCACTCTCTAGCTACTCTTCTCTTGCTCAGCTTCCTCCTGTCTAGGTAATGTCTGTTTCAGGTGAATGTATGTGTTTTAGTTTTTAAGAATCTCTAACCTTGTTACACTCTCATGAAAACACTCACACAGTGAAAACAAAAGCACATGCTGGGACTGGGATGACAAGCTGAATAAAGCAGTCCTTACTCTTCCCATTTCTGTCAAAAAGATGCAACAACAATATCATCATTCTGAGCTACTCCATCCACAGATGCTTTGTTATAGCTAAACTCTGTCCACAGATGCTTTGTTATAACTAACTTCTGTCCACAGATGCTTTGTTATAACTAACTTCTGTCCACAGATGCTTTGTTATAGCTAACTTCTGTCCACAGATGCTTTGTTATAACTAACTTCTGTCCACAGATGCTTTGTTATAACTAACTTCTGTCCACAGATGCTTTGTTATAGCTAACTTCTGTCCACAGATGCTTTGTTATAGCTAACTTCTGTCCACAGATGCTTTGTTATAGCTAACTTCTGTCCACAGATGCTTTGTTATAGCTAACTTCTGTCCACAGATGCTTTGTTATAGCTAACTTCTGTCCACAGATGCTTTGTTATAGCTAACTTCTGTCCACAGATGCTTTGTTATAGCTAACTTCTGTCCACAGATGCTTTGTTATAGCTAACTTCTGTCCACAGATGCTTTGTTATAGCTAACTTCTGACTACTTATTCGCAGCACTTTCAACTTTAGCAGGTTGCTGCATGATGAGACTGGATCTGTACTACAAACTGATCATTGGCTCTACTAACCTGTGTGCTGCCTACAGTGAAGAGATGTGCTCAGCATCTGTTCTCTAGACATGCTAGGAGCTACACAACCCTCTCAGACATGCTAGGAGCTACACAACCCTCTCAGACATGCTAGTAGATACACAACCCACTCAGACATTCTAGTAGCTACACAACCCACTCAGACATGCTAGGAGCTACACAATCTACTCAGACATGCTAGGAGCTACACAACCCACTCAGACATGCTAGGAGCTACACAACCCACTCAGACATGCTAGGAGCTACACAACCCACTCAGACATGCTAGGAGCTGCACAACCCATTCAGACAAAAGACCAAGCCAAACCCGAGCTCCCTTCAGAAGAATCCTGTGTAGTGATGCTGAAAACCAAAGACAAGCTACCACATCCATGAGAGACTGGATTTAATGCCTGAGTGAATGATGAAGAAGAAAGGATGACCATAAGAAATGCTTGAGTCCATGAAACTTGTGGCATCTAGTTAGCAAACTGAACAAAGATACACTAATTAAAGTACTCCTTTAGTTCAGGTTTGCTGGGAAATAAAAAAAACTGTTTTAACTCTTGTCTTTTTCACTGTTTGTAAATAAGCAGGTCACATGATAATAAGAAGAAGCAATCAATTAAATTCACACTTGCTAAAACACAGAACTTCTGCTAAAGTAATACTGTAATTGCAAACACAAATACTTGTTTAAAACATTGGGTCATAAAATGGAACAAACATAATCATGAAATACATTATTTAAGAAGCTGACAACATTACACACAAAGCACAAACACTTCTTGAACCTTTAAATATATTACCTTCAAAACCACTTCTGGTTTTTTTTTTCTCTTAATCAGAGCTCGGTCATATGTATTTCTCTCTCTCTCTCTCTTTCTCTCTCTCTCATGTGTGCATGCGTGTGTGTGTGTGTGTGTATATATATATATATATATATATATATATATTCTCTTTGACAGAGAAAGAAAGATGAGTGAAAGAGGCCGCAAATTTCAAACCAAGCAAGAGGCTACTTTTAACAATTTTTTTTTTTAATGTAGAACATGTTTAAAAAAAAAAGTGTGAATTATTTTATTATTATCACTTTCAAAAGTTAACATTTTTTTTTTGTATTACTGAATTATTCCTACAAAATGTTACAGTTCAGAGACAATGATCTTAGATACACCTACAAGAAATCTAGAAGCACTGACCCTGACATTTATTCTGCTGCTGGCTAAATGAATAAAAGGCAGAGCCAACAACAATCTCATGCTGTATGCTGGTCAAACATGAACGTAGTATGCCCTGGAATCTGAGAAACTAAAGCGTATGTTCAACAATGATGCTCACATATGTGTTTTCTTTGATATTCACAACTTCTCACTAAATTATATAAATTTAACTATTTCCAATCAGCTACTACATGCTCCATCTTTTCCTCCAATCATCCATTATAATTATACATGTGCTTCCTCTAATCAACCTTCTTACATTCCATCTCCTCTCTCTAATCAAGCCTCTTACACTACATCTCCTCTCTCTAATCAACCCTCTTACACTACATCTACTCTCTCTAATCAACCTTCTTACACTACATCTCTTCTCTCTAATCAACACTCCTACACTACATCTCCTCTCTCTAATCAACCCTCCTACACTACATCTACTCTCTCTAATCAACCTTCCTACACTACATCTACTCTCTCTAATCAACCCTCCTACACTACATCTACTCCCACTAATCAACCCTCCTACACTACATACATCTACTCTCTCTAATCAGTCCTCTTACACCACATATCCTCTCTCTCTAATCAACCCTCTTACATCACATCTCCTCTCTCTAATCAACCCTCTTACACTACATCTCCTCTCTAATCAGTCCTCTTACACCACATCTTCTCTCTCTAATCAACCCTCTTACATTACATCTCCCTCCTCCAATCACACTTTATACATTCCATTCTCTCATCTCAGCTCTCACATACTCCATCTCATACACCCACATTCACTCCTACAACAATACCACATCTATAAGTTCTCATGTCTCAGCCTCCTCTATACCTTACTTTCACACTAAATTCCAGGCAGATACACAAATAAAACATAAAAAATGAGTAAACAAACTGATGAAAATGAAGTCACAACTGAAAGAATGACTGAAACATCCAATATCCATGGAAGACACTAAACCTTGAGGATAGAGACTACTTCTGTAAGGGCTTGATGTTGCAGCTGTGAAAAAAGGAATAAAAAGTTAATAATCTGGAAGATTTGTACAACACCTGCAATAATTAATATCTCTCTCAAATATGCACACACACACAAAAGTCATATATAAAGCTAGACTCACACTTTGATAAGAAGATCACTAGACTCACACTTCGATAAGAAGATTACTAGACTCACACTTTGATAAGAAGATTACTAGACTCACACTTTGAAAGAAGACCACTGGACTCACACTTCGATAAGAAGACCACTAGACTCACACTTTGAAAGAAGACCACTAGACTCACACTTTGATAAGAAGATCACTAGACTCACACTTTGATAAAAATACCACTAGACTCACACTCTGATAAGAAGATCACTAGACTCACACTCTGATAAGAAGATCACTAGACTCACACTCTGATAAGAAGATCACTAGACTCACACTCTGATAAGAAGATCACTAGACTCACACTCTGATAAGAAGATCACTAGACTCACACTCTGATAAGAAGATCACTAGACTCACACTCTGATAAGAAGATCACTAGACTCACACTCTGATAAGAAGATCACTAGTCTCACACTCTGATAAGAAGACCACTGGGTTGACATGAGAACAGCTAGAGAATTAACTCAAACAACAAAATAAAAAAAAACACCAGACATTTTAGAAGAAGAGAAAGAACTTGTCTTGTCTTGTCTTGTCCTGTCTTGTCTTGTCTTGTCTCATCTTCAATTTCCCTGGAACCGTGAGCTGATGTGCTCTGCAGCCAATGTGAAGGTGTTGAGACACAACATCATATGTGAAGGTGTTGAGACACAACATCATATGTGATGGTGTTGAGACACAACATCATATGTGAAGGTGTTGAGACACAACATCATATGTGAAGGTGCTGAGACACAACATCATATGTGAAGGTGTTGAGACACAACATCATATGTGAAGGTGTTGAGACACAACATCAAATGTGAAGGTGTTGAGACACAACATCATATGTGAAGGTGTTGAGACACAACATCATATCAGGGTGGGAGCAGGTTATGGCATCTGTTTTTTTTTCAGCTCTGGAGTGTGGCTACAGAGAGGCGTGAAGCACTTCTTTAACAGACTCCACCACCATGGGGTCTAAGGTGATCCCTGTCCCATTAGCCAGGCTAGGCTTGTTACTGTGGGTGTCAACAGAGGTGGGACAGGGTCTTGGTCAGCTATGGTTTGCCAGCCCCGACACCAGCATGTAAGCTGTGGGATTCTGATTCTTCACCCCCCCCCCACCAGAAAAGAACATAAAAACAGTAAAAATAAGTGAGAAGCTGGTTCATGATGAATAAGAACAATAACAGTCAGTCTGACATGATAATACAACAATAACAGTCAGTCTGACATGATAATACAACAATAACAGTCAGTCTGACATGATAATACAACAATAACAGTCAGTCTGACATGATAATACAACAATAACAGTCAGTCTGACATGATAATACAACAATAACAGTCAGTCTGACATGATAATACAACAATAACAGTCAGTCTGACATGATAATACAACAATAACAGTCAGTCTGACACGATAATACAACAAAGTCATCATCTCAGATAATGGAAAAAGTGGAAGGGCTGTGGAAGGACATGACCATTCATGTTATTTGATAATAACACATGCCAATGATGATGATGACCTACCCAAGCAACCCTTGCCCACTCCATGTGGTAGGAACCACGGTTAGCTTGACTATCTGTCCTCTCCTGATTACCACAACCTTGACGGCTTTCTGAAACAGAACATAAACTTAAGAATTTCTCACACCAAAATCTTAACAAGTAGTGTCTGAATAACTGAAAAAATCAGAAACATGGGACACATTGGGACAGCAGGAGTGTAAGAGTTCAACTACAAATCATTCATAAACAAGAGGAATATGGGAAAAGCAGGAGTGTAAGTGTTAAACCACAAATCATTCATAAACAAGAGGAATATGGGAAAAGCAGGAGTGTAAGTGTTAAACCACAAATCATTCATAAACAAGAGGAATATGGGAAAAGCAGGAGTGTAAGAGTTAAACCACAAATCATTCATAAACAAGAGGAATATGGGAAAAGCAGGAGTGTAAGTGTTAAACCACAAATCATTCATAAACAAGAGGACTATGAAAAACAGGATGATAAAACAGAGAACAAGAACATATGCTCACAGTACAAGATAACAGTATTGAAATATACAAGAACCTTCTTCTTCAACATTCCTTTTGTCATAGCCAATATTTTTTCTAGAAATTCCCATTCAGTACATCAAGTCAGGCAACCCTCACAGTTTCTCCATTTGGATGATGGGCCTTGGTCTACCTTTACTCCCTTCAAGTTACAGCCAAACACTTGGTAGACAGTTATGTACTCACATCTTTAGAATGTTGTAACACAGTGCCCACTGTCTGGAGGTTGACAAAGTTCTCCGATGTGACAGAGCCAAACTCAACCAATTCATCACCAACTTCCAAACCCTTGGATCAAGAAAAAAAATAAGAAATAAAAACATAAATATTAATTTACAGACTGAATTTCAAATTCTATAATTAAAAAAAGAACCATCCCTCAGCCTATTGTTTAACTAATGCTGGACACACCACAGAGACAGTATCCTTAACATGATCAAAGTCTGAAATGCTGATGTTAATGAACAAATCCTAATAACAAAAAAACACACCATTCAGATTCCACTTATAATGCTTCCCTCATAAAAAAAATACCACTGAGATTCCACTTACAACAATGCTTCTTCTCAAAAGAAAGAAAAAAAAACATACCACTGAGATTCCACTTACAACAATGCTTCTTCTCAAAAGAAAGAAAAAAAAACATACCACTTAGATTCCACTTACAACAATACTTCTTATCAAAAGAAAGAAAAAAAAACATACCACTTAGATTCCACTTACAACAATACTTCTTATCAAAAGAAAGAAAAAAAAACATACCACTTAGATTCCACTTATAATAATGCTTCCCTCATTAAAAAAAACATACCACCGAGATCCTACTCACAACAATGCTTCTCCTCACAAAGAAACACAAACACAACACTGAGATTCCATTGTAGTACTATATTCTCACCCTTCCCCCCCCCCCACAAAGCTTATTCCAAGAATAAGAATGAATCTGAACATTAGCTGTACCACCTCTTGACTACTTAATATTACTCACACCATTGGCTGCAGGAGACCATGGGTCCACTCTGTCCACCAAAGCAAAGGGAGTTATGTTTGTTACTGGAGTTTCACCTCCAGCCACAGTCATGTGATGATCTCCTGTGGAGCCACTATCTACTTGTTTTGATCTAGCTTCTGCATGAATTCTAACCAGTTCCTCCTCAATGTCCTTCATGACTGCAGCATGATCATTCTGGAGACCTGCCACAGGTCACAACATTACAGTTAATAAGTTGTTAACATTACATACACAGCATAAAAACATTCTGAAGTATATGTTACACGTCACAACATTACAGTTAATAAGGTGTTAACATTACATACACAGCATAAAAACATTCTGAAGTATATGTTACACGTCACAACATTACAGTTAATGGAACTGCTTCTTCTTCTTCTTCTGCATTCAAGGTTGCTGATCACTTCAGATCCTGATCCCTGTTGACATGGCAAAGCCCAAAGTCATCTCCAGATCCAGACAGGAGCCCCAAAGTTTTTGCCATGCTTGTGTCCTCTGGCCGTGTCTCACACCTCAAGTCTGCATGGTTTGGGTACTCTTGTAGGATATGTTCTGGAGTCTTGACTCCATTGCCACATGGACACTCATCTGTGTGAAACATTTTGAGTCGATACAGGATGGAACTGCTAATATTACACATATTGTTCTTGAGACCAACCACAGGTCACAACATCACAGATAATGCAATCACTAACATCACACACATAACAATGTATGAAATGGAAGACATTATTTCATACTTCAATATTCTTCCTTCTTCTTTTCCTTCTTCTTCTTCTTCTTTGCTCCTCTTGTCACAATGTTTTCTTACTCCAGAAATATCACTGCTCACTGTAGCAGGACAAGTTGACATCGTGTGTCTCTAGGCCCCCCCCCCCCCCCCCGAGCTCATAGGAAATGTGCCTTCATCATATGTACAGTATAATATGCCATGATAAATATGTGTACAGTATAATAAGACATAATAAAGATGAGTACACTACAATATGACATCATAAAGATGTGTACAATATAATATGACATGACAACAATGTGTACAGTATGACATAATAAAGATGTGTACAGTATAATATGACATGATAATGATGTTTACACTAAAACATGACACAGATGTGCACAGTACAATGCAAAACGAAAGACCAGTTCACAACATACTGCAGACTCACAAAAAGTAATGGCTGAACACTGAACCATGACAAGTTTGATGTAGTTCACGGGTACGCTATACACCTCATCTCAAGGTATTCATATCTCATACACTTTTGGGTACCTTCTCATGAGTAAGATTCAGAATACACTCCATAAACATTATAATAAACAACTTAAGACATCTATAAACTCATACATGTGTAAGTGGGGTAACTCACATGATATCTGGTGGCGGGCATGCCGGCATGAATACACATCAATGTCTGAACGGGGGAACCCTTCTGAATCCACCAGCGACTCTGTAAGTCCCACACCTTTTTGCTGGAACCAGTTTTTTTCCAAAATTCTACTTTAGTTCATTTCAGATTTATAAATTTCATGATAAAATGAACTTTTACATTAAAATGGTCGGCATTTGCTTATATTACAGTTGCAAAGAGAGAGAGAGAATAAAAGTTAGGTACACACAATGTGTGAATAATGATAAAATAAACTAGATCAGGGAAAAGACTTGGTACACACAATGTAAGAGTATGGATAAAATAAACTAGACAGATAAAATAAACTAGATCAGTAAAAAGTCTTGGTACACACAATGTGAGAGTATGGATAAAATAAACCAGATCAGGGAAAAGTCTTGGTACACACAATGTGAGAGTATGGATAAAATAAACCAGTTCAGGGAAAAGACTTTTGTGTTAAATAAATAACTAGTGTACATATTGCTGTGAAACTTGGAGGTAAAGATAGTCCCATAGCAAATGCCGTGGGGATGAAGCATTAGAGACCTCATTATGCTGGGCCATCTGCGTATGATGTAGGGTGGCCAGTTCCTTTCCTCCCCAGATTTTCTCTTGTACCCATTTTATGAGGCCATATTTTACTGGGTCGTATTGGTTGGAAAGAAAATCCCATTCAGCTGGGGATTTGAACCCTCGATCATTTGGTCGCTAGACGAGTGCTCTAACCACTACGCTAGCCGGTCTCCTAAATTTAGACGATATGTGAGGAAATGGTGTTTCTATAAAATGTTATTCAATTTGGATACATTGGACTCAGTACAGTGGATTAACTTGGCATGTAAGTAACAAATTCGTAGTCTTCATTTTCCATTCTTTCTTTTCAATTCTTAGCTCTTTTTTCTCTGTTCTATACTAACTCTATGGTCTATTATGAACAACATGGGTTTTCCCAGTCATCTGGTACACTTCATCACCAAACTGTACAAAGATCAGCAAACAGCAGTGAGGGTAGATGGCGAAACATCGGGTTGGTTTGACGTACAAAAGGGAGTAAGACAGGGATGTATCCTATCTCCATACCTGTTTGACATCTACACCAAATACATCATGAGGAATGTAAGAGATGAACAGGAAACAGCTAAATTTGACTCTTTCAACATCGGTGGCTACCGGATTCCAGAAATCAGATACACTTTATGATATGGTCAAACAGCTCAGAAGGATTGCAAAAGTTGATTCTCTCAACCAAGACACAACGAAGCTCAGAACCTCTTGTTAAACACCAACAAAACCAAAGTAGTGATAATTGAGAAAATGAGAAGCAAACACAAAATTACACTGGACCATCAAGAGCTTGAAAATGTTAATAAATCTGGATATCTAGGTTTAATTATCAGCACCAATGGTGACTGCGCAGTGGAAATCATAAGAGGAATTGCAGTTGCACCACATAAACTAGCACAAATGATGAGTATGTAGCAAAGTACTAACAAGAAAACAAAGTTATGTTTACTAAGAGCTTACATATTCTCAGTGAATATGAATGTGAAATATGGACACTTAACAAATCACTAGAAAAGAGAATAACACCATTTGAAATAAAATGTTACAGAAGGGCACTTAGAATATCACGGATAGAACGAAAGTCAAATAAAGAGATATTGATGGGATTAGGCGTCTCAGAAAACTGGCTCATTAACACTATAAAAATTGGAAAGCTGAGCTACTTTGGCCACATCAAGAGACACAATAACTTGGAGAGGTTGATAGTAGAAGGCATAGTGCCCGGCAAAAGAGAAAAGGGATGAGCTCGCCATAGATGGACTCAGGACACCACAGAAAGTCTGAATATGTCAATGCGAGACGCTGGACAATTTGCTCTAGACCAGACTGCATTCAGGGAGGCTGTGAGAGGAACAACATTCTGGAAGGGACATGTCACATGAACGAATGAATGAATGTATACCAATAACACCTCATGGAGTCTGGTAGACAAATATTTCAATAAGCACGGTGGCAAGGTAAGGATGACATCATCTCTTGTAAGGAAGACATAAATGGGAGCAGAAAGTAATTTAGCACGGTGTAGTACGGTCAGCCTGGGGTAAATATTGTACACACAGAACTTTAAATATGAGATACATAAAAATAATAAGAGACTGGCCATGACTCCAACCAGACTTTTGGTATTATGAGCAGCCATCCAGCCATGAAAAGATTTATGTATTATCGACTTGACCGTCTAATACCTCCTGGTGCTTTTATTTTTAAGGTAATCATACAATCCTGTGCAACATCACTTTACTCTGTGGAAGCCCTGTTGTTTCTTATTTGATAAATCTGGAGTTGAAAGTAGTACTGCCTGGGAGGAATGCTGTGTAAAAGGCAGATGAAGAAGTATAAAACAACTAAGAATGAGTACCATCAGCTGATGTACATCACAAGCTAGAGATCAGAGCATATACGGACTTCTCCAGAGTACAAAGATGATGATCATAAAGCTCTCAAACTTCTTCGTCAAAATCTTTTTTCTACATTAAACTAAATGACGAAAATGAATATCTTTCGACCTCTGCACGTGAGTCGAATGAATTCAAACGTAATGGTCATGACCACTTTTGTCGGGCAAAAGTCCACACGTGAACTGACGATTATACATTGAAGACAACGGTTACTGAGGACATTTATAGTCAGAAAACTTAATAAAGCATACTAGAAGTATGCAATGAAGTGATCTGAAGTTAAAGTACAGCATATCTAATGCTCGCATGGACGGTTAATTTGATAAATATTTACCAATCACGTTGGAAGGTATCGAAGAAATATATCACAGGTCACGAAAGCACCGGTTTCTCTGACACAAATGTCTACTTATAAAACTTCAAATAATACATACAATACGCTTCAGTAAACAGATAAGTACTTACTGAATCAAGCAGATCAAGTAGTTCTTTGATATTACTTTCAATTTCGCTCTTTTTATTACAAAGCTCATGGTACCGTTTAGTTGAAGCCATGTTGTTTACCATGACGAGTCAAAATTCGGGAACAGAACTTCCACTTTCATATTTTGAATGAAACGAAATTTTCTCAAACCGAGTTCATACATTGGTTCTTCAAAATGTGGAACGGAGATAAAACGACACAAAGAGATTTCATTTCACAAATGCAGCGACCACGTGGTTATCTCAGATTGAAAATCTTGGTAAAAGTACGCTATGGTTTTAAACAGAGACAAAAGTCAAAATCACACATTAATCTACAGATAATGATAACACTACATGATTATAATACTGATAAAATTTTATGGAGATCATCTTACTGCTTTCAAGTTAAGCGTGAAGCTGTATCTTTTATTCTTTGAAATATAGAAAGAGCAGAGAAAGTCAGAGCTGTATCTTTTGTTCTAGTCTCTTTGAAATATAGAAAGAGCAGAGAAAGTCAGAGCTGTATCTTTTGTTCTAGTCTCTTTGAAATATAGAAAGAGCAGAGAAAGTCAGAGCTGTATCTTTTAATCTAGTCTCTTTGAAATATACTTGTTGGCCTCTTAGCAGTTTTTTCAAGGATGATTTCATGTGCATACAGCTTGATGGAGAGCATACTCCACCAAAGCACAGCTGCATCAGTCAACACTGAACAGAAACATGCTTGAATGAGTGAACAGGTTACTCTGTCTTGAATCTATAGTTCCATCCACCATCTCTAAATGAAGAAATTAATACATGAATAGGAAAGGCAACTGTCGCATTTGGCAAACCAAGGAAGAGGGCATGGAACAACAAAAGATAAACACAGAAAACAAATGTTATGATTTATGAGACCAGTGTACAACGCACAGATATGGCAGATGAGCGAACAACAACCTGTCTCATGGGTGATCAGAAAAAGGAGATGGACATATCGGTCACGTGATGAGAAGAAACAATCAGAGAATACATACAATACGCTTCAGTAAACAGATAAGTACTTACTGAATCAAGCAGATCAAGTAGTTCTTTGATATTACTTTCAATTTCGCTCTTTTTATTACAAAGCTCATGGTACCGTTTAGTTGAAGCCATATTGTTTACCATGACGAGTCAAAATTCGGGAACAGAACTTCCACTTTCATATTTTGAATGAAACGAAATTTTGTCAAACCGAGTTCATACATTGGTTCTTCAAAATGTGGAACGGAGATAAAACGACACAAAGAGATTTCATTTCACAAATGCAGCGACCAAGTGGTTATCTCAGATTGAAAATCTTGGTAAAAGTACGCTATGGTTTTAAACAGAGACAAAAGTCAAAATCACACATTAATCTACTTATAATGATAACACTAAATGATTATAATACTGATAAAATTTTATGGAGATCATCTTACTGCTTTCAAGTTAAGCGTGAAGCTGTATCTTTTATTCTTTGAAATATAGAAAGAGCAGAGAAAGTCAGAGCTGTATCTTTTGTTCTAGTCTCTTTGAAATATAGAAAGAGCAGAGAAAGTCAGAGCTGTATCTTTTGTTCTAGTCTCTTTGAAATATAGAAAGAGCAGAGAAAGTCAGAGCTGTATCTTTTGTTCTAGTCTCTTTGAAATATACTTGTTGGCCTCTTAGCAGTTTTTTCAAGGATGATTTCATGTGCATACAGCTTGATGGAGAGCATACTCCACCAAAGCACAGCTGCATCAGTCAACACTGAACAGAAACATGCTTGAATGAGTGAACAGGTTACTCTGTCTTGAATCTATAGTTCCATCCACCATCTCTAAATGAAGAAATTAATACATGAATAGAAAAGGCAACTGTCGCATTTGGCAAACCAAGGAAGAGGGCATGGAACAACAAAAGATAAACACAGAAAACAAATGTTATGATTTATGAGACCAGTGTACAACGCACAGATAAGGCAGATGAGCGAACAACAACCTGTCTCATGGGTGATCAGAAAAAGGAGATGGACATATCGGTCACGTGATGAGAAGAAACAATCAGAGAATACAAAAATATGCTATCAAGTGAAACACAGCAGGCCAAAGAAAAAGAGGTCCACCATAACTTTAAAGAGGACATTGCAAAGAGAGGCCAAATTTGTAGGCACAAAATCCTTTGATGAGGGGTTGAAAAGCTCACTGAAAACAAGAAAACTTGGCAGTCTACCATGTGAGCCCTATGTGACGTCTACCGGCAACAGGATGGATGTAAGATGTACTGGGAACAATGGGTCGGAAACATAGACAACAGTGCAAGCCATGAGAAAGACTTAACAACTTGCGTCTGCCAAATACTGAACATGAAGTGATAAGATAAAGTAACCAGCTCTATTGGTTCTGCAGAGCGTGACGAGACAAAGTAACCAGCTCCGTTGGTTCTGCTGAATGTGATGAGACAAAGTAACCAGCTCTATTGGTTCTGCAGAGTGTGACGAGACAAAGTAACCAGCTGTTGGTTCTGCAGAGTGTGACGAGACAAAGTAACCAGCTCTATTGGTTCTGCAGAGTGTGATGAGACAAAGTAACCAGCTCTGTTGGTTCTGCAGAGTGTGACGAGACAAAGTAACCAGCTCCATTGGTTCTGCTGAATGTGACGAGACAAAGTAACCAGCTCTGTTGGTTCTGCATAGTGTGACAAGACAAAGTAACCAGCTCTGTTGGTTCTGCAGAGTGTGACAAGACAAAGTAACCAGCTCTGTTGGTTCTGCAGAGTGTGACGAGACAATGTAACCAGCTCTGTTGGTTCTGCAGAGTGTGACGAGATAAAGTAACCAACTCTGTTGGTTCTGCAGAGTGCTAGGCTTCCATCCATGACGGAAGATACTAAGAAGAATAAGGCTAAGATGGTTGGGTCATCTGGCAAGAAGGGATGCCAGTCTCTCACACAAAGCCACCCTTCATCAAAGGCTAACCTTTTAACATTGTATTAAATCATTTTACTGTGCAAAAGCCCCACTATTCCTTATTTGACAAATTCATTATTACCAGAATACATGACTGCCACAAAACCACCTTCCATAATCACCAGTATACATCACTTACACAAAGCCACTCTTCATCATCACTAAAATACATTACCCACACAAAGCCACTCTTCATCATCACTAAAATACATCACTCACACAAAGCCACCCTTCATCATCACTAAAATACATCACTCACACAAAGCCATTCTTCACCATCACTAAAATACATCACCCACACAAAGCCACCCTCCACCATCACCAGAATACATCACCCACACAAGGCCACCCTCCATCATCAACAGAATACATCACCAACACAAAGCAACCCTCCACCATCACCAGAATACATCACCCACATAAAGCCATCCTCCATCACCACCGTAATAATCATCCACACAAAGCCATCCTCCATCACCACCGTAATAATCATCCACACAAAGCCACCCCTCCGCTACTACCAGAATACATCACCCACACAAAGCTGTCCTCCGTCATCACCAGAGTACATCACCCACACAAAGCCACCCTCCACCACCAGAATACATCCCACAAAGCCACCCTCCATCACTACTAGAATACATCACCCACACAAAGCCACCTTCCACCACTACCAGAATACATCATCCACATAAGGCCACCCTCCATCATCAACAGAATACATCACCAACACAAAGCAACCCTCCACCATCACCAGAATACATCACCCACATAAAGCCATCCTCCATCACCACCGTAATAATCATCCACACAAAGCCACCCCTCCGCTACTACCAGAATACATCACCCACACAAAGCTGTCCTCCGTCATCACCAGAGTACATCACCCACACAAAGCCACCCTCCACCACCAGAATACATCCCACAAAGCCACCCCTCCATCACTACTAGAATACATCACCCACACAAAGCCACCTTCCACCACTACCAGAATACATCATCCACATAAGGCCACCCTCCATCATTATCCATCAAAATCTGACAGACAAGTAATGGCAGTTACATCAAGAACACCCAGCATTCAGAAATTTTTTTTGAAATAACACACACAGCTAAGAATTCGTTGACATCCATGTTCATGCTCATAACTGACACTGAAACCAGACAGACAGCACTCTGTATCAGATGAAGTAAGGGCATGATGAAACACATTGTCATTACACACACAAATGTCACTCTGACAGAAGGCACCAGGCCACTGAAAACTGCTTTATATGTGACTGTGGAACTCTGGAACAATTTGATATTAAATTCCAGACTTAGTTTTATCTAACCCTCGGTTCTTCAGTCATTATCTTGTAACAATATTACCCCCCGCCCCTCCACCAAGAACTTTCATCTACCTTTTCCTCAGCTATTATCCTCTAATTTCTGCATTTATCCACAGGGATCTTCACTTTTGTTCCATTGAAGTGATTTATTTTCCCCATCTTTACCTCAGCCCATCAACCTTCGCATTCCACTCCATCCACATTTTTCCTCTTGTCTCTCAGCCAATCGGATTTTTTAATCACAAATCCCAGGTCTTCATGCAAAGCATCCCAGTTCGGTCTATATATTCCTTCTAAATTTTATAGATTTAAATAGATTTATATAGATTTTTAATTGAGTTCTCTCACTGCACAGAAGTTTGGTAGATACTCATTAATGTGCAAGACAGTGAGAGTAACTTTCTTGCATGTTTGTATTTATTTCCTACATTTAGTGTGTTGGCAAGAGTGCAATGAACCAGTTTGGTTATTTCAATTTGGTCATTTCAGTTTTGTTATTTTAATTATGTTTGTTTTACACATATCTGTGTTAACTAATGCAGAATGTCTGAAATGCAATGAAAGTTGTGTGATCATTCATTCATTTGCATGTCCCTTGCAGAACTCTGCTTCCCAAACAGCACTCCTGTAGGCCTCTCGGTTGTGAGCAAGATGGCCTGCTGCTGCTGCATCCATTTGCAGATCGTCAATGATGTCTTGCAGCCATCTTCGTTTTGTTCTTCCTCTTTTTCTTTTTCCCATTATGTATCCTTCCAAGATGGTCTTCTCTAAATTATCATGACGTTTAATGTGTCCAAAGTATTTAAGTAAAGAGGATTAAAGAGAGAAAACTTAAATATTTTGGCCACATTAAACGTCATGATAATTTAGAGAAGACCATCTTGGAGGGATACATAGTGGGAAAAAGAAAGAGAGGAAGACCGAAACGAAGATGGCTGCAAGACATCGTTGACGATCTGCAAATGGATGCAGCAGCAGCAGGCCATCTTGCTCACAACCGAGAGGCCTACAGGAGTGCTGTTTGGGAGGCAAAGTTCCGCAAGGGACATCCAAAGGAATGAATGAATGAAGTATTTAAGTTTTCTCTCTTTAATCCTCTTTATTAGCCAGCCTTCTTCAATATTAAGCTCTTGTTGTATAGATATATCTGTTCTTTTTTGTGCCCACGATATTTGAAGAACTCTTCTGTAGCATTTACATTCAAAGGCATTTATGTGTTTCTCAGCTGTTTTGTTAAGTGTCCAGGTCTCACATGCATATGTTGCGATGGGAAAGATGCATTCCCTTAAAAATCTTATTTTTGTGGTTCTGTCTGCTCCTCTCCACAGATTCTTTAGTTGTTTTACTTTCTGAAGAGCGACAGATGTCCTCCTTTTAATTTCCTTCATTGTATCTCCATTATTAGTTAGTAGCGATCCAAGATATTCAAAACTCTCCACTTCTTCCAGTTTTTCCTCATTGATACATATTTCAGCTGCCTTGTTTGTTTTGTCAGTTGTCATCAATTTAGTTTTCTTTGCATTAAGATAGGGGTTTTGCTCTTCGCTGTTCTTATGGACTGACACAATTAGTTTTTCCATTCCTTTTTGTGTTGTGGACAGTAATACTGTGTCATCAGCATATCTAATCTCTGGTATTTCATAACCTCCAATTGTTATGGTATTGTGTGATCAAGGCGAGAAAATGAATGGGCCTGTATGCTCAATTCATCACCTTCTACAAATAAAATTACTTCGTTCTTTCAAATCAACCCACAAGATAAATAACAACTGTTTCCTCCTTTCTCATTTATTATCCATTACACACGTTTGTAAGTCTAGGTTTTCTCTTCTATTTTTTTTTTAGTGGGGGGGGGGGGGGGGGGGGGGCGGAGTGTCCTGTTTGGTTTTGTATGAATAAGACAAAAGTCTACCATATTCAAACAGTCAGCGGTGCCTTCACTATGACCACAAGCAGCGTGATGATGAAGGTTATGGCTGTGACAAAAGCTTTCATATGACTGCAGTCACAAGACTACACCCATGTCTGCAATCTAAGTGATTCAGTGAGTATGATCCAGAAGGTCCACATAAGTTCCTTATACAGGCAGTGGCTCGAGTCGTTGCAGAAATAAAAAATTCACAGTCACCTTCATCTATGTCCCTGGGCATGTGGGCATCCAGGGAAATGAGAGAGCAGACAGGCTGGCTGGCTCAGCCATCATTACAGATGGACAACCACCTGATCGAGTCGATACTGTTAACGCATTCAAAAAGATAGGCAGAATGGAGGACTTTGAGAGCAGCCAATCCACGTCGCTGCTTAGACTGAAAGAGCTGGGAGTACAGACTGGCACGGCCAGGAAAGAGAGGCACACTGGATGCGTGAGGAACTTGTCAGCCAACACAGGACAGATGCTATCAGCTGCAGGATGCTGGTAGATATGTTGGGCGGGGGGTGGTGTCTGAGCACATATGGACATGTCTGGTAAACCATAAGACAAAAGTCAAAACATTACAAATATAGTGTAATTACTTATCGTAAGTCTCTAAATACTTTTTTGTTTTTAAAATTATATCTTTGATTGTACTTCCTGCTTTGAATGCGAAATGAAAGCTTACATAAAAAGTTCAGTGAAAACAGAATTTTAGGAATAACTCTGTAATTTATGTTCTGTGAGACAGATTAAGTCATATAATGACAGTGCTTTCTTGTCAGCTGATCTGCTGTGCTAAAGCTGTATTTCTTCATAAATTGTTAATTTTTGTTTTTAAAAACTGTCTTTGTCCATGGAATTAGACCACACATTTACTGACTTAAAAATAACAAACAAACATTTATAAAACTGATGTTTTCATCGAAATATGCATGCACAGCACCATAAACACTGAAGTGTTACATTATCATACTTACATCTTACACTGAAGTAATACTTACAGGTCTCATATGTGAATACAAAGACAAAATTTCTTGTCATTTCTCTGTATAATATTTTCATCTAAACTTTCACTGGATGCTGTCTTTCTTCTTTAAAACATGTGTCTCACACATAAATGCATCAGCTTGTAGATGAACTGACATCCCATAAGTAACACAAATTTATTTCATCTCTTATGGTTTCCTTACTGGTGTAATGCCTTCTTTGTCAGCCAGGTCGAGTGACAGCAGCAGAAAATGAGGAACTGCCTGCAAGGAGAAGAACACCAAGAGAGGCACACTGTGTTCACAGCTGTGCATATGTTAACTGAACACAAATGTTTACACACAAGTCAAAGCCCTTTCACTGGGCTGTGTCCAATATATCCTTCCCTATCCCTCCTCAGAACTTATCTGGATTTTTATCTTTATTAAATGAATTTACCTCTTATCTTTTAACATTGTTTCCCGCCCCCACCACACACACATACACTGCGCACGTACGTGCGCACGTACGCACGCACACACACAGGCGAGGTTACATTATCCTGTACGTGATTTAACACTCACTAAAAGAAAATATTACTAACAGCAGCAGGAATACAAGTGTTATTTTCAGCATAGATAAAAAAAAAATGGCTGCATAGCACAGAACACCACACTTCATTATCTATGTCCACAAGTAAACAACTGGTACACAAAAATCAGAGATTACAAGCACAATTTTTATATCATTATTTATCTTGAAGTGCCAGTTCTGAAATATGTCTCAAGCTCTTCTTGCCATCCTTTCTTCTTCTTCTCCTGTTCTGTCCTGGAGTATTCCATGATCTCTCATCAATGATTTCTTTTCTCTTTCTTATGGGGTTCCAAGATCAAAACTGCCACATGATGATGAAGAAAAAAAAATACTCCTCCTTTATCACGTATGGTAACTGTGTCAGCTACATTCACCTGTAAACTTTAAATACGCTAATTATTTTTAAAATGACAAGCATTATAATAATCCTAATGAAACAAATAACAATAACAAAGTACAGGACTCTGCTCTGCTGAAAGGAAGTTGTTGTGATCACATGACATCACTGCCTACAGAAAGTACTGCTTCCTGCATAGCAATTGGTTGTTAGAAACCTGTATCATCCAATGATCATAAAGCTACATTTCTTTCAACTTACAGCCAGACCTAAGTGTACAGATCTATAATTTTAAAATCTGGCCAATACTGAGATAAATAATTTTAAATAAAAACTGATTTCTAAAATTACATGTTCTAGAAATGATTGTCACATATAAAAAAATTGTCACACACGTAAAACATCGTCACACATGTAAAACATCATCACACACATAAAACACGTTGGTGGTCCCACATATGGGATCAAAATCTGTCATGAAAGAACAGGTTTTTATGAGAAAATGATCTCTGCTAAAGTCAATCATTCATTTCAATGTCATCTTTGCACTATTATTGATTGCATACATGAAACAGCAATTTTATTATATAGTTCAAATTTATCATTTGGATCATTTTCAATTCTAGTTAAATTTTATCATATAGGTGATTTTATAAACCATGACACAGTGCAAGCCGTAGCTGTGTTTATCATAGTACCTGATGAGTAAAACATGCTGAAAGATTTGAGTAAAAATAATTGTCAAATTTCTTATTACCTCCTTTTATTTTCAAAATCCTACTTGCACAAGAGGCAAACAAAAATTTCCTTACATCTTTAGTCAGACTTTTTATAAAAATCTTTCACTTAAAAATTTGTAAATTATAGCAATGTACTATTACACTGGGACTGTTTAAAATAAAAACTGTTTTAAAAAATATTCTGGCCAATATTTTGAAAGAAAACATGGACATTTAAGAAAACAAAAAATAAAAACAACACAACACTAATCCTTTTGTTTTTCAAATTCTGATATTAAAGATTAAAGTTTTGAAATAATTCCAATTTAAATCAATAAAATTATGTTCTGTTTTACAGAGAATTAGTTAACTTTGTTTTCAATTTTATGTCTAAATGTAATGCATGGTGTAGTGTTTTTATGTCTAAATTTAAGGCATGGTGTTGTGTTTTTATGTCTAAATGTAAGGCATGGTGTAGTGTTTTTATGTCTAAATTTAAGGCATGGTGTTGTGTTTTTATGTCTAAATGTAAGGCATGGTGTAGTGTTTTTATGTCTAAATGTAAGGCATGGTGTTGTGTTTTTATGTCTAAATGTAAGGCATGGTGTTGTGTTTTTATGGTGTCGTGGGTAAAAAAAAATATAAAAATTCATTTTTAAAAAAAGGATAAAGGTAATACTGTCATGCCTTAGAGACACATGGACTGGGTTAAACAGATTCAGTCTATAAACAAACATACAGTCTTTTCTAAAAACTCCACCAGCAAAATCTTGCTAAAAACTCCACCAGCAAAATCTTGCTAAAAACTCCACCAGCAGAATCTTGCTAAAAACTCTACTAGCAGAATCTTGTTAAAAACTCTACTAGCAGAATCTTGCTAAAAACTCTACTAGCCGAATCTTGCTAAAAACTCTACTAGCAGAATCTTGCTAAAAACTCTACTAGCAGAATCTTGCTAAAAACTCTACTAGCAGAATCTTGCTAAAAGCTCTACCAGCAGAATCTTGCTAAAAACTCCACCAGCAGAATCTTGCTAAAAACTCCACCAGCAGAATCTTGCTAAAAACTCTACCAGCAGAATCTTGCTAGAAATTCAACCAGCAGATTACTAACATTTATGACAGTAAGTAAAACATGAACATATACATTAGAAAAAAAAAAAAAGCCACTACTCACCATCAACACAATCACTCCACCCCAAAGTCTGTGAACCGTTCATACTCTTATTAGTATTTATTAATTTTTTTTTTTTAAGTGTCAGTTTATGTTTCATGTCAAATCAAATTATGTTTCTCCTGGTGGCATTTGCAGAAAATTTTGAGAATTACTGATTATTATTAAGATGGCAGAACAAACAAGCATAACAATTTCTATACCTTACAAGCACTATTTTGGAAAAAAAAAATATATAGAAGGGTCAACTCTGGGGCAGTTAACTGCAAGTTGTCATGTTACGATCTAAGTACATTTTATCACATGAACTGACTTCACAGAACAACATTAAAGTATGAATGTGAGAATATGCAAAGGATCAATTTGAATGCAATAACATTCACTACGTGACTTCACTTCTCTTGATTACATTGTGAAATCACTCTCTGTGAGAAGAATTATCTGAACATGAACAGGACAGATTCATGAAAAAAAAACAACTTGTGAACCATGAATGAGAAACTGTTGTTATTTAAAATATGGTTGTCTGGTTACAATGCCATATACTGGTTATTAAGAAATCTCAAGCTATGATAGTGAACAACCAGCATAACAGTGTATGTATAATTGTAAATAAGTAAATAGATACAGCATAGGGTCACTGTTGTAAAGCTGTGGAAAATAAGCTTCGTAAATTGTTTGTTATAAGAATAGATACAGGTTTACTTAGTTAAAGCACAACAATATGTTTTCATTTAGTTTATCTGAGAAAAAAGAATTACTGAAGCTAATCATTTTCAATCCTCTAACAGTACATTTTTATTATTCTTGTCTGTCTCCATTTGTACAGGAAACTGAAGTCCAAAATGTGCCATAATTATGCCTTGCATGACATAAAGCTACATATACCATAAAAATGGGTCATAAGGCAATACTCTAGCACACAACACTGATTCAATATAGAGACTTCTAACAATGTAACAGAAAGTAACAAAGGACAATATTATTCTGCTAATCTTTGGAGTATCTCTTAATGCCCAGCATATATTTAAAAAAGAAAAGAGAGAACCAAACAAAGGCACATTTGTGAAGATTATGATAAGACTTGGATAAACCAAATGAAAGATACGTTTAAGATTATAGTTATAATAAAAAGGATAATATATAAACAGTACTTTTGAAGTAGGTAACAACTAGCCAAGAAATGTGGAAATAGAGATCTCAGGAACAACAAGTGTTAGGAATGAGAGATGTGACAGACAAGAGATGTGAAGGACAACAAGTGTTAGGAATGAGAGATGTGACAGACAAGAGATGTGAAGGACAATAAGTGTTAGGAATGAGAGATGTGACAGACAAGAGATGTGAAGGACAAGAAGTGTTAGGAATGAGAGATGTGACAGACAAGAGATGTGAGGGACAACAAGTGTTAGGAATGAGAGATGTGACAGACAAGAGATGTGAAGGACAACAAGTGTTAGGAATGAGAGATGTGACAGACAAGAGATGTGAAGGACAACAAGTGTTAGGAATGAGAGATGTGACAGACAAGAGATGTGAAGGACAACAAGTGTTAGGAATGAGAGATGTGAAGGACAAGAAGTGTTAGGAATGAGAGATGTGACAGACAAGAGACGTGAAGGACAAGAAGTGTTAGGAATGAGAGATGTGAGGGACAACAAGTGTTAGGAATGAGAGATGTGAAGGACAAGAGATGTGAAGGACAACAAGTGTTAGGAATGAGAGATGTGACAGACAAGAGATGTGAAGGACAACAAGTGTTAGGAATGAGAGATGTGACATACAAGAGATGTGAAGGACAACAAGTGTTAGGAATGAGAGATGTGACAGACAATAGATGTGAAGGACAAGAAGTGTTAGGAATGAGAGATGTGACAGACAAGAGATGTGAAGGACAAGAAGTGTTAGGAATGAGAGATGTGACAGACAAGAGATGTGAGGGACAACAAGTGTTAGGAATGAGAGATGTGACAGACAAGAGATGTGAAGGACAACAAGTGTTAGGAATGAGAGATGTGACAGACAAGAGATGTGAAGGACAACAAGTGTTAGGAATGAGAGATGTGACAGACAAGAGATGTGAAGGACAACAAGTGTTAGGAATGAGAGATGTGAAGGACAAGAAGTGTTAGGAATGAGAGATGTGACAGACAAGAGACGTGAAGGACAAGAAGTGTTAGGAATGAGAGATGTGAAGGACAAGAAGTGTTAGGAATGAGAGATGTGAAGGTTAATAGATTTGAAGGAAAAGAAGTATGAGGAATGGGAGATGTGAAGGATAAGAGATTTGAAGGACAAGAAGTGTGAGGAATGAGAGATGTAAAGAACAAGAAGTGTGAGGAATGAGAGATGTAAAGAACAAGAAGTGTGAGGAATGCGAGATGTAAAGAACAAGAAGTGTGAGGAATGAGAGTTGTAAAGAACAAGAAGTGTGAGGAATGAGAGATGTGGCAGACAAGAAGTGTGAGGAATGAGAGATGTGAAGGATAAGAGATTTGAAGGACAAGAAGTGTGAGGAATGAGAGATGTGAAGTATAAGAGATGTGATGGACAAGAAATGTGAGGAATGAGATATATGAAGGATGATTGATAATTATAATCATAGGTACAAACAAATGAATGAAGTTTATTTCTGATGAGAGATGTGTATGATCAGAGATATGGATAATCAGAGATGTGAGGTATGAGAAATATGTGGATATGTGAGAGATGTAGTGCTAACTGCGACATGATGTGAAAAATAACTATGAAACACACAATTCTTCATTCTGACAATGAAAGATGTCTGATAAGAAAAGCATTACTGCTTTACAAAACTGGTCACTATTCAATTAGTATACCACACAATTATACACTATACAACACTATACAGTACAACTTGTATACCATACAACTATACACTATACAACACTATACAGTGGCGTCTAGCATGGCAGCAACAAATTCTCCTCACTTGTCATGGTCTGTGGCCAGCCTATGTAGGTCCCAGCTGTGTTGCATGCTACTGTGCTTTTTCAGTTTTTCCCCAGGTTGTCTTTGGTCGTCCTCTCTTTCTCCTTCCCTCCTACATCCACTGTTTGGCTGTTCCAGCCACGTTGCAGGGTCTCTTCAGAGCTCATAATCAATTCATTTCCAGCATTTTTTCTGTTACAGCATGCACGTCTTCTTGTTCATATTAGACAAGTATATCTCTATTATTTATGTCTGTGGCCAGTAAACATTTGTAATCTTTCTGAAGCAGGTTGTGTGGAATGAGGATCTGTCTCTATTTTGTTACTGTGAATTGGCTTCCCTAGTCCAGGTGAAAAGGAAAACAGAAGAGAAATTTAAAAAATGTGGAAAATCACGAAAATAAATTACTGGTTGAAATTTTTAAAAAAAACTGGCATGAAATGATATGGCTGACCAAGTTCAGGTCAGAACAAAAGGGATCAGTCAGTGTCTTGATATTCCAGTAGCTCAGGTCAAAACAGAATGGATCAGTCAGTGTCTTGATGTTCCAGTAGCTAAGATCAGAACAAAAGGGATCAGTCAGTGTCTTGATGTTCCAGTAGCTAAGATCAGAACAAAAGGGATCAGTCAGTGTCTTGATATTCCAGTAGCTCAGGTCAGAACAGAATGGATCAGTCAGTGTCTTGATGTTCCAGTAGCTCAGGTCGGAACAGAAGAGATCACACAGTGTCTTAATGTTCCAGTAGCTAAGATCTGAACAGAAGAGATCACCCAGTGTCTTAATGTTCCAGTAGCTAAGATCTGAACATAAGGGATCAGTCAGTGTCTTGATGTTCCAGTAGCTAAGGTCAGAACATAAGGGATCAGTCAGTGTCTTGATGTTCCAGTAGCTAAGGTCAGAACATAAGGGATCAGTCAGTGTCTTGATGTTCCAGTAGCTCAGGTCAGAACATAAGGGATCAGTCAGTGTCTTGATGTTCCAGTAGCTCAGGTCAAAACAAAAAGGATCAGTCAGTGTCTTGATGTTCCAGTAGCTCAGGTCAGAACAAAAGGGATCAGCCAGTGTCTTGATGTTCCAGTAGCTAAGGTCAGAACAGAAGAGATCACCCAGTGTCTTAATGTTCCAGTAGCTAAGATCTGAACAGAAGAGATCACCCAGTGTCTTAATGTTCCAGTAGCTAAGATCTGAACAGAAGAGATCAGCCAGTGTCTTGATGTTCCAGTAGCTCAGGTCAGAACAGAAGAGATCAGCCAGTGTCTTGATGTTCCAGTAGCTCAGGTCAGAACAAAAAGGATCAGTCAGTGTCTTGATGTTCCAATAGCTCAGGTCAGAACAAAAGGGATCAGTCAGTGTCTTGATGTTCCATTAGCTCAGGTCAGAACAGAATGGATGATATAACTCTTATCGGTGACAATGTGAATTTGATGCAAGAAAAAACAGATACCCTGTCTTCAATGGGTAACAAAATAGGACTTGAAATTAACAAGAAAAAAAAACAAAAATAATGAAACTTTCCATTAATCAAGAAGGAAAAATATACGTAGAAGGAACAATTGTTGAAGAAGTAAAACAATTTGCATACCTTGGCAGCTACATAGACTGGAATGGTGACACCAGAAAGGAAGTTAGAATTGTAAAAGCAGAACTGACCTTCAAGAATCCTGAGAACATATGGCATTCAAAAGTTATAAGCACAAAAACCAAGCTAAGATTATTCAATTCAAACGTAATATCCATCCTCATTTATGCATGCAAAAGCTGGAAAGCAACTAAAGAAATAAACAACAAATTAGACTCTTTTGAAAAAAAATGCTCAAGGAAAATACACTGTATAAAGTGGAACGAATTCAAGAACAATGCAGAAATAAGACAGATGAGTACACAACCTGTCCCAAGGGTGATCAGAAAAAGGAGAAGGACATATGTCAGTCACGTGATGAAAAGAAACAATCAGAGAATCCCAAAACAAGGTATCAAGAAAACACAAGTCAAAGAAAAAGAGGTTGACCATGTGAAACTCTAAAGAGGACACTGTTAAGAGAGGCCAAATTAATAGGTATAAAATCCCTTGATGAGGTTGAAAAGCTCACTGAAAAAAGGAAAACTTGGTGAACGACTTGCAAGCCCTATATGACATTTAACGGCACAGAATTATATAAAAATTACAAAAACCTTCAATTATGAAGTAAGGTGAAATTACAATTCCCAATAAGTGGACCATAAATGAACTCCTCCCTCAGCTCTGCTACTGAAACACCAGAAAAAGACCTACAGCAGAACATGGATAACTTAGGAAGGGCATGTAAAAGTCACAACATGAAGATCAGTGTTGGAAAAATTGGAAGTTATGACCATAGCGAGAGAAGAAATCCCAGCAAAGATTTCCTGGGCGACCAGCCCTTGAAACGTTTCAAATATCCAGGTAACATAACATCATCCTCAGGTAATACTGATACTGAGACTGAGAACAGACGCAATAAAGCAAATCAGGTCATTGGACAAATTACTCAACTTTACTGAAAAACAAATATATCACAAATGAAACAAAAAAGTGCACAATTTTCCTCAACTCTATGCTGTCAATGCCAAACATGGACACTAACAGCTAAAAACAAAAGCAAAGAAAAAATTGTGACAGAAATTAGATGTTTAAAGATAATACTAAATGTGACAAGAAAAGACCAAATAAGAAACGACACCATCAGGGCAAAGGCTGGAGTAACACCAGTATTACACTGTATCTAGAAACAGCAAGTCAAATGGTTTGCTCATGTTAAACGACTACCATCAGACTGTATACCACAAAAAACATTCAAACTAAGATTCATAGGTAACAAAGGAAAGGGCCACCCACATAAGAGGTGGAGGGAGGAAATTACAGTAACCTTAAATATCCTATTATATGAAGCATCCCAATGAGCCCTTTCAAGATGTCTATTTGTCCCCCTCAACACCGAGTGGTATATAATGCAAGAGACAAGGTAAAATCACAGCTTTTAATTAGCTTTTCATGTCTTTTTACTTCTTCTTACATCTTTTTACATGTTTTGAAGAATTTATGCAAACTCTCTCTTTTTAAGTTAACTATTTTGGTTATATTTTGTAATTCAGAAAAAAAAAAAATTATCCTGACCCAAACTTTACCTAAAGTAGCCTATCTAGATATCTGAAGTAGGTAATTTTACTACTGACTGCACAATCAGCTGAAGCTGTGACAATTTCTTTCTTCCACAGCAAAAACTAAAACTCATCATTTCTTGGTTACCAATATTAATTTTAATAAAGTGAATTTTAATTTATTAAATTTAATATCATTGTGAGCTGTAGTGGAAAGTTTTACAGGCTGTCATTTGGATACCTCTGGTTGAGGTTATCAGAACTACAAAAATAAGATTTTTAAGGGCATGCATTTTTCCAATCGCAACATATGCTTGTGAGACCTGGACACTTAGCAAAACAGCTGAGAAACACATAAATGCCTTTGAATGTAAATGCTACAGAAGAGTTCTTCAAATATCATGGACACAAAAAAGAACAAATATATCCATACTACAAGAACTTAATATTGAAGAAGGCTGGCTAGTAAAGAGGATTAAAGAGAGAAAACTTAAATACTTTGGACACATTAAACGTCATGATAATCTAGAGAAAACCGTCTTGGAAGGGTACATAATGGGAAAAAGAAAGAGAGGAAGACCAAGGTGAAGGTGGCTACAAGACATCGTTGATGATTTGCATATGGACGCATCAGCAGCAGGCCATCTTGCTTACAACTGAGAGGCCAACAGGAGTGCTGTTAGGGAGGCAAAGTTCCACATGGGACATGCAAATGACTGAACTGAACTAGTTGAGGTTATTACATTCTGTCTTCACTTTATGATTTTTTCACAATTTAACCACAAATATTCACCAAATATTGATGTTAATCTTTTATATTTTAACTAATGCTCACCAAAAACCGGTGTTAATCTTTCACAGTTTAACCAATGACTCACTAAAAACTGGTGTTAATCTTTCACAGCTTAACCAATGACTCGCCAAAAACCAGTGTTAATCTTCCACAGTTTAACCAATGACTTACTAAAAACTGAAGTGAGTCTTAAACCACTACCTCACCAAAAGACTAAAAGTGAATCGTACACATTTTAAGTAACAGACATTGACTGCCGACAATGAAATTCAAACTGAATGAAAACATGCGATTACTGGCCCTATGCTACATGGAAGCAATGAGCAATAACAGTGTAAATGAATGCTGTAAATACATCCGAAAGTAAAGAGGCAATTACATTACTGCAAGCACTTGTTAATGAAGAAAAAAAGAACAAACCAGAATCAGATTATCTGAATGTGGACTTCTGCTATGCTGCCACAAACTGAAGGCCTTGATTGAAAGAATTTCCACAGAGTTAATGGCAACAAAATTAACTGTTTTATTTCACCAGCATATAATTATAATTTTAATTAAATAAAGATATTATTTATTAGATTAATTTTATTTGCATTATAAAACAAAAACACAAGGCAATTTGCACTATACTATTAAGTGATGTGAAATATGATGACAACTGTACAAACTGGCAAGGGGTAACATTGTCATTTTTTTTAAACCCAGTTTAAAAGAAAAAGACAAAGTAAGCATGTTACTTTATTTAGTAACACTTAAAAAGAGATAAAAGATGCTATTTGCATGTATACAAACTACAACAACAAAAATCTGGCTTTGGTTCCTGTATTACAGGATGGTAAAGTGTACAGCACACACACTGAACTTCCATGGTGTAGGTCTTCTCCTGTTAGAAAGTTCACTAGAAGTTTTCACTTCTTCCTGGCCCAGTTTCACTCCAACTGGCAACTTTTGTTTCCATGAGCATAATCTGTCCTGGCTATTGTATGTCACACAGCAGGTGCACATTTAAGTATTTACATTTTATGTACATGTGACATACAAAAAAACGATACACAGATGTAACAGAATGGTTACTATTTACGGAATAATTACAAATTAGCAGGAAAAAAATGATAACTCTCAGCTTGTGTTTTTAGCTTCCTGATCAAGGCATCAATTTTCATGAAAGTGAACGGCTTTTTAAAAAAATGACACTTCTTTCAGAAATAATTTTTAAATAAGGATGTTTCAATATTTCCCACAAATAAGCTGAAAAGCGAAAGATTTATGAGAACATTTTCTGATGTCAGATTTAGTGTGCATAACATCAGCAACAAACTGCTGAGCAGAAAGTTTTGTCTACTACGTCTGTTTTTTTTTTTTCACACAAGGCCAGATTTTGTCCTTAAAAACGCTACTTATCTGTTTTATATTCACAAGCTAAGAGAATCAAACAGGACCAAGATAAGACCAAAGCAGGTTACACCTGTCACATATTTAAAATATAATGAAGCCTCACACACACGCAATAAAACAATCAAATAAATCAATTCTCTGATTTCGGTATTAATAAATAGCAATAAACCTCTGTCAATCAATATATCGGTACAATCAAGTACAGTTTGACTGTTGTTGATGCATTCACTGATAAAAGTTTCAAGTCTGTCTATATTCTGTATATATTCAGTATTTATACTCCATCTAGATTCATTGTTTGAGAGAGTATGACAATGCATAACACTGCTTTCTCTCTCAAACAAAACAAAAACAATTACAGCAAACCAAACAGATTTTGCCATAAGAATAAAACCCATAACATGTATTTGGCATGATGATGTATTTCTTACTGTCTAAATACTCATGTAAGCTTTAATTTTCTTTAACTAGAAGAACTTGAAAACCCTGGCATCCCTGACTTTGTCTTGTCTGCATCGTGTAGCAGGATGAACATTTCTCAGTGAGTTAAACGATAAACCTGCCCTCATAAGTAGTCCTGCAGAAACTTCAGCACTGTCGTCTTGTAGTGCTCACTGGCTTCGTGGCTTCGAATTCCATGCCGTTCATTGGGGTAGACCTAGATGAGAGTCAGGAATTACTTGAAAGCTCACAATTAAATAGAAACATAAGTTCTCAACTACTGGTATTTTAAAGAAAATAAACATATGCTGATTAGTCTAAAAAACATAAAGAACCCCTCAACAATCCAAATATTTAAACTGTGATCAGTTTATACCTTAACCCTTTCCTATGACAAAGATTTATCTGACTTGTGGTTGACGTCAAAAAAATAAAATTTTTTACCTTTACCTTTATATACAGGCAAAATATTTATCCAAGTAAATTATTGGCTCCTTTATTACATTAAATTTTGGAAATTTCACAAAGGAAGGAACACTGCGAATGTGTTTTTGAAAACAAAACAAAACTGGCATATGAATGTGCAGTAACACTGGAGTTTAAGGCATCAAAGATGAGACTGCTACAGTTATGTTATAGTTATCTGGGCTAGCAAACCAAAACTGTTGAGACAGCCCTGTCTCTCCACTGGTGCTCCTAGAAGCAAGTTCAGAACAGACAACCAAGTATGGCTTATTTCTGGCTCATGGTGAGCAGTATCGACAAGTCTGCTCTTAGTGTCTGCTCGGGGTCCTCAAGCAAGCCAGTGTGACCCGCTCCCAATCCAACATGATGCTGGCGTACCAACATCTTCACCTCACTGGCTGATACGAACATCCTGTCATATCTCCATGGATGTAAAAACAATAACAACACAAAATCTACAGAACATTTTAACTCTCTGAAAACTGGAGGACAGCTTAATGTTGACTGGTACAACAGTTTTGTGGCCAGACTTGCCTGCAGTTGGAGGGGTTTGCAGTGTGTGACCAGGTAGTTGATGAGAGCACTTGTATGGCTGAAGTGAACGTTCTCATCTATAAGTCCATGGATCAGCAGAAGTCTGGTGTCACTGATGAGGGACAGCAAGAAAAGATGAGATAGGTCATTTATAATAGAGAAAAAAGAGTTATGACTAATAAGAAAAACCATAAACAAAAAAGAGGAAATCATAACAGACGAGAAAGAAATGAAAAAAAAAAAAACAAAAAAAACTTCACGATGATTATAACATGATCAGGCAAAATAAAAGCATTCCATCATCATCAAGTGCCACATATGACTGCACAGTTCCATCTTTTACAAAACTCTTCTTCTTCGTTCACTTCTACCACCATGACCGCCCCGTGATCCTACTGAATTTATTCCTGTGGTTCTCGATAGGTCTCATGGTCCCCCTGTGGTCCCCAAAAGGATCACACGAGATCCCCGAGAGGACCACAAGAGGTTCAGGGTATCGCAGGGCTTGAGCCTGTATTCTCGGTGGGTCTCAGAAGCGGGATTACGTGACAACGTGGTTTTCGCTGCACCAGTTTAATCTAGAGTTGGACTTTCTCACCGGAAAACTTTGACATGTTTTGGATATTAGTATATCCCCGCTGGGTGAGAGGTGGTTGCCCATCCAGTCCAGCGTTGGACTTTCTCACCAGAAAACCTCAGCATGATTAGGATACGCATACATCCCCGCTAGGTGAGAGGTGGTTGGCTATCTAGACTGCACTGGTCCAGTCTCCGACTTCAGCATTTTGTGGTCGTGGCCGCTACCCTTCCTAGTTGTGACCAGCTTTTGTCCAGGAGGACAAATCCTTGTCACTAGCAAGTTTCACCCCTGGGTTGAGCCAGTTTAGGCGTATTATCCCAGTATAGGCGTGTTTAGGGTGTGACCAACCTCTAGAGCGGAGGTACCATGACATGAGTAGCCATCAAGTTTCACCCCTGGTTTAAGCCGGTTTAGGCATATTTCACCAGTATGAGTATATATCGGACATGGCCGCCCTCTAGAGCAGAGGTGCTGTGGGATGAGTAGCTCTCACCGCGAGACTACTGGACATATCGATTAAGCTTCACTTTATCCTTTCCATCACCTTTTCACATTGGCACCACACAGCAACCCTACTTGCTTTCTCGCATTTTCTTCATTGGTTGGGAGGAGTTTCACTCCATGCATGGCATCCGAAGAATCTTGCCAGCAGGGTCTTAATTGCCGGATCAGGCAATTCACCCGGAGTGCAGACAGGACATGGCCGACCTCCAGAGCAGAAGTGCCATGATTTGAGCAGTCCTGATCTCGAGACTACTGATTACTCCACTTAATCATATTAGCTCTAGAATTGCCACAGTTATCCAAGTAGGATCGTGTCATCTAAGGAACCTTGACTGATTTAATGAGCCATTCACGGTTTCACCATGAGACAGTGTGAACTTAGACATGCATGGCTTAATCTTTGAGACAAGCATATGACTACTGGCAGGATCAACCAGATAGCTTTCTTCACCGAACCCTAGTCAGATATCTGCCGACTGACCGACGTGAAACAAAGGAGACAGCGCTCTGCTCAGAGCGGATCCCTTTCAACCCCGGCGGCGTTTCATTTTCTTTAACCACCGGCGGCAGCAGCCAGCTCTCTCTGCTCTAACAAACGAGAAGAAAGCCCGGCACCAACAACCAACGCACATTACATACTGCAGACCCGATACTCTTTGCAAGAGATGGGCCAATTTCGAGACCATCAGTTAACAAAACCGTAGTACACCACAGACGTGTCAGCACAAACCTAGCTGGATAGCCGTTTATAGGCTTCACTCAACGGACAAACCACTTGCTTCTGCATCGAAACACCTTAACTCTCGCCGTCTGAGAAGGAAGCAAAAACCTTTCTCCCCATGCATGGAACTCGAGAGTGCTTTTTCGCCAAAAGAACGGTCGGCCTGCACAACAGCAGCCCACGCTGTGCAGCTTGGCACGGCTGACTTACAAACCTCAATTCTTATGTTTTCAGAATGTTTAAGTTGGTGGTTTACCCTCATATTTTTTTGTCTCTGCTTCAGAATCTTCTTCTAGTCTTTCTCTGCTCCTTTCACCACATTACCTTCCTTTGCTCCTTTTCTCATACAGCTTTTCCCCACTCCACCTTTCTCTGCTCCTCTCCTCAATCAATCTTTCTCTGATCTTCCCATTCAGTCTTTCTCTACTCCTCTCCCCACACCTTTCCGGCTCCTCTTCCCACTCAGTCCTTCTCCACTCTTTTTCCCATTCCTTCTTTCTCCCTACTCCACCCTTCTCTGCACCTTTCTATCTATGTGTTTATCACTTCTGGAGAATAATCTGGTATTAAAAAAAACACTTTAAACATGTACAAATAATGTGCCTAACTTCCTTCAATCACCAGCTTCAATTTAACTAGCATTACTTTCCCACTACTCTTTTAAGTTTAGCGCTACTACTCCCAAGTTTAGCGCTACTACTCCCAAGTTTAGCGCTACTACTTCAAGTTTAGCGCTACTACTCCAAGTTTAGCGCTACTACTCCAAGTTTAGCGCTACTACTCCAAGTTTAGCGCTGCTACTCCAAGTTTAGCGCTACTACTCCCATGTTCAGCGCTACTACTCCCTGATGCTGTCTAAATATCACAAGAAACTGATGCCAAAAAACTATTTCCCTAATTCAGACCAAAAAAAAAAACAACGTAACTTCTTATTTCAGAACTAGCAAATAAAAATGATGAGAAAACTCACGACTCAGGAAGCATGTCTATGTATGACAGGACATTTCCAGCCTTGTAGACATCTTGGTTGTTGTGGGGTAGGCCTATATACCTCTCTGTGTATCCTGTGTCATACAGCTCCCAGCTCACCACTGGTGCTCCTGCAACTGCCACCTGCATCCAGAAACATCACACAATCAACTACACATCCTCAAGGTCATGTGCTACTGGTTGCAAAGACTGCAAGTTCACAACCAGAGAATTCCTCATCAACAGTTTGTTCTATAGGCATTTTTAACCATCTGAACTAAGTTTTCTTTAACCATCTGAACTAAGTTTTCTTTAACCATCTGAACTAAGTTTTCTTTAACCATCTCATCTAAGTTTCCCTTAACTATCTCATGTAAGTTTTCTTTAACTATCTCATCTAAGTTTACTTTAAACCATCTCATCTAAGTTTACTTTAACCATCTGAACTAAGTTTCCTTTAGCCATCTCATGTAAGTTTAACTATCTCATCTAAGTTTACTCTAGCCATCTCACATTTAAGTTTCCAAACATGAGAATTTAACACAGCATCAACTGCTTTTATTTATGAGAACTTTCCAACTTCCCTTTTAAAAAAAATAAATTAAGACTTGAGTAAACTCAAATCTGCCTAATCTGTCTGTACTGTCAGACTACATGTCAAAATGGTCCAACTTGAATGTCTTGGCTTGTGTGCTCATAAACAGAAAAAAAAAAAAAATATATATATATATATATATATATTTAGAAAATGTGTTCAAACTGTGATAAGTCTTACCTTAAAAATATCACTTCTTTGCGTGAGACCCATCAGTGACAGATAGCCACCTATTGGAACAGAAAAATATCACATATATTTTTCTTTTTTTTTTCTGATTTCCACCATATGATTTTAATCAGTTTTGTGGCCTCTGAACATTTTTCTTTGTTCTTCATTCACTCAGTCAGAATTTTTCCTATTTATGATAGGTAAAGGTAGTCCCATAGCAAATGTCGTAGGGTTAATAGCGTTAGAGACCTCAATATGCTGGGTCATCAGAGTATAAGGTAGGGTGGCCAGTTCCTTTCTTCACTGCCTTTCCCTCCTAGATTTTCTCTGGTACCCATTTTACAAGGCTGTGTCAACCTCCAGGCCATATTGATCGGGAAAAAAAAAAATCCCTCTCAGCTGAGGATTCAAACACTCGACCATTCAGTTGTTAGATGAGTGCTCTAACCACTATGATAGCTGTTCCCCATTTATGACAGCGGTGCTATAAATAGTTTTCACATTTGCTAGCACATTTGCTACCTTCCTTCCTCCCGCCCCTTTTTCTGTTTAAATGGAAGCACATTCCCAAATTTTAGCCTATTTTTACTTCTGAAAAGCCATTCCTTCCCCCCCCCCCCAATCAAATTTGTATGTATAATTTACTTGATCTCATCATCATCATCATGTGCCGTGCCGACTGGTGTTGGCTATTATGCTTCTCCAGAATACACGATCCTTCATGCAGGCCATCAGCTCAGTTGGTGGTCTCCTCTCACACCATCCTGTCAGACTGTCCAGTATCATTTCTCTTGGTCTTCCTCTTGATATTCTTCCTTCTATTTTTCCTGTTGTTATAATATTTTCAATGCCCCCTCTTCATGTCCTATGAAAGTATATTGTCTCTCTCTTATTTTTTTTACACGATTTTTTGTCTCTCCAGCTCTTCTCATACATTCTTCATTAGTTATTTTGCTGTCCAGGGGATTCGCAACATTCTTCTAATAAACCACATTTCTGTTGCTTCCAATGATTTTTGTGCAGACCTGCCCATTGTCCATGATTCACTTCCATATAACAAGATAGGTTCAATATAGCATTTTGGGACTCATTTTCTAACATTCATTGATAAGAATGTATTGGATAATATGTTTCTCAGTCTCTGAAATGCAGTCTTTACTTGGCCTATTCTGTTCCCAATTTCTGTTCTGCATTTCCCATCTGAAGTTATTACTGCTCCAAGGTATTTGAATTTCTGCACCTGCTTTAGAATAGTTCCGTTTAATTTTATACTGCATGTTGGTGGATTCTGTTTCTTAGATAAAACTATAATCTCTGTCTTTTTGATGTTCAAAGTAAGGCCTTTCTGTTCACTTTCTTTGGCGACTTTATCCAAGAGATTTTACAGGTCTTGTTGGTTCTCAGCTATCAGTACTGTGTCGTCAGCATACCAAAGGTTGTTAATATCGTATCCTTCAATTTTTATGCCTGGTTCTGTGATGATTGTTCTTTGAATATTCTCACTGTACAGAGAAAAAAGGTATGGAGATAGTATACATCTTGTCGCACCTCTTGTTTTATAGGCTGATATTTTCCAGTTTAACTTTAACTGATCTACAGCATCATACAAAAATGTGACAAATGTACATATGATTTAATATTTGCTTTAAAATTCTGGACAAATGGGGAATCAAAATATAAGCACTCAAAGTTTCCAGTACAAGTGCTGTGTTTAAAAAAAAAAGAAAAGTCAAGGTTAAATGCAGTACACAAGTTTTCTGCAATAATCTGTACATAATTCACCTCAAGAGAAACCAATGTATTTGAATGACTTGTTTTTTTTTTCACCGAGTTTTTGAAACAATAAAATAAACTTACATGAAGAGTGTTGTTTCTCAAGACATATTGCGTGTGTGCATGTGTGTATGTGTTAACAGTTATCAATCACATTTTACTGGGTACTCTGCTTGCTAACTTCACAAGGTATAGTTAAAATGTCTACCTCATAAAACTGCACTCTACACAAATCAAAATAAAAAGATAAAAAACATTTCTGTCTCCTTTTTTTTAAAAAACAATGCTGTCTATTTTATTTTTTTTAAATATTTGTTTCATTAATATCTGCTGATGTGTTATTGATTACAAGTTTTAAAATACATGTCTTTTATATTTTTCAAACTCATTTACTTCTTTTAAAATCCTCTTTACAATTAATTGTTCTCTAAAAGATATAAACTGTTATGATTTTGACTAATCTGCAGACAACACATTCTATGACACACCAGTCTGTTTTACAGACATCACTGGTGTAAACCACTGCCATGCTCTTGTTTGCTTTCTTGTTTGGCGTATTGTCAAGTAGACCTGTATGCCCACGTGTTCACTCTTTGAAAATAAAGTTCACTTTTACACTTTTTTTCTCATGCCTTTCTGTTATTAGAATGTTGTAAGATTTTCTGGCAAAACTATCCAACATAGTTAAATTATATATCTTACATTTGGGATTAATACGATGTCAAATTTGGCAATCAGTGACGCACGGCTGACATGCTAGCATCGGGTTTGGCGAACCACAGCTGACATGCTGGCATCAGGGTTGGCAGACCACACCTGACATGCTGGCGTCAGGGTTAGCGAACCACAGCTGACATGCTGGCACCGGGGTTGGCAGACCACGGCTGACATGCTTGTGTCGGGGTTGGCAGACCACGGCTGACATGCTGGCATCAGGGTTGGCGGACCACAGCTGACATGCTTGTGTCGGGGTTGGCTGACCACAGCTGACATGCTAGTGTCAGGGTTGGTGGACCACAGCTGACATGCTAGTGTCGGGGTTGGTGAACCATAGCTGACCGAAACCCTGTCCCACCTCTCTGTTAGTACCCCCAGTAACATGCCTAGCCTGGCTAATGAGGCAGGGATTGCCATAGTCCCCCTGGTGGCGAAGCTGCTAAAGAAGTGTCCACACCTCCTGCTTTTTAGTTCCACTCAGGGACTGAAAAAATAGCCATCATAATCTTCTCCCAAGCCAACATGACATACAGCCAGCATGACATACAGCCAACATGACATATAGCCAGCATGATATATAGCCAACATGAAATACAGCCAACATGACATATAGCCAAATGACATATATGAAACACTGCTATCAAAGAATCCAGGATATCCAAAAATACTTGTTTTTTGCTTCCAAAATGTTTTTTTAAAAACCTGAAATACTAGTGGTTTTTTTTCTACCAAACTATCCTTAAATTTTTGTCATAGCATCATCATATTCAAAATTATGAAAGCTTGTAGTTTTCAACGTACCATAGGACCAGCCATGAATGGCAACTCTGGACATATCAATGAAATTTGTCTGTGATGCTAGCCACAGCAGCCCTTCCACCTGGTCATTAATTTCCACTGTACCCTAGAGAGCATGTACAACAAGAACATAGAACATCTGTGCAAAGATATGGACAGCAGGCACAAGTCTGAAGTGGCATATATTGGAAAAGAAGATACTGGACATTATGTACAGAAAGATCTTATAAATGAAAACTTCAGTAGTTCCTATTTCATAATTAATAAACTACAGTTTACTGCCTATTTCCTAATCCACATGGATAGTTTGCATAAAGATACAGGTCTGTGCTACGGTTCTGATAATTTGCTATGGGTGACTGAGTATTTCCCAAAATGAGTCCAAAAGTAACATTTTTTTAATGTGAATAAAGTGTACAAAAAAAGACTGAAAACTCCTTATCACTGTTGAACATAGTTCCCACCATGTCCAATGCAGGTCTGCCACTGCTTTGCTAATGCCTGGATTCTTCAAGAAAAAGAAAGTTCCCGGCTTATCCTGCAGCCAACTATGCACGGCCTCTTTGATCTCTTTGTACTGTACTCCTTCCTACCTAGCACCTCCTTGAGTAGAGGGGTCCAAACACATGATAATCACACAGTATGAAGTCAGGTGAATATGTAGAACGTGGAAGACACTCCAAACATAGATTTGTAATTTGCTGAGCAGTTGCATGTGGTGTGGAATGCTGCGTGTCATCGTCAGAACTTATCAAACTGCAACATCCTGACCTGATCTCAGTATGTTGTGTTGCTGACAGTGGTTCCTCTAGCCATGTGATGTTTCAGGACTGGGCCTTTACACTCTCAGTAGGACTATCCTGAAAGTTCTGTACAACGCTGTCAGCCAGAAACTCTTTTTTTTTCTGGCAAGGAAGAATGTCACTATTCTTTGATGGCTCACTTTGTCTCTAGTTGGAAGTAATGTAACCAGCATTCACCTCCAGTGACTAGATGTTATAGAAAGCCATCTCATTTAGCTTCAAAACATCAGAAATGTACACTGTTCTTCTCTTGTGCATGCTTCCATTTTTGATTTGATCTGCTGATGTCATATTTTCAAAATGCCCAATATGCCTCTGCACTCTTAATCTAGAGAGGGGTGGCATATCTGCACTACAACTGTCCACAACTCAAGATTATTTTAGAGAAAAATTAAGGTTAGTTTTTGACTTGCCCTTGTAGAAATAACAGAATAAAGTCATCAGATCAGACCTGCATATCTACAAGAGAAGAAAGAGAAAAGACCAAGAGGATAACCATGGGGAAAGATGAAAAGACAATATGGAAAAAGACCTACAAGAACTTGGATTAAAAAAAAAATGCTGTGAGAAAGCCAGGAACTGACAGACAGAGAAGGATTGTGTCTGCAAACACTAAACTTCTAGTACTGCAATGAGAGAGAGAGAGGGAGAGGGAGAGGGAGAAAGAGAGGGGGAGAGGGAGATCATGGAGAGAGAGAGAGAGAGAGAGGGAGAGAAAGAGAGACAGAGAAAGAAAGAGAGAGGGAGGGAAAGAGAGAGAAAGAGAGGGAGATGGAGAGATAGAGAGGGAGAGGGAGAGATAGAGAGGGAGATGGAGAGAGAGAGGGAGAGAAAGAGAGACAGAGAGGGAGAGAAGGAGAGGGAAAGAGAGAGAGGGAGAGAGAGAAAGAGAGGGACAGAGAAAGAAAGAGAGAGAGGGAGAGAAAGAGAGTCTGAAAGAAGAACAGGATACCAGATTAAAACATTAAAGACTTATAAATGGGTCCAAATTAGTGTTTCTTTAAGAGGGGGCCAAAATTAAATAACTTAAATATTTTTCTCTCACCAGTTTGTTTTTCAGCACACCCTCAAAGTGCAGCCCTCGATTATTTGACCCTCGTCCGTCAATCACAACAACAACATACCCCTCCGCTGCGAGAGTATGTAGACGGAGAAACCTAAAAACAGAGTTCATAGACAGCTACAGGACACAGCAGAGAAAGGACAGTATCTCAGTTTATAGACAGATCTGCTGATTACTGATTTTACAGCATATTAAAGATGACATGGCATTAGCAGCAAACACAAAATTATCCTTTCAATAAAATCTGCTAACTGCTGTATGACAGTCTGAAGGCAAAACTGTTGATTAATGAACAGAATTTACATTTGAAATACTATTAGTTTACTGATACTGTCAAACATTAATGGTAATTAAATAACGTAAAAAACAAAATCAAACATTAATTTCAAGGTTAAAGATTACAAAGATTAATCACTTTTTAGAATAATAATTAAATTATATAAATTTTCACTATGCCATCTTCAAGTCCATACATTTCAGAAAATATGATAAAAGTATTTTTTTTTCTTTAAATGATATTTAACAAAAGCTGTACAATATAACATTTAAAATAACTAATTTAGTAAATGAGCCATATTCATTTTCAATGATCAAGTTCTGTTTCTTTGAAATGATGGCACATAACTAGTTTGTCTTTTTTTTTTTTCAACTGTTTCTGCTTATCACTCTCTGTGCTACCAGCTTTGAAGAATTCTCCCATCTATTTTGCTCTATGAAGATTTCTCTTGTCACGAGGATGCTGGTTTTATTCAAAATTTATTAACAAGAAAAAAGGAATGTTGCCAAAAAACAAACATGAAACTGTTTCTTACAACATGTACAATTCTACCAATTCTATCCCCTTATTTAGCCTCACAGACAACCTGGCAACTCCTAGTAACTTCCAGTGTGTTACGTAATGTTTCCCTCTTTCCCATTTTCTTTTCCTGTCTGCATTTTTTATTGCTTCCTCTATTTCTATCTCTTAACGTATACAATATTTATCTCCATTATCTCCCTAGGCTCCATCAGGGTTTGTTGTACCTGTTCTGCTGTTCTCAAAGTATTATATTAAATACTTCTTTACTTTGGCAAAAACAGGCACTGTAAAAAAAAAAAAAACGAGGAGAAGTACCAACATTTACAGTGATGACAAACCCTGGCAGCACTCACTTCTGACCCTTGAAAGAATTGCTGACCATCTGAACCTGAGGCCCTCCATACACAAACAAGACTGTAGGGTACCTCCTCCCAGGCTCATACACCCTAGGCAGAAAGTACAACCCGTACGCTGTGTGTCCAGCACGACTAGGGTAGTGGAACAAGTGAGGTGGAGCATAGTTCAGGGTGTCTGTTCAAAGGTAAAAGTTCAGGTGAGAATAATAACCAGCACAGAGAAATATGGCAAAATAACACTGGCTGGGTTAAATAAATGTAGTTCAGGGTGTCTGCTGGCAAATAATAACTCAGGTGATAAAATGCTGAAGAATAATTAGCAGGGGAGAAATAATGTCAAGTCAACCCTGGTTAGATTACAAGATATATACATGTATCTTTAACTCTTTCACTTCAAAACAATGCCGACAATGTTGCTCAATCTTGTACACTTATGCCAATCAATGCTCACAGCAATATTTAGGCACAAAGTCTAAATAAAAAGAAAACAAACAAATTTCTAATTCAAAACATATTTTTAAATTATAGAATAACAGTTTCTTTCTGCCAAGATTTCTAATCAAAATTTATTCTGGGCAGACTGGAATGAAAGAGTTAATATTACTCAAGCAAGCAATGTCAATGTTGATAGCATTAAAACTGGTGGACTTTTCTTTAGCTTTCAACCAGGATCACAAAGTACTTGATGCATTTATGTAGAATTTTGAATACATGCATAATATCTGAAGAGGGTTTTAATCTCTTTATGTTCTGGGGTGAACCAAATAAGTAGGCTTATCTGCTAGCTTTATGGGGGTCTATCTGTAACATTGCTATCTGATTTAGTATCAGTCCCTCCATGAGGAGTCTTGACCAGATCTGGTTTGCTACCTCTGACAGAAGTGCTCCTGACAATGTTAATCCTAACCAAACTACTCATGTCCATATGAACATTTTTGTAATTAAACAACACAGCCACCATGTTTGTACCATTTATAGCAGGTTAAAAGTCTGAACTCCTGACTACAGAACAAAGCTATTTTTTAAAAAGCCCCTTATATGGCCATGTGTAAAATAAAAGATAATGAACAATATATGTCAGTATTCACTCAGAATAAACAGGTTAAACTCAAAGAGAAAATATTAAGACTATAACTTCTGCTACCTGTGAAAAGTATAAAACTAACACAATTTGGCTAACACTTAATTACCCATCTTTGGGGTCAAGACCCCAAGCCGGACAGTCTCAATGCCTCCAAGCTGAGTGTGGAGCACTTTATAAACAGAACTCTGGGGCGGTGAGTGCAGGGAGCTGAACACTGTCACAAACCTGCTGAAGTCCTTTCATGGGACCAGAAGGATTGAAAGTTTCTCAGTTTAACTGTCTGTACAGAGTGAGTGAGTGAGAGAGAGAGAAAGAGGGGGTGAGAGAGGAAGGGGGGAGAAAGAGAAAGAGGGAGGCAGAGAGAAGAAGAAGAGGAGACTGAGGGTGGAGGGGAGAGAGAGGAGCAGAGAGAGATGAGGAGAGAGGAGAGGGAGACAGGGAGTGAGAGAGAGGATGGAGGGAGGGATAGAGATTTTTATTCAGTAACAAAAACATCTTAAAATGGAAAATATTCCTGTCATACTTTCTGCAGAATACTGCCACAATAAATAAGATGAACAAAAAAGACAAGAATCGGCAAACACATAACTGTTAATACTGCTCTACTGAAGAATCTGGTTCAGTTAGTGAGTATAAGCTAATGACTGCTGTATATATATAAAATAAAAAAAACTAAATAAAACAAATCTCTTGCTTAATTTGGATAGGACTTATAAGGTTCTTCCCTCTTTAATTTTCATTTTAGCTGTTACATTCGTTTGCTCTGTTCCATACAACTCTCTCACTACCAAGCTGATTGACTTCTCACAGAATGTTTACCGGTACACATCTACTTTCTAGCTTCTTCTCAGTCATAGATCTACTTCCATTTCAGTGGGTACAATGAGAACTCTTTTTTTCCTCCTGTTTTACAGCAACGTAGGCAGGAAACTATCTGTTGTTGACAGCAAAACAACATTCACAATGCCAGAAGTCACGGAAGTTTTGATATTAAAATTTCTGATGTTGTAAGGGAAGCCTTAAATATTCCACTACATGAAGCAAACTGTTGAGCCCTATCAGGATGACCATTTGTCCCCTAAACACTGAAAGGTATACAAGGAAGGAGACAAGACAAGATGCTGCAAGGAATGGTGGGGGATGTCTGGGTCACAACTTTGCAGGTCTGTAAGTTATTTCTTCATGAATCTAATACACAAGTCACATTCTCATGTTGCTATTTATCAATATTTCTTGCTATGTACAGGGGGAGGGCCTGACTCCCTGTGTATATTCTGTACCAAATAATCAAACTTACTTCAAAAATGTACAAACAGCTTCACTCATTAATACAGCACACAGCTGTAAAGCTTCAGCATGTATCTTATTCATACAAAAACAAACGTATATTTAGTTTTTTTATATATTTGTACAACAAAAACATGTCTGTATATTCTGTAAGTCTCATATACTGGAAATTTTCCCTTCATACAATGTGTACAGTGTGCCTATTTGCATGCATATTTTTTTTCCCTTTTCAGTGAGTTTTCTCCATCATTAGTTCTCCAAGTGCTTATTTTAACAGGTGAGTCACCTGGATGATGACAGAAGCTGGTCTCTAACTCACAACCTTTTCATGAAAAGACACTTCACTACTGACTGTATTACTCAACACCACCACTGAATACTGAAAACCAATAGAGGAAGCAATGGCAGGCTGTTGTCTTCCTATACATTTCTAGCATACAAATAGCAAAAACAGTCCGTACCTCATTTATATGCACTGAGTGGGAGTAACCTGTCTCTGTGAGCCGTATGGGGTTGGAAGGTTCATCGTATCTTGTGACATACCTTAAACACAACATCAGAACTATAGGATAACTGGGCAAAACAAAAACATGTCAATTACTTGGTTTAGTCACAATGTGGAAAATGAATGGCACGGTCCATATACGCTGTTGTATCCACACACGTAAAACCATTAAATGTCAAGAGATTAAAAAAGCTGCGGCCCTCTTTCTCATAAACATTATTCTTACCTCTGCGATCATAATGGTCTTATCCATTTTGCCAAAAGTTCATTTTTAAAAATGTTGTTTCTTATATCATGCTGTTCTTGAATGCAGTGTTCTAAATTTAGTCACATTTTATGCCTGTTCATTGTAGAAGACCACAACTTTACCATCAACTGTAGGAAGGAGGTTCTGGATACAGCTGATGAAATATTGTTCGCAGACTCGCCACAGAAGTATGACAACCTCGTAAGGGAATTTTCACTCTAGTATCAGCCACCCAAAAATGTCTTCCAGTTTTCTTTACAACAGAATTGTTTTTAGGTTACTTTACAACAGAATTGTTTTTATGATTACTTTGCTATATCTGGGAAAACCTGAGCCATGTTTTCCTATGTGTTTATGGTTTATGGTCTGGGTCATCATCACTGCACTCCAGACATGTCCACGGGTGCTCAGATTCCCCCTCAACATATCCATCAATGTCCTGCAGCTGATAGTGCCTGTCCTGTGTTGGTTGACAAGTCCTCTCACACATCCAGTATGTCTCTCATTCCTGGCCATGCCAGTCTGTACTCCCAGCTCTCTCAGTCTAAGTTGATTTGCTGCTCTCAAAGTCCCCCGCTCTGCCTATCTCTCTGAGCGCATTAACAATATCAGCTTAATCCAGTGGCTGTCCATCTGCGATGATGGCAGAGCCGGCCAATCTGTCAGCTCATGCCGCATACTGACTTCCTGGCCACATGATCAAAAACTTCAAGATTATCAATGTCATAAAACTGATCCAGTTCATGTTCAGTAAATGAACAAGAGAAAATACTTTCACAAAACACAGCTCTCACACAAACCACAACTGTGAGAGAATAAATCCCAGCATTAAAAACTTCAAGTTTAACTTCCAACGACATGGAAAAATAAAAAAACAAAAACAAAAAAAAACAAAAGAACTGCACTTCCAGGACTGAACTCTTGCATTATGGAACATTCACATGTGATAAGCTCTAGAAGCCTGCATGTATACTGAGGCCACAACTTACAGGTGGTTCTCTAGAGGTGAATCCTTCAAACCCATGAAATAAACAAGATGTCCCGTTTCATCAACCCACACCTGAGAGGAAACAGGTTGGAGAGTAACTTTAGAAAAACAAAACTTACAAACATTAAATCAAGTTATTCACTGTAGTATATCAAGATCAAGTTATTCATTTTAGTAATCAAATTACTCATTTTAGTAATTAAGTTATTCATTTTAGTATGTCAAGTTATTATTTTAGTATAAGTTAGTACATTACATGGTTCATTTTTTAACAGTTGATACAGTAAGTAATTAACTTATGTAAGCGTCAGCATATTAAGTCATTCAACATATTCTGTTATCAATTTTACTGACAGAATATTATTAAACTATCAGTTTTAGTGAGCATATTTAAGCTTAGTAACGGGAGATTTTTAAGTTGTCAATTTGTGTGACAGTATATGAAGCTATTTATTGCAAGGATGATCAATAATTTTATAATTAATCACTTCTTTCATTCTATATACATATGTGTAAATTTATCTGGACAGTGTCTGGCAACTAATAACATCTGTAAATCAGTGTGTATATTCTTCACCACGTCGGTAAATATTTCATTTTCTTGAGCTTGGACAAATAAACATGTGCTTCCATTCTGCTCCACGCATAGATTTGATGTCGAGAACTGAGAGTAGACTGAGAGGATTTCAAGGAAGATGCCTCAGAAAAATGTTAAGAATACACTGGGAAGAACATGTGACAAATAAAGAAATAATGAAACGAACAAGCACTGAGAATATTACTAAAGAGGTCAAAAGAGGAAGACAGAAATGGCTGGGCCACATATTATGAATGCAGAGAACAAGACATCCCTATACCGCCTTGACTTGGACACCTCATGGGAAGAGAAAGAGGAGCAGGCAATTGGGGCATGGAGATGCACAGTGCAGGAAGAGCTCAAGAAAGCTGGAAAGACATGGATTGAGGTATCCCATTTTTCTCAGGACAGGATTGGCTGGAGAACCTTTGTTGATGCCTCTCCATTGTACTCCAATGGGAGTACAGAAGAATGATGATGATGATGATGGTAGATTTGAAATGGTCTCCTTGTTATCATTAGCTGTTGTTGAGTAACAGAATACAAAAATGATACTAACACATGCTCACATTAGGTTAAATCTCAGTTCTAAAGGTAAAGGTAAAATTTCCGTTTCCAAGCAAAATTAAGGAATATTGGGGATAAGGTGTTAGGCCCATATTTCCAAGACTTTCGGCATATGAAAGTGCGATGTGGCCAGTATCACACCTGGCCATATTTTACCTTCCCTGATTTCTCTGGTAAATCTCAACTCTAAGACTAACAATTCTTTTTTTTCCTTTCATAGTTTTACAGCACGAGAACTACAATTTAGAGACCGAAACTGAAAAAAAAAACAACGTATTTATGTTCAAGACTGAGAAGTCGTCAGATAAGTGCGGCAACTTGTACCTCTTTCGGGAGGACAACCCAGGACCCTGACGTCACAGGAACTTCTCTCAGAATCTGGCAGGGTAGGGAGCTCTCTGAGAAAACAACAGAATAAATATTTATTACCGGAGTTACATTTAACAGGAAATAAATGTGAAGTATGAAAGTCATGTTTCTCAGCACGGAACACAAAATATTTGTTTCTTGAGTTTAATGACTGAAAAATGACTAAAAAATGTCTTAAAAATATATCTATGTACTTGTGCATGGAGTATCAAATAAGGAATTTGTTTTTTAACAAGGATGTTTCTAGTGTTTATATATATACACACACACAGTGTTACTTATAAAGTTCTTGTGCAATTTTAAATATTTTTAACTTTAGATCTATACATGACAGAATCAACTTGTAAAAAACAACATTCAGAAACCTGATGATATGTCTAGTTTCTTCTTGTTTTCTGAAAATATATTATTATTTATTTTTGTTGTTGTTACTGCTGCTGTTATTACTATTTTCTTTTCCAAGTTGCTACTATCCAGTTTCAAGGCATCGCTATCTGTTGGCAAGGGTAGACCAAGACAGAGAGATGGAAAGACAACATAGCAGAGGATATAAAGGAAACAGGTGTCACCAACAAGACAGAGAGATGGAAAGACAACACAGCAGAGGATATAAAGGAAACAGGTGTCACCAACAAGACAGAGAGATGGAAAGACAACATAGCAGAGGATAAAGAGGAAACAGGTGTCACCAACAAGACAGAGAGATGGAAAGACAACACAGCAGAGGATATAAAGGAAACAGGTGTCACCAACAAGACAGAGAGATGGAAAGACAACATAGCAGAGGATATAAAGAAAACAGGTGTCACCAACAAGACAGAGAGATGGAAAGACAACATAGCAGAGGATATAAAGGAAACAGGTGTCACCAACAAGACAGAGAGATGGAAAGACAACATAGCAGAGGATATAAAGGAAACAGGTGTCACCAACAAGACAGAGAGATGGAAAGACAACATAGCAGAGGATATAAAGGAAACAGGTGTCACCAACAAGACAGAGAGATGGAAAGACAACATAGCAGAGGATATAAAGGAAACAGGTGTCACCAACAAGACAGAGAGATGGAAAGACAACATAGCAGAGGATATAAAGAAAACAGGTGTCACCAACTGGACAGAGAGATGGAAAGACAACATAGCAGAGGATATAAAGGAAACAGGTGTCACCAACTGGACAGAGAGATGGAAAGAAACATAGCAGAGGATATAAAGAAAACAGTTGTCACCAACAAGACAGAGAGATGGAAAGACAACATAGCAGAGGATATAAAGGAAACAGGTGTCACCAACAAGACAGAGAGATGGAAAGACAACACAGTACAGGATATAAAGAAAACAGGTGTCACCAACAAGACAGAGAGATGGAAAGACAACATAGCAGAGGATATAAAGAAAACATAGCAGAGGATATAAAGAAAACAGGTGTCACCAACAAGACAGAGAGATGGAAAGACAACATAGCAGAGGATATAAAGAAAACAGTTGTCACCAACTGGACAGAGAAGATTAGGAACAGAGGGGAATGGAGGTGAACCTTATCTGCAGCAATGAGCCTTAATGGCTTGGAAAGCTGCAGAAGTAGTTGTTACTGGCCCAAGGCTTCAGTTGAAAAGAAAGTAAACTGTGCTCTTTGGCTGGCTATTTGAATAAACTGTGGTTTTTATATGTCCCAATAAAAGAAATCCAATGGAGTCAAATCTGGTGATCATGGAGGCCAAGAGACTGGTCCACCACTTCCAACCAGTCTGTCAGGAAATTTTTCATTTAGAAACTGCTCTTACTCTGAACACAAGGTGACAGAGGAAGTTCTGTGCAATTACTGTAATCAGTTCTAATCTTCTTTGGACAGCAGTGACAAATTTTAGCTCAACCAACCAAATAACACAAATGTAAGGTGCTCATACTCAATTTTACTTTCTTTGTTCCCTACAGGTAAGATGCCCACACTCAACCTTACTTCTTTTGTTCCCTAGAGGTAAAATGCCCACACTCAACCTTACTTTCTTTGTTCCATACAGGTAAGATGCCCCACACAACCTTACTTTTTGTTCCCTAGAGGTAAAATGCCCACACTCAACCTTACTTTCTTTGTTCCATACAGGTAAGATGCCCACACTCAACCTTACTTCTTTTGTTCCCTAGAGGTAAAATGCCCACACTCAACCTTACTTTCTTTGTTCCATACAGGTAAGATGCCCACACTCAACCTTACTTCTTTTGTTCCCTAGAGGTAAAATGCCCACACTCAACCTTACTTTCTTTGTTCCATACAGGTAATATGCCCACACTCAACCTTACTTTCTTTGTTCCATACAGGTAAGATGCCCACACTCAACCTTACTTTCTTTATTCCATACAGGTAAGATGCCCACACTCAACCTTACTTTCTTTGTTCCATACAGGTAAGATGCCCACACTCAACCTTACTTTCTTTATTCCATACAGGTAAGATGCCCACACTCAACCTTACTTTCTTTATTCCATACAGGTAATATGCCCACACTCAACCTTACTTTCTTTGTTCTCTTGATATGCCTATGCCTGGTTTTGCTTCTTTTGTTGGCTTGATGTAAGGTGTTCATGCTCAATCTCACTTTCTCTGCTCCCTAGAGGTTAAAGGCCCACACTTGGTCTTGCTTCCTTTGTTCCCTAACACAAATGTCAGGTGCCTACTTTCAGCTGCACTGACTGCGATACTCAAGAGCCAAGTTACAAACCTACATCTTATGATGCTAGCACTCTAAATCTCTGACACTTTAGCTCACACAGTTACAAAAATAACAATTTATAAGATGTATGGGGCCAGTCTGTAAAACAGAGAGTTATCAAGTAAGTAATGATGAAGAACTAAGAAAATAGTGATTATTTTTTTAAATGAACAAACCAGGAATATGTTTGATAGAAAGAAAGCTTGAAAAGAAACAAGTTATTATTGTTACTAATACAGGAGAAGACAGACATAATAAACTTCTTCTTCATCTCACCTGCCATATCACCTTGACCTATATGTTGACCTCTGAACAATGACCCTGTTTGGCTTAGCTGTGATGTAATCACATACAAATGGCGAAATCCTGATTTTTCTGATGCATAGAGAAATGAAATCTCATTCTCTGAGGTTTGTGGGAAGAAGTGAAGGATATCATGCACCTGCAAAAATGTTCACACATTAAAGAGAATCATCAAATCACGGTACATTCATAACAAACACCATCATCCAGTCACAATATATTCATATCAAACACCATCATCCAGTCACAATATATTCATAATATTAAACAGAATTATCCAATCACAGCACATTCATTATACTAACTTAAAAAGAAAATAGCTAGCCAAATTAATTCCCCCCCCCCCCAAAAAAAAAAAAGAAAAAAAACACAAGACAGGTACAAAAAGCATTCAAAGCTTCAAAATCAGACTCCAGCAACACATTATTCAGGACAGCCTCATATCTGCATTCATCCAAGAGTATGTCTGCTAATAGTTCCCATCAAGTGTTGACTGTATATGATATGTTTCTGGCACACGGTTTGGATTTCCTTCCAGCACCTTGTCCTAGCTCCAGCCATCTCTTCACAACTACACTGTTCTTCTATTCCCACCTCTTCATTCTTCTGCAGTCTTTCCGGTACGGCTTTAGCAATGCCACCTTTGTCCATTCTCAGCCTGCCATTTATTTTAGCCTGTCTAGCAAGCCTGCCTGCTGATAGACATGCTACTAAATAAGACAAGACTATGCCAACAAATATTTGTCTAACCTTTTCTCTTTCATGTGTGCCTAAACCACAATCTTTAGCACAGTCACATTGAGAATATACAAGAAACAGAACAAGAAATGACAGAACTTAATGTTCTATACCATGGTCACATTAAGAATACATAGAGAAGATAACTGCAGCAAGGAAATGAGAGAAATCAAACTGCATAAAACACAAGTAGCTTTATCTAACATGTGTCAACAGTAACAATACACAAGGTGGATGGAGATGTTGTGAGCAGTTTTACAAAAGTTAGTAACATAAATAAAAGGGTAAAAAAAATGCATTAAAAACAAAGCATGTAATATTTCACCAAAATACCCTCTTCATAGACATTAGACAAGGCAAAGAAACATCTGCTCTAAAAAAAAAAAAAAATAGCTTCATATTTTCTACTCCAGCTGAAGAAAGTGTGCTGTTGAAGTAATGGTTGCACTGATTACTTTGTTTCTTTATCTTTTCTTTTCTTGCCTGACCTTACTTTCTTCTAGAAAATAACATACCTCTACCAAAGATTAACTACAGCAGTGACAGCCTCAGACTAACTGCCAAAACAGTGGCTACTTTCTGCTAAACTGGATACATCAAACAATCCATGCCCACATTTAATAAATCTTGACCATTTTTATTTCTAATGCAGGAAACACCTGCAGCCATTATTCTACAATATCTTGCTATTTGTGTGTGTACACACTCTGTATGTGTGTGTAAACATTTGCTGCTGGCATTAACACATAACATGTAAGACAACAGAACAAACAGTGCCTGAACAAGACTGAAAGTATTTGGGGGTTTTTCCATTCTGCTTCAGTGAAACTAAGCAGTTAATTTTCTTACATTAATCCAAACTGCCGAAGACTCCTCATATATACACTGTATATGTGGCTGTATACTCTTATCATCTTTTTGGAAAAATGATGACAAAGAAATCAAGAAAATTGCCTGTCGAAGTTGGAGTCGGTCTATTATCACAGCATACATACTGAAAAACAGCAATAAAAAAAATTATCACGATAATAAAAATAGATGTCTGAGGATAAACCCATAAAAAGAAGAAAAAGAAGATGTAGGTGAAGAAGAAGAAGATGTAGACAAAGAAGAAGAAGATGTAGATGAAGAAGAAGATGTTGATGAAGAAGATGTAGAAGTTGAAGAGGAAGATGTAGAAGAAGAAGAGGACGATGTAGACAAATAAGAAGAAGAAGATGTAGAAAAGAAAAATTGTGTGTGCTCACACGTGTGTGTGTTTTTTTGGGGTGAAAAGAGGGGGGGGGGGGAAGAGTATTATTACAAATGTAAAAATATATTACATAAAATCTTACATAACTAAAATTTTTACAGTAAATTATGAAAAAAAAATATATAAAAATCAGTTGAAAGAGCACAGGTATTTAATTTTAAAAAATAATAAAATGTTACAAGAATGGCCAATGACACCAGCATTGGAGATAATTCAAGGAATATGATCTTCCATATGTAACAGACAGGATGGTCTGATGAAGCAGCTAAGTCAGCAGAAAAGAGCCAGCTAGAAAACAAAAACCATTCTCTCTAACATCAACAGAATTGTATTTCTTAGAATCCACATATAATGGGTAGACCAATAAAGCCTTCTGGAGTGATCTCCTCTTGAGAGGTTATAAAACAGGTAGCAAATGGAACCAAACTGTGTCCTAAAAAATGTTACTGATGGCCTGTTAACTTACAGGAAGTGAAAGGAGCTCTCTAATACTGTTTATAACTACTGCAGAGAAGAAGAATCCTCCAAAATAAAGAATCCCAAGAAGCTAAGAACTCTGGGAAATATGAAAGCAAGTATAACAAAATCAGCAAAAAAACAAAGGAGATAAAAATGGGAGATAAAACAGGAGATAACAAAAAATCTGGAATAAAAAATAAAACAGAATTTTCCTACTGAAATAAATTACTACAAAAAAAATTCAGAAACACTATACTTCAAACAAAGAAGAAACATTTTCTCATAAAAGTAACTCATTTATACAAGAATCACTATTTTCTACTTTTAAAAATGTTATCTATAATTAAATTAAGTTATGGCAGTCAAATAAGTATGAAACACACAGACTACATCTCTTACATGAATCTTTTTCCCTTAATCCTTTCTTTCTTGTCACTTCATATTTCTAAAAAAAAAAACATTTTCTTATTTCAGATACATTTCAGAAAAAGACAGAAAGCCTTCAATAAACAGATCGATAATGCATGTCAGGGACCCAAGACCATCTTAACAGATCAGTACATACTATTTTCCATCAGAAGTCCACCCAGCTCTTGACAAATACTCCGCCCACGGGCAGGCCTCAAGTAAGGCCTCCTTCATACTGTAGTCCTTGACAGCAACATCTGTCACTTGAGTGACCTGAGATTACACACACATTAAAAAAAAAAAAATTATTTCTTGCTCACAACATGAAAACATTTCTGCCTCAGGTTTGACATTAATGCTTACATTCTCCTCCATCTCTCTCTCTCTCTGAACCTTAAGTGCCCAGGGCACATGGGGCTTCCACAAGGGTTTTCCACAAATCTCTGTCCTTTGCCTTTTTTTCTGCTCTTGCCCAGGTGAGCCCTTTATTGCTCAACATCCTTTCTGTTGTTCTTCTCCATGTCTCTTTTGGTCTACCCTTACTTCTGTTCCCCTGTGGTGTCCATCTTAGTGCTATGTTTGGTAGTGAGTTGTTAGTCATTCGGAGCACATGTCCCAACCATCGCCAGCATCTTTCCTCAATAACTGCTGTCAGTGGCTTCATCTGCATTTCTGATTCTCCTCCATATTCATGTATTTAACATCACAATAACAAAACTTCCAATTACTTTACTTGAAGACAAATGATAGGAAACAGAAAAATATTCAACTGTTCTATGGCTTATAGTAAGTCTTGTTCCATATCACTGAAGGATACAGGAAACAACATGCAAAATATTTTCCTTTAGCTGATGATGTAGGGTGATGTGGTAAGTACCGATATCATCTGACTGGTCATCCTTTCCCAGTCACAAAAGATGTTGGTTACCAACATTTATAGACAGACTGGGGACGAAGACTTAATTTGGCAATCAGCAATCCACAGATGACACACTAGCACCAGCGTTGGTGAACCATAACTGACCAGGACCTGCCCAACCTCTCCATATGTACCTCCAGTAACAGTGCTTAAACATCTTCATAGCATCAGCCGCAAAGAACACAAGCTCTCAGTTCCAGGGAGACAGAAGACAAGACACAGAAAGGCTCACTGAAGCACCTCAGACTGCAGCCAAACTGCAGCTACATATATGGGAAATGAATGGCAGCTATATTACTCAGGCATTTATTCTATTGACTATATGATTATTAATAACAGCACTTATCATTTCCTTTACTTTATTCGTACAGCATTATATATTTAAGAAGCTGTATATATCTTACATCCTTCCTATGCCATTAAACGTCACGTAGGGCTCGCACAGTTGTTTCCCAAGTTTTCCTGTTTTCGGTAAGTTTTTCAACTTCATCAAGGGATGTTGTGCCCACTAAACTGGCATATATATCTACGGGTAAATACTCTTCACTTTCTAATGCAATTTTCTACAACACAAATGTGTCAGGTTACCATTCTCCGTCCGTGTTCAGTTTCATATACTCAACCATTTTGACAAGAAGGTGGGTTGCCTCCATGTATCCATCTTCAGTAGAAGTTCTTCACATGTTCCTCACAATTGACATCTGTGCTCTTATTTCCTGTGCTCTGAAGGCTCTGTAGAAGGTGCAGCTTTGCAGGATGTACCTTCCAATCAGCTAAATCAACTAGGTGCTACAGCAACAGCTCCCCAAGCTGTTCTGCACACATCCCACCCTTTTTTTTTCTGGACATAAAGGAATCCAGGACATCTAAGACAAATAATTAGGTCAATTGATGACTGCAAAAATTATTGAACTTTATTTCACAAAACTGGTGAATTTTACAGGATGGGCCAGAATAACCAGCCCATTTCATGTGGCCAAACCGTAGGATATGGAAGGCTAACAAATGAAAGATACATGAGGTGGACATATTCTACACAGCTGTAAGAAATAAGCTGAGGACTTACAGGTCCTGAGTATGCGAGCGTGATTTCCAGCAGTTTGAGAGTGCTGTAAGCATTAGTGGCTCCAGCTTTTGGGTATCTTGTGGAAAGAAGAAAGCAGACAAAATAATAAGAAGAAACATAAAACAAACACATTTTATATGCTGAAATTATCAAGCATGCACAATGGAAGACCCTTACAAACACAGATAAAACAAAAACTCAATGAACAAAATCTGATTATATGGAAGAAATGATGACTATCACAAAAGTATGTCTCAAGACTTCCTACTTGATGCAGGGCACAAACTTAAATACTACATTACACAGGTGTAACCTAGGGTCTGGGTCAGCCAGGGAAATAAAAAATTGGTGCCCATAGAAAAATGTAACATGTACAAATATCAACTTTACTTTTTTTTTTCCACTTAAACCACAAAAAAGGGCATGTGCACACGCTCACACGCATACACTCAAACACACACACCCTCTCTCCCTTTCTCCATTATCTCCCCCCCCCAATGTGTTTCTATGGCATGACAGGAGCACCTTTACTTGTCACTTTTATGGTGAAAAGACTGAGGAGAAACAAGCAAAGATCTGAAAGACTGCAGGCAACACAGGTGGGCCACAATAGATAGGAAGGCTGTAGACCTAGAGAAGCGGAGAGAATTTATTGCTGCCCTGTAAGATGACACAAGATGACCTGGACACTAACTGCTTTGTTAGTAATCATTCAGAAATGGTTGGATGGATGCAATGTAAAAAAAATACTCATTTCATTAATTTACAGGAACACTATTAATCACTTAAGGATAATACATCACAATGAACTGATGTAACACCACAAGTACACATTATTATCACAATTAAGGTAATAATAAAGAGGCATATGATGACAATATAACTGAAACAGCATCAAGACTCATCTCATCAAGCAACAAAGAACTCTGATCTTTATGTGGAGAAGAAACTTTTATTTGATTTATGGCAAGGAATCCTTGTTTTGAAATATCTCTTTTATCTTCTCTCATTATTTTTGCTCCATTGCTTTGTTCTGTGAACAGAAATTCACTTTCTGAAATTCTTCACATTTGTTCATGCCTAAAAACTAAAATTTCTCAGATCCTGCATGCAAGTGGGAATCATGGAAACAGACAAACAGAATTGTAACTTCTGAGGTAAGATGTTACAGAAGATCCCTCAGTGTCCTGGAATGATAAGAGTAACAAATGCATCTCAGAAGAACTGGATGTTGAAGAAAACTGGCTCTTCAGCTCGTTCAAGGAATGAAAGTACTGCCTGGACATGTAAGTGGCACAGTGGCTAGAGAGAGAGAGAGAGAGAGATAGTGGAGGCAATGGGCCCAGGGTATCTCTGTCATTCTAAACACTACAATCCCAGACGCAAACATCCTGGCTCAACAAGATATCTTCAAATTTCCCATCAAAGGAGCTACTATAATCAATAAGCCACCTGAATGAAAGTTCATCCCAGAATTCAAAGCTGTTTTATAACACACATGTACATTTTTTGTCAATATGCAAAATATTCTATCAAATGACTCACATGTTCATTTGTTCATGTCAAATATACAAAGTATTCTCTATCAAATGGCTCACCTGTTTATTTGTTCATGTCAATTATACAAAATGTTCTATCAAATGACTCAGCTGTTTATTTGATCATGTCAAGTATAACAAACTGTTGTATCAAATTACTCACCTGTTATTTGTTCATGTCAAGTATACAAAGTGTTCTATCAAATGACTCACCTGTACATTTCAGAAGAAGTTTCCTGACCTGAGGCTGTAAATATGGACAAAAGCTCCACATCCGACTCATCCACTTCTTCATAAAGAATGTGGTACACTCTTCTCCCATCTGAAAACAAGTAATAGAACAAATAACAGAACAAAAATTACAGATAGTATTTTTCATGTCAACATTATAAACTGCCACACTGGTGAAAGAGACTGATGTTAGTATCTCAACGAATAATGAAGATGTTAACATTAACTTTCTCTTTCACTTTAATATTAACTTTCATATAACCAAGTTTTCTTTTATATTAATTTTCATATAACCAAGTGCTCTATTTCATTCTAACAGTAAATGTCTTATAACCAAGTTTCATCTTTCATGTTAAATTAATCTTTCATTTAAACAAGTTTTTGTTTTCAGTAACTTTTATATAACCAAAGTTTATCTTCACTGTTAACATTAACTTTCATTTAACCAAGTTTTATCTTTCATATTAACATTCACATAATCATGTTCTATCTTTCATGTGAGCATGAGTTTCCTAAATTTTTTGTTTACCTGCTATGGACTTGGGAGCAATCACATTTTCCCTTCACACATTGAAAGCCACATGTACAATATAATCTAGGTATGCCTTATCTTGCAGGCTGGCGTGTTTTCAGAGGAACATTAGTATCATGTACCCATTTCTTGTGGCTGAGTGAACTGGATGTTTGTGTTGGAAAAATTCATTGGCAAAATACCTTTTTCAAGGACTACAGCAAAGACAGACAAACACATGAATATAAAAACAAGGAATAAATCAGTTATCAGTTCAGACACTGGCTCCTTTGATGGTCAAGAACTAAACACAACATCCTATGACACTGAAATCAGGAACACTCAGAAACAAGGTGAAATGGGCTTAAAAAAATAAAGAAAGAAACTGACATGGAAGGTATCATATGAAAAAGCATGAAACAACTGAGAAAAGTAAAACTATGTGGTAACAGTGAAATGGGTGAGTGGGTGTGTATTTACCAATCTAAGCATCCAAAGATCAAAAAACCCTGACAGACACTGAAGTGCTTATGCAGACAAAACAGTTAAATATCTTACAGACACTGAAGCGCTTATGCAGACAAAACAGTTAAATATCTTACAGACACTGAAGTGCTTATGCAGACAAAACAGTTAAATATCTTACAGACACTGAAGCGCTTATGCAGACAAAACAGTTAAATAACTTACAGACACTGAAGTGCATATGCAGACAAAACAGTTAAATAACTTACAGACACTGAAGTGCATATGCAGACAAAACAGTTAAATAACCAACCTGGCAAGCGATGACACATGGGAGACCACCAGTAGCCCGTGTACCTGTCAAATTCCTCCTGTATCACGAAGCTCGGCACACCAGCGCTGTAAGGATCATCCTCAATTTTGACATCACCTGGGACATGACCAATGATAACAATTTCTAAGTTTAAAAAAAATAACTGATCTTTCCATTGATTAGCATATGAACCATGATGACCGCCAAGAAGATGGGACCGCTATCAAGAACCCTAACCAGCCATTTCCTGGTGCTTCTTATAACAGCCTGGTCAAATGAGGAGGGTGCAGAATGTTTCCACATAGCAGCAAAATACTGTTTATCAGGTAAAGTTTATTTATCTAAGAAGGCTGCGAGTCCAGTAAATTTGAAGAATTTCTGATTTTGTAACTTTCTGTGTAAAATGCTGGATGACGTGCATAATACAAGACTAAGTTTTGTGAACTCTGTTATTTTGGTGTCTAAGAAACAAACATGTTACTGCACATCTCTCAAGACACCATGTTGGCAGTGCAGTCCCTGCTAGAGGTACAACTGTTAAACCAGGTGTATACATGATTACCTAGTTCCTTCTGGAGATGAAGGTAGCCAGGCATAATATTCTGGTGAATTGACAGGTCAAGAAAAGTGTGGATACTAACACCATATCCATCTTTTATTTTATACAAAAAGAAATCCTTTTATACCCCAGCTATTATAAAAAAAAAATAAGATAACAGGAACTTGTTGCGAATCTTATCTTTCTCACATTATAAACAAGTAGATTAGGTCTGAGACACACTCTGATCTCTCCTCAACAATGAAAACAGATAAGGGGAACTGGCTCCCATGATCAAGGGCTGGCCTTATCTCTCAACCATAACATGGACAAGAGGTGGCCTTATCTCTCAACCACAACATGGACAAGGGCTGGCCTTATCTCTCAACCACAACATGGACAAGAGGTGGCCTTATCTCTCAACCACAACATGGACAAGAAATGGCCTTATCTCTCAACCACAACATGGACAAGGGCTTGCCTTATCTCTCAACCACAACATGGACAAGGGCTGGCCTTATCTCTCAACCACAACATGGACAAGGGCTGGCCTTATCTCTCTACCACAACATGGACAAGAAATGGCCTTATCTCTCAACCACAACATGGACAAGGGCTTGCCTTATCTCTCAACCACAACATGGACAAGGGCTGGCCTTATCTCTCAACCACAACATGGACAAGGGATGGCTTTATCTCTCAACCACAACATGGACAAGGGTTGGCCTTACCTCTCAACCACATGAACAAGGGATGGCCTTACCTCTCAACCACAACATGAACAAGGGCTAGTTTTACGTCTCAACCACAACATGGACAAGGCCTTATCTCTCTACCACAACATGGATAAGAGCTGGCCTTACCTCTCAGCCACAATATGAACAAGGGCTGGCCTTATCTCTCAACCACAACAATGACAAGGGCTGGCCTTATCTCTCAACCACAACATGGACAAGGGCTGGCCTTATCTCTCAACCACAACATGGACAAGGGCTGGCCTTATCTCTCAACCACAACATGGACAAGGGATGGCCTTACCTCTCAACCACAACATGAACAAGGGCTGGCCTTATTTCTCAACCACAACATGGACAAGGCCTTATCTCTCTACCACAACATGGACAAGGGCTGGCCTTATCTCTCAACCACAACATGGACAAGGGCTGGCCTTATTTCTCAACCACAACATGGACAAGGCCTTATCTCTCTACCACAACATGGACAAGGGCTGGCCTTATTTCTCAACCACAACATGAACAAGGGCTGGCCTTATTTCTCAACCACAACATGGACAAGGCCTTATCTCTCAACCACAACATGGACAAGGGCTGGCCTTATCTCTCAACCACAACATGGACAAGGGCTGGCCTTATCTCTCAACCACAACAATGACAAGGGCTGGCCTTATCTCTCAACCACAACATGGACAAGGGCTGGCCTTATCTCTCAACCACAACATGGACAAGGGCTGGCCTTATCTCTCAACCACAACATGGACAAGGGTTGGCCTTACCTCTCAACCACATGAACAAGGGATGGCCTTACCTCTCAACCACAACATGAACAAGGGCTGGCCTTATTTCTCAACCACAACATGGACAAGGCCTTATCTCTCTACCACAACATGGACAAGGGCTGGCCTTATCTCTCAACCACAACATGGACAAGGGCTGGCCTTATTTCTCAACCACAACATGGACAAGGCCTTATCTCTCTACCACAACATGGACAAGGGCTGGCCTTATTTCTCAACCACAACATGAACAAGGGCTGGCCTTATTTCTCAACCACAACATGGACAAGGCCTTATCTCTCAACCACAACATGGACAGGGCTGGCCTTATCTCTCAACCACAACATGGACAAGGGCTGGCCTTATTTCTCAACCACAACATGGACAAGGGCTGGCCTTATCTCTCAACCACAACATGGACAAGGGCTGGCCTTATCTCTCTACCACAACATGGACAAGGGCTGGCCTTATCTCTCAACCACAACATGGACAAGGGCTGGCCTTATCTCTCAACCACAACATGGACAAGGGCTGGCCTTATTTCTCAACCACAACATGGACAAGGGCTGGCCTTATCTCTCTACCACAACATGGACAAGGGCTGGCCTTATCTCTCAACCACAACATGGACAAGGGCTGGCCTTATCTCTCAACCACAACATGGACAAGGGATGGCCTTATTTCTCAACCACAACATGGACAAGGGCTGGCCTTATCTCTCAACCACAACATGGACAAGACACAGCGAATACTAACCTTTGTGAACATGTGTCAGCCTTATTTCTCTATCTGTGTGCAGTAAGACTAACCAGATGTCACACTCATGAATAAAAGCCAGCAGGTCTGCATTGCTTGGACAAAGTTTGGGGTCTAGTCTTGTTCCATAAGTACTTGTTGGTATTTCAGTTGCCACAGTGGTGTTATCCAGCTTTGTGGAAGAAAACAAAATCTATCAAAATAATAAACAGAAAGAATTTCCTCAATAGCTAAATTTACTGCTGCGTCACTCTTATGTTATTATTATTATTATTGATCCTGTTGTTAGTATTACTTTCACCATAACGTTAACCTAGTAGTTGCTGTAGGACATTTGTATTGTATTTTCCCTTTCATGAGCCAATGATAATCTTTATGAATTCTCCTGCTAGTCTCAGTGAGATCATTCCTATGAGGTCCTATACGAAATCAGGATTCAATATTTCACGATAAATATAGCCAAGAATTAGACATTGTTCTTTACTAACACAAAATGTCATAGCCAAGTTAAAAAAGCAAATGCTACCATCCACATCTTTTCGAATGAACATATAATTGTTGATGGAAATAAAAAAAAAGATACTTAAGAAAAAAAAAAAAAAGCCACCAACAACACTTTTGTGGATGAACATGCTATTGTTGATAAAAATAACAAAGATTTTTTTAAAACCAACCAACCACATTTTTACAAGAGTTTTAAAAGATGGCATTTTTCAGAAACCACTAACCATATCTTTACAAGAAAAACAAAGATGTGTATTATAAAACACCACCACCCATATCTACCATATCTGTAGGGGTCCATCCAGCCTCTAAAAACGGGTACCAGAGAAATCAGGGAAGGTACATGTGGCCAGGTCTGATACTGAGCATATCACACACTCATTTGCCGAAAGTCGTGGAAATATGGGCCCAACACCGTATCCCAAGTATGTCTTAATGGCATGGAAACACAGATTTTACCTTTACCTTTTACCAACCATATCTTTACAAGAACAACAAAGACGTTTATCATAAAAAAAGCCACTAACCATATATTTACAAGAATAACTAGGACGGTATTTTAAAACACCAACCAACCATATCTTTACAGATAAATGGATTATTGTTTCTGGGAACAACAAACATGTCTTTTTAAAAAGCCACCTACATCTTTACAAGAACAACAAAGATGTTTCTATAAAAGGCCACTAACCACATCTTTATAGTTAAACAGACTATCATTGGTAGGAATAACAAACATTTTTTTTTAAAGACCACTTCTTTACAACAATAACAAAGACATTTAAAAAATATACCAACCACATTTTTACAACAATAACAAATATATTTTAAAAATCTACCAACTTCATCTTTACAACAATAACAAACACATTTTTAAAATCTACCAACCACATCTTTACAACAATAACAAACATGTTTTAAAAATCTACCAACCACATCTTTACAACAATAACAAAGACATTTTAAAAATCTACCAACCACATCTTTACAACAATAACAAAGACATTTTAATTCTTTCAGCACCTTGGGTCGCTGTAGCGAACTTTCCAGTTTCCCAATTTGTTCGTAGGGTCGATATAGCGACTCTGGTTTGCTTCAATAAAACAACTGGTGTAACATTTAGATTGTACATATTTCGCCCGCGTTTCCGGTGACACTTTTCAAAATGGCGAAAGAGTGCTCAGTTACGAGCGATGCCGATCGAGAAAAAGGAAGAGAAACATGGAAAATTTTCAATTTTTGATGATGTAGATAGGGGTATGGACATGGCCTGTGACCACCCCACTGCTCTTGAATGTATCCCAAGTAGACCTAGACATATTAGACGACTGGATAAGTAGTTAGAAGGTTATTTCAGACATTAATTTAGCGAGAATGCAACACAGAATCACAATACGAGATTGACAAGTAGATGTAGACATCTCAGATGGTAAGTAGTGTGAATCTAGACCTAGTCGATGGTGAGCTGGGCACAATCATTGTCTAAAAACATCACATTACTTCTTTTTTCCTAAAAAGCTCTGCATTTATGAAATTTTCATACATTTAGTTATACTTTGAAACATAATAGGTACACAGAAGTACATGGAAATGCTGTTTTCCATTCCATTTTACAACTATACCCCCTATACATATCAAGACCTGCGCTTTTATTTCGGCACCCAACTGAATGTCCGCGTTTCTTCCTGCGGCATGGAAAGAGTTAAAAATCTACCAACCACATCTTTACAACAATAACAAAGACATTTTAAAAATCTACCAACCACATCTTTACAACAATAACAAGGACATTTTAAAAATCTACCAACCACATCTTTACAACAATAACAAAGACATTTTAAAAATACACCAACCACATCTTTACAACAATAACAAAGACATTTTAAAAATATACCAACCACATCTTTACAGATGAACAGACTATTACTGAGGAGAATAACACATATTTTTTTAAACCACTAACCACATCTTTATGACAATAATAAACATTTAATCACGTCTTTATGAGAATACTGTCTGCCTGCCTGCCTGTCTGTCTGTGTCTGTCTGTCTACTGTTGCCCGCCGGCTGGTGTTGGCTATCATGCTTTCCCACAACCCCCTGCTCCGAGTGCTGATTATAAGCTGGTGTTTTTTGTCTGTGCTATCTAGTTAGTCCATCCAGCATTTTCTCTCTTTGTCTACCTTGATCTCCTCTGCCTTTTATCTTTCCTGTTGTCACAATGTATTCTAGCTTGCTTCACTGTAGAACGTATCTTAAGAATTTGGATTGTCCTTTTCTGACTTTTGTTTGTCTCGTATCTCCAGCCTCTCTCAAAACCTCCTCGTTTGATTTCTTTGCTGTCCATGGTATTCGCAGCATTCGTTTAAGGAACCGCATGTCAGCAGCTTCCAATTGGCACTGTACTTCATTAGTGACCGACCATGCCTCGCATCTGTAAATAAAATTGGGCTGATGTACCACTGGAGTACTCTTTTCCTTACTCTCAATAACAAACATGTATATATAAAAAAAAATCTGTCAACCAAATCTTTACAAGAATAATAAACATTTATTAAAAAAAAAAAACACCAACCACATCTTTACAGATGAACAGGCTATTGTTGACTGGAATAACAAAGATTCCGTTCTCTTCGTGAAACTCATAGGAAGTAATGCCGTAGGAACCAAGCCTCTTTCTCTCTCTCATCAACTGCTCCTCCTTGGACATGGGCACTGCCCCTGTACCAGGCTGAACTTCAAACACGGGAGAGATCCGAAATAGTGGCAGTCCTGAATTTTCACCAAATTCACTATCTGCCTGGGACAGTGGTTCATCTGCAGTAACAAATATGTTATACAAGTAAATATTATATACAGGAATACATCTTAGAACATCTGTAGCAAATATTAATACAGGAAAGCATAAGACTTACAAAAAAATATATATGACAGAGAACAAATAAAACATATCTACAACAAATATATGCAGGAAAATTTAACAGACAAATTTAAAACAAACATTATGTAAAGGAAACATATAACACACATAAATATGTACAACGTCCAACAATTAAGTAATGAGACTAATTCCATACCTGTATTTTATTCACAGTAAGCCCCTTGTGCATTGATACAGCAAGTGGCACGATCTAACAAACACTGGAACGACCTCTGCAGTTCTTCTGTTGGTATGGCCCTTAAACTCGATGTTATGGCCCTTTGGATGTCATTAGTATCATCAAAGAAGCATCCTTTCAATGGCAACTTTAATTTTGGGCATAGAAAATAATTGCAGGGAGACAAATCTGGGGAGTAGGGTGGATGGTTGAGAACACACACTTGTTTTCGGGCCAAAAATTCCTGTACAACTTCCACCCAGTGAGACAGTGCATTATCATGAAGAAGGAAAAAACTGCCAATTGTTGAATACTTGAGTCGGACAAGGAGATTCCTTTTCAATAGGCATTTCAAAATACTTAAACAAATTTTGGCAGTGACAGTCTGTCCCTCTGGAATAAATTCTTTGTGAATAACTCCTTTGCTGTCATAGAAGCTCACCAACATTGTCTTCACTTTCAACTTTTGAGGACAAATGTGTTTTGCCTTTTGGTGATGATGATGACTTCCACTGAGCACTTTGGCATTTAATTCTGGGATCATAATGGAAAATGCATGTTTCATCCTATGCAACAATCAAATTTAAGAAATGTTTATTTCTGCGATATGTTTTGATGATGTCTTTTGCGTACTCAACACACTGATGTTTTTAGTCATCAGACAACTTCTTCTTCTTCTGTGTTCAAGGTTGTTGGTCACTTCAGATCCTGATCCCTGTCAACATGGCAAAGCCTGCAGTCCTCTCCAGATCCTGATAGGAGCCCCAAAGCTTTTGTCCCAAGCTTGTGTCCTCTGGCCATGTCTCACACCTCAGGTCTGCATGGTTTGGGCACTCTTGTAGGATATGTTCTGGAGTCTGGGCTCCACTGCCACATGGCCACTCATCTGTGAGACATTTTGAGTCGATGCAGATGGCTCAGTAGTCTGCAGTGGCCTGTCCATAGGCGAAAGAGGATGGTTTGCTGATGTCTTTGTAGTTGGTGTATTGGATCTGGTTCACTGTTGCATTTCAGTTTCTTTTTCCATTCAGATCTGCACTGGTTACGGATTATGGTTTTCACCTCTATCAGACAACGAAGAAAGTAACTTTTTTCTTGCCCAAATCTCCCACTAAAATTTTACAAATGATCTCTTGGTTAACACCAAATTCATCTGCCATCATCCTCACAGTCAAACAACGATCTTCTTGTATCTGTTCTCTGACTTTTGCAATGAGCTCCTCATTAGGAACAGAAATTGGGCATCCATGTTTAAATGCATTTGTAACCATTTCCACACCACTTCTGAATCATGAATACTACCTGAATATCTGTGCATGAGATAAACAATTATCCCCATAAACTTGTCACATCAATTCAACTGTCTCAGTGGCACTTTTTGTGAGTTTTAAACAGAATTTAATGTTAGCTTTTTCTCCATGCTGATTATGTAACAATGCACCTTTGACTAGGTCAACAAAATGGCAGCTTGTTTGTTGTCGAAAAGTTGCCAGACCATAGATGAAGGTTGCCTCTTTTGATTCCATGCTTTGCTTCATAGATGGCATTTTTGTCTTCCCATAATAAAATCAGTCTCATTACTTAATTGTCAGACACTGTATAACACACATAAAAGTATCAGATTTACACACAAAAAATATACCTGAGGCTCCCAAACTTTTTTAACTGAACCAGTCCCTTCACTAGAACAAGTACATGCTGAAGCTGTTTCAAATTTTTTCCACTTCTAATACAAACATTCAATAAAGGCAGTTAAACCGTTAACTGAACATTCTGTCCTTAAATGTTCAGAGTAGCAATATTCAGTGACTCATTTCTTAACCTTCGTTGAACTCTAACTGGCGCATTTATTTTGCTTTGTGATACCACAAAACACACTGGGCTTTCTCCTTTTTAAATGCTAGTTTGAAACTGGTGATTGCAGCACTACCTTAAAGAAAAAAAAACAAACTAGGAATTGGCCTACGTAATGCCGCAATTTTCATGTTTTAATCTAGCATAGTTTTTAAGATATAATTTTTCTTAATCGGGGAGGACTTTTTACTTCACCCCGTATACATGACTTACCTCCTACAATTTACATATTTGTTTGTTATGGCCCCTGCATATTTTTCTTCTAAGCATTATGGAAAATTTAATTTTACTTTTAACCTGAAAAAAATCGATACTCATGTACCTGGCACCTCAATTTTCAGCAGCGTACTGTCCCTTCCTTTTTCCAGAGCTCCGAGAAAGTACAGCAAAGTCTTTGTGTCACCAAGGTCATCACTGACCTTATGAAACTGAAAATTACTCAAAGTTGAGGGTGTAATGGCTGTGATGGTCTTCCTGCAAAATTAAAATAATTTTTCATTGTCTAAGTATCACAATTATTATAACTGTTTTCCTCATAAATAAATGATATCCCACTGCTCATATCAAGCACTTGAATTCATACTTGAACACTTGAATTTTGTTATGATAACACTGACCACTTTACTCATTTTCACTCCAACTATACAGACTGTACACAGACAATTAAAACTATACCATTACTCAAAATTACTCAAACTAATACTCTTTAATTAGAAAAAAAAAACATCTTCTGATGTCTAATAAAAAGTTTATTACACAAGATATATATTTACAGAATGATCACTCTTTGTTTTATGCCTGTTGCTATTTCAGTGTTAATTCCATTAGTTTTATATCTCCAATTTCAAAATAATTTTTATACTTCAAGAAAGGAAGAACAACTGTTAATATGATCCTTCTACGGTCAAATTTCTCACTTGTCTTGCTTTGTTTCAGCAAGACCAAATTGTCACAGTGGAGGACTAATGTCCTCATGTCTTACAGCCATATGTGGACACACATAATTATTCCTCTTTGTCGCAACAACACAGATGAATTTTGCTCATTTTAGAGGCGTAGACTAAACTAGTTATCCAGTAAACTTCTTTATAATAACCTACCAAGTTTCCCGAACAGTGTTGCTCAGTTCACGCCAGGATTTTTTATAACCTTGTAGCTTTGGAGGTGAGGCTGTTGGGAGCTCATACGCATCAAAATCCTCTGATGCCATCCTCGCCGACTTTGCCAGCCTGAAGGAAGACATGAATCAAAACAAAAGCTGAATACTTTACTCCACTTACGCAAAATCTTGGGGATGAAGACGCCTGATAAGGCAATCAGCGACCCATAGATGATATGCCAGCTTCAAGGTTAGCAAAACACAGCTGTCCCTGTCCCACCTCTCCGTGGTACCTCCAGTATCACACCTAACCTGGCTAATGGGGCAGGGATCGCCATAGTCCCCATGGTGGTGGAGTCTGCTAAATAAGCTTTGCACACCCCCTGCTTTTTAGCTATACTCAGGGACTGAAAATGTAGCCGCCATATCCCGCTCCCATGCCGATACGATGCTGTGCCTCAACACCTCTACAGCATCAGCTGCAAAAGAACAGCTCGCAGTTACAGGGAGTTCATACAAGTACACAAAATCTTTTACATGAAATTAGAGTTCTATATTTACATATGGGCATCTGAGAGGCAAAGTGGTTAGTGCACCAGCCTTTCATGGTGAAGGTCAGGGGTTCAAATCTGGCTGGAGGCACTCCAGTCACCCAGTTGTAGAAATGGGTACCCAACTTCTTCTGGTGCTGGGGAAGAAAAGGCGGCCAGGTTTGATGCTAACCACATCACCCTTTAGTGTGCTGACAGGTCAAGGAAAGTATGGGCACTAACACCAATTCCCTATGTGCTTCTAAGGCATAACAAAGTTACCTTTACTGTACCTTTTATGTATATCTAAGCTCTATAGAACAGCAGATTATCCATTAGATTGAAAAGTCTTAAGTCTAGCTAGGGGGCTGGGAGGGAATGGAGCCCAAAATCAAGGGGGAAAACTCTGCAAAAGCATATTACTTTTATATCAGGAGACAAATGATATAGGTCAGTGAGGGCACAGTCCCTTACTGTGTTAGTCAATGGGCCTGTGTTAACAAGCTTCAGGCTCTAGACATGGCTGTCAAGAGACATCTACTTGAGGTTGTGCCACACTACATTACACGCCACATGTGGTTGTCAGTGCATGATGGGAAAATTGAAAAGCCATACAAAACAAACAAAAGCAGCCTCATGAATATGCCACAAAGGAGACAGTAGATGAAAAGAGGGAAAAAATATTCCAAACTATGTATAAGAAGGCTGATGAGAAACAAGGATACTTGATTATCAAATTATTATTAAATAATTACTAATTTAAAATGGCAGTAACAGCTTCAGTTATTAAATGTGCACACAGCTGTAATGTTTCAACTTTCATTTTATTCTTACAAACGCACAAAAGATGAAAAAACAGAAATAGAGGAGAAAAACTAAAGTTACATACATAATATATAATAAACAAGAATGAAAAATGAAAGACAGAAGATACTGCTTTCCTTTCTATGCTGTACTCAAGAACATTCTGAGTCTACTGTAGGTGTGTAAATGCTGGCCATGGACTGTGTGAGGTGAAGAGAGTTTGTTGCTGCCCTTCAAGATGCCACATGGCATACTTGGTAGTGATTGCTTTGCTGACTGTCAACCAAGAACATGGATGGACAAATGGATGCAAGTCATGTGACCAGCCCAATCATTTACCTCTGTGGAGGTTCTGATAATGCATCCTCCAGCAAATATTACATGGCAAACTTCCAAAAATGTTCTAAACAAGCTGTGATGCACAATATTTGTAAGACATCCTTAGCAGATCTTCCACTGCCATGAAATAAGGCAACAACTGTTAAAAGATCGCGTCGCACAGAGAGAAACTGCATCTGCGTGCCTGATGAGGAAACGAGGGCCAAAATTGAAGACAAAGTACAAGTGTAATAGCACTAGACTCTGTAACAGAAACATGATTTCTCGTTACTGTGACCGATTATGACTATCATGATTAGTACAATCAGTCATGAGAGAAGCTGTTCAACAAATCACACAACGCTAATATCAACCCAATCCAGAAAGGTCTGCAAGACGAAAAGAGCAAATATCTTTACTAGTTACTCGTGACAAGCTGAAATGTCCTATCTTCTAATGTAATATACTCATTTAATTACAATTTCATTTAACGGCGTACCGTTTTAATCCCTGGTTAGCCAATATAAAAATCACCGTATTACAACTCTACTTTCTGTTTACAGGACTAACATTCACACAGCAGACGGTTAATACTGGAACAAACGGAAGTTGACTGTGGGCTCGGTGTAGTCGGACATGCGCTTGCAAAATATAATCTTCCGTATTGAAGAATAACATAGTTGTCGTCGTCTTTATGTTTATTCGCATTATTTATTTTAATTAAGCTCATAAACGACAATTTTTCGACACATTCTGCTCCTGTTTAGAGATTAGATATGCTGATGACACAGTATTATCTTCGCATTAAGACATAGGTTTTGCTCTTCACTATTCTTATGGACTGACATAATTAGTTTTTTCAATTCCTTTTTGTGTTGTGGACAGTAATACGTCATCAGCATATCTAATCTCTGGTATTTTATAACCTCCAATTGTTATGGCATCGTAATATTCTTTGTCTACATCTTCTCTAACATTCTTCATTATATTTTCAGTATACAAGTTAAATAAGTAAGGCAACAATATGCACCCCTGACGGACCCCTTGTTTTATGTCGAACCAATTTGCTGTTTCACCATTTATTCTTGCTGTTGGTTAAGACTATTCAATTCAAATGTGATGTCCACCCTCATTTGTGCATGCGAAAGCTGGAAATCAACTAAATAAATAGAAAAGAAATTAGACTCTTTTGAAAACAAATGCCTAATGAAAATACTTGATATAAATTGGAACGAATTTTAAAAAACAGCGCAGAGATAAGACAGATGAGCAAACAACAACCTTTCTCATGGGTGATCAGAAAAAGAAGATGGACATGTTTAGGCCATGTGATGAGAAGAAACAATCAGAGAATACCATAACAAGCTGTCAAGTGGAGCACAACATGCCGAAGAAAAAGAGGTCGACCACGTGAAACTCTAAAGAGGATATTGTTAAGAGAACCCAGTTTAATGGGCATAACATCCCTCGATGCAGTTGAAAGACTCGCCGAGACCAGAAAAACTTGGCAAACAACTATGCGAGCCCTATGTGACGTTTAGCTGCACGGGAAGGATGTAAGATGTAAGATGTTGGTTTAGATACAGCAGTAATATTAATTGCATCAATGTGAATATCCATACTACAAACTGAAGAAGGCTGGCTAATAAAGAAGATTAAACAGAGAAAACTTAAATATTTTGGACACATTAAACGTCATGATAATTTAGAGAAGGAAGGGTACATAATGGGAAAAAGAAAGAGAGGAAGATCGGGGCGAAGATGACTGCAAGACATCGTTGATAATCTGCAGATGAATGCATCTTGCTCACAACTGAGAGGCCTACATGAGAGCTGTTAGGGAGGCAAAGTTCCGCAAGGGGCATGCAAATGACTGACTGGTTGTTGCTAAGCGAACGGTTGTGCCAGATTAAAGAGGTCAAGAATTATTCATGGCAAAAATTGACTGTAAACTTTTATTTATCTTGGAAACAAATGAGATGTCGTTAATGAAGAAAAATGTGTTCTGACAATAGATGTTATTTTCTGGTTATGTTTCTAAACATTGCATCAGGACCACCCATGAGTGCTCATCTCTTCTCTTCTGTTTGTGTCATTTCTTGCATGAATTAAAGTTCATGACCTGTTGTGTCGTCACAAAGAGGCCCAGTGAGAGGGGCGGGGGGTGTCCGCAGGTGCATTGCTCGAGGTCCAGAGGCCTTCTTATTTTAAGGAAGGCCAGGAGAACTTCCAGGGAGAGGGAGTGGCGGTGAAATGGGGGTAGAGGGTATGGGGTATGGGGTAAGGGGGTAGCGACTGCTGAAACGGTTGTTTCTTGAGTTCACTCACAGACATTAAGCAAGTCACTAAGTTTACCTCCCATTCCACAAGATGCCTGCACTTCAGCATCATAGCAGACTTTTTTATTTTTTGCAGAAGAAAACACAAGACCGTATATCTTAGGAGATCAACACTTCGCCAAATTGTGCCAAATAAAATTATGCGGCCCATGGTCAAGGACAAAAAAAAAAGGGCAGCGTATACAAAGCAAATCTTGTGTACTTGAATATGATTAAAGACCAATCATAATGTTTAAGTTTTCTGAAACGTAAAAGCCTGATATTGACATACCAGTTGTTTGTGCTATGTTTAATATAAAGTCATATAAGGAGAAGGAACTACTGCTTGAGAAGGATTTTAAACATTAAATGGCAGGACAAGAACCTATGAACCTACAAATCATGTCTAGGAAGTGGAGGTGGATTGGCCACACTCTGAGGAAACCCGATACCAGCATACCAAGACAGGCACTGACATGGAATCCTCAAGGAAATAGAAAACGAGGAAGATCTAGACTTACTTGGAGAAGAGAAATTATGACAGTGCTCAGAGACAAGGGATGCACATGGAAAGAAGCAGAGAATAATTCCAAGAACAGGGATGACAGGAGAGCCTTTATCCGTGGCCTGTGCTCTCAAGGGAGTGAAAGACGATGATGATGATGATGATGATGATGATGATGTGATGATGATGATGATGATGATGATGATGATGATGATATAAGGAGAAAATCAGAGAGCAAAGGCTCATTACAGCACGTTCGCAATGGCTAATAGGTGGTTCGAACACGCAGAGCGCAGCGTTCTGCATAGTCTAGTCGAAGCCTAGGTCAGATAAACATGCTATTTGAAGCCAAGACGCCCCCTGCGGGATTCTGAAGCAGCTGAACTTTTTCTTCTCCCGGGGAACGAACGAGCTGGAGTAACGATACCAGAAAAGCAACGACATGCAGCGATACCACGTGGAGAAGTGATACAAACATTGTTTTCATTTACCCAGTGTTACCGGTATGAAAGGGTATGCTGCCTTAATTTTTTTTAATTCTCCCCTCACAGTAAAGTGCAGATCATACCATCATGTTGTCCAGGTCTCACAGGCTTATGTTGCCATGGGAAAGATGCATGCCCTTGAAAATCTAATTTTTTTTTTTTTTTTTGTAGCTCTGTAAGTCCATCTCCACAGCTTCTTTAGTTATTTTACTTTCTGAAGAGCGATAGATGTCCTCCTTTTAATTTTCCTCATTGTATCTCCATTATTAGTTAGTAGTGAACCAAGATATTCAAAACTCTCCACTTCTTCCAATTTTTCTTTATTGATACATATTCCAGCTGCCTTATTTGTTTTGTCAGTTGTCATCAGTTTAGTTTTCTTCACATTAAGATAGAGGTTTTTGCTCTTCACTATTCTTACGGACTGACATAATTAGTTTTCCATTCATTTTTGTGTTGTGGACAGTAGTACTGTGTCATCAGCATATCTAATCTCTGGTATTACATAACCTCCAATGTTTATGTCATCGTAATATTCTTTGTCTACATCTTCTCTAACATTCCTCATTATATTTTCAGTATACAAGTAAATAAGTAAGACGACAGTATGCACCCCTGACAGACCCCTTGTTTTATGTCAAACCAAGTTGTTCTTTCACCATTTATTCTCACTGCTGCTTGTTGGTCTATATACAGCATATTAAATGTATCAAATGTGTTGGAAATCCCATCTTTTCCATTATTTCCCAAAGTTTCTGTGTAGTACACAGTCAAATGCCTTTGAATAGTCTATAAAAGATAAACATAGATTCACATCAAATTCTCTGCATTTCTCTATTATTAATCTTAACTGAATATATGATCTCTTGTTCCTCTTCATTGTCTAAAACCAGCTTGGACCATTTAGAAGTAGTAAATAACGTAAAATTGAAATACATATGCTTGCATGCTTTAGACAAAGCATGCTTTAGAGTAAACAGAAACAAAATGTGTGTAAAAATATATTTGTGTTGTTTTTGCTTAACTATCTCATCAATTCCAGGTCACGATTCAGATTTTCATTACCTACGTTTGGACAATGACTTTCGTCTCGACTATGTGATGTAGAATGCGACTTTCAAATAAGATAGTACGCTTAATTAGTAACATTTGAGTAATTTTACTAACTAGTGGTTCTTCCCTCGTGGAAAGTACAGACAGAAACAACTGGGCTATTAATGGGACCTATTATACACAACACGCGTTACAGTTTTATATTTACACATGTAAGTATAACTATTTTTTTCACTAGTAGCATCTATGATTTGTGTTCTCAGTCTAAGTTATCCATTCATTCATTCGGCTTTTTTAACCACTGCGGCTCGTTGCTGCAGACAAGACTTGTCTCCATTCCTCTCTGTTCTTTGTCTTCTCCTGTCAGTTGTCCACTCCGAGTGCCCGTAAGTCTTCTTCCAGGTTGTCACGCCACCCTTGTTTCGGTCTGCCTCTTGATATTTCTCCGTTTATCACTTTTGTATAAGCCTTTTTCGTCTGTCTACACTCGCCCATCCTCTCCAAGTGTCAGAGCCATCTCAGTCTATTGTTTTTCATAATGCTAGTTCAAGTAGAGACTAGAATAGCGTACGTATTTCTTCGTTTTAAAAAATCTCCTTCTTAAGTTTTGCTAGACGTACATGGAAATACCTTACATTGATCGATTTCGTCTTCTATTATAGTTTTTCAGATGTCTCCTCTGAACTATGTATGGATTCATTTGTCTTGAAGTTTGTCTTCCTACAACAGTTCCTTCAACCCAGTTTTCTATAAAAGTGTTTAAGTGTATATTTTTATAAGTGTTTCCTCAAGTTTATACTTCTGTCAAATTTAGTGTTTGATATTTTATATTTTGCTGAAACTTAGCAGTTCATGTTCAAGAAAAACTGATAAGTTTATATCTGAGTATACTGACTAGAACTAATTAAATACTAATAAAAAGAAATCTGTGATATTTTCTGTCTTTTCTCGTAACACGATTTTCCAATGGACATTGGCGGGTTCTGAGGACTGATATTGTTCTCGGAGAAGACAATACCGGATAAGAGTTAATACCAGAATTATAACAGGATTTCATTCTACAAGGGATGAGTCCAGATTGTTTCTCTATCGAAATTTTAAATCGAAATTTTTTGACATGTAGACGTTTTAACTCACATGTGCATTTTCTAAAGACATTTAGCAAGAATATTCGCAAGTTAGTTGTATGCTTAACAAGAATCTTCCCCAGTTGTATTTTTGTCAGTCATTTGCACGTCCCTTGAGGAACTTTGCCTCCCTAACAGCTCTCCTGTATGTCTCTCGGCTGTAAGCAAGATGCCCTGCTGCTGATTCATTCAATTGCAGATTATCAACGATATCTTGCAGCGATCTTTGCCTTGGTCTTCCTCATTTTCTTTTTCCCATTATGTACCTTTCCAAGACAGTCTTCTCTAAATTCTCATGATGCTTAATGTGTCTAAAATATTGAAGTTTTCTCTGTTTAATCCTCTTTACTAGCCAGCCTTCTTTAATATTAAGTTCTTGTAGTATGGATACGTGAGTGAAGTTAGATGGACAAGATGCAGGGAAGATAAACTCTGATAAATATACAATAATATATTCAGGAAGTGAGAAACATGAACGAGGAGTAGGAATAATATTTGTCGAACAAACAGCAAGGACAACTGTAGGATATTTGAACATCTCGGACCGAGTCCTGCTAGCCCAACTGAAAGGACGACCAATAAACATAAATATTATACAACTGTACGCTCCAACATCTGAAAGTTCTGAAGAAGATTTACAGCTATTTTATAATGACATAGAGACGGCCCTAAAACACACAAAGTCACATGAAGTTACTATAGTCATGGGAGATTTTAATGCCAAAGTTTGTAAAGGAAGAACTTAGACATTGTTTATGATTATGGACTGGGGGAGAGGAATGACAGAGGTAGTAAATTAACTGAATGGGCAAGAATACATAGCATGGTTGTAGGAAACACCTGGTTTAAACAACATCCTCGAAGACTGGCAACGTGGTGCAGCCCAGACAAAAAAGACTTTTAACCAGATAGACTACATGTTAATCAACAAATGATTCCGGAATGCATTACTGATAACAAAAATCATGCCATGAGGAAATTGCAATAGTGACCACGACCCACTGTGTGGAAAAATTAGAATAAAGCTAAAAAAAAGCATACAGAAAAGTGAGAAACATCAAACTGAATACAGAACTCCTTAAAAATAACCAAGAACTGCGAGAACAATACAGAGTTATTATAACAAATAGATACAATACAATAGCAAAGATAAATAGTATGGATGAATAATGGGCAATGCTAAGAGATTCTATCCACCAAACTGTTAAGGAGATAATACCACCAAAAAAAGAAGCCCTAAAAATAAATGGATGGCAGACGACATCTTAGGACTGATGGACAAGAGGAGGAGAAGTAAAAATAACCAAGAAAAATATAGCAAGATAAATAGAGAAATAAGACGCAAATGCAGAGAAGCAAAGGAAGTGTGTTAAATGAACAGTGCAGACAAATAGAAGACTCCCATAATAAAGACAGAAAAAACATTCTCAAACAAATTAGTGAACTCACAGGCAGGAAGACAACATATACAACAGGATGCCTGAAAACAAAAGAAAGTAAAATGTTAATGGGGAAAAGAAGACATTGTGAACAGGTGGACAGAGTACATCGGTGAGCTATATGGAGGAGAAAGACCAGAATTAACACCAGATACAGAAAACTGTGATGGACAACCAATACTTGGAGATGAAGTCATAGATGCCATCAAACACATGAAGAAAGGAAAAGCGACTGGGCCTGATAATATAGAAGAAATAGAGGCGCTAGAGGAGATAGGAATAAAAATAATAACCAAATTACTGAATGACATTTACAACAGTGGTTATATGCCCAGTGACCTGATTAAATCCACGTTTATAGCACAACCAAAGAAACCAGGTGCAAAGAAATATGATGACCACCGGACTATCAGCTTCTCATGTCACATAACGAAGCTACTTCTGAGAATTATTATGAGAAGAATAAGGAAAAAGATACAAATGAAAATAACAAATGAACACTTTGGATTTGTTGAAGGAAAGGGAACACACAATGCCATTTATGCTTTACGAACACTAACAGAAAGAGCTTTAGAAGTACAGAAAGATTTCTACTTATGCTTCATTGATTACACCAAGGCATTTGACAAGGTGAAACATAATGAAATTATTAAAATGCTTGAAGACATCAATATAGACGGCAAAGACCTGAAGATTGTAAAACATCTATACTGGCAGCAAGAAGCAGCAGTTCGAGTTGAAAATAGAATTGGAAAATATCAACCTATAAAACAAGGGGTGCGACAAGGATGTGTACTATCTCCAGACCTTTTTTCTCTGTATAGCGAGAATATTCTAAGAATAATCATCACAGAACCAGGCATAAAAATTGGAGGATACAATATTAACAACCTTCAGTATGCTGACGACACAGTGCTGATAGCTGAGAACCAACAAGACCTGCAAAATCTCTTGGACAAAGTCGCCAAAGAAAGTGAACAGAAAGGCCTTACTTTGAACATCAGAAAGACAGAGACTATGGTTATATCTAAGAAACAGAATCCACCAAAATGCAGTATAAAATTCAACGGAACTATTCTAAAGCAGGTGCAGAAATTCAAATACCTTGGAGCAGTAATAACTTCAGATGGGAAATGCAGAACAGAAATTAGGAACAGAATAGACCAAGCAAAGACTGCACTTCAGAGAATGAAAAACATATTAGCTAACACATCTTTATCAATGAATGTTAGAAAACGAGTCCTAGAATTCTATATTGAACCTATATGGAAGTGTTATATGGACAATAGGCAGGTCTGAACAAAAATCATTGGAAGCAACAGAAATGTGGTTTATTAGAAGAATGTTGCGAATCCCCTGGACAGCAAAAATAACTAATGAAGAATGTATGAGAAGAGCTGGAGAGACAAAAATCTTGTCAAAAAAATAAGAGAGAGACAATGTACTTTCATAGGACATACAATGAGAAGAGGGGGCATTGAAAATATTATAACAACAGGAAAAATAGAAGGAAGAAGATCAAGAGGTAGACCAAGAGAAATGATACTGGACAGTCTGACAGGATGGTGTGAGGAGAGATGAGCAAGTGAGCTGATGGCCTGCATGAAGGATGCCTGTGAGACACTCTGGAGAAGCATAATAGCCAACGCCAGTCGGCACGGCACCTGATGATGATAATGATGAGTATGGATATATTTGTTATTTTTTTGTGTCCATTATATTTGAAGAATTCTTCTGTAGCATTTACATGCAAAGGTATTTATGTGTTTCTCAGCTGTTTTGTTAAGCGTCCAAGTCTCACAGGCTTATGTTGCGATGGGAAAGATGCATGCCCTTAAAAATCTTATTTTTGTAGTTCTGTCTGTTCCTCTCCACAGCTTCTTTAGTTGTTTTAATTTCTGAAGAGCGATAGATATCCTCCTTTTAATTTCCCTCGTTGCATCTCCATTATTAGTAATGATCCAAGATATTCAAAACTCTCCACCTCTTCCAATTTTTCCTCATTGATACATATTTCAGCAGCCTTATTTGTTTTGTCAGTTGTTATCATTTTAAGTTAATTGTATGCTTCCTATATACGTAACAAGAATGTTCCCCAGTTAGTTGTCAATCAATCAAGTGCCGTGCCGCGTTGCATAGGCGATCATTTCTCTCCACAGTTCCCTGTCTTTAGACTTGATTATGAGATCCGCCGGTGACTTTCTTCCTAACCACACTGACAGCTCATCCAGTAACTTCTCTTTCAGTCTTCCTCTGTCTCTTCTTCCCTCAATTTTTCCAGTTGCCACAATGTGTTCCAATTTTCCTCTTCTCTTTAAAATGTCCTACAAATCTCGCTTGTCTGCTTCTGATCAATCCTGTAATTTGCCTTTTGACTCAAGCCTCTCTTAAGACTTCTTCGTTGGTTTTCTTGGCTGTCCATGGTACCTTTAACATCCTTCTTATGAACCATATTTTCCTGCTGTACTCTCTTATTCATGGACCATGCTTCACACCCATAAAACAAAATTGGCTCTATGTAATATTTAAGTACTCGTAATCTTGTTTCCATTGATATGGATCTGTTGCACAAGATGTTTCTCATTTTCTGGAGTGCTGACTTGGCCAGAGCATGCCTGCTTTTTATTTCAGTGTGACATTTCCCATCAGCTGTTATAATCGTTCCTAAGTACTTGAATCTATCAACTTGTTTCAGATTTGTGCCATCTGTGGTAATGCTACATTTTGGTGGTATTCTTTTCTTTGAGATGACCATCACTTCAGTCTTCTTTTTATTCAGGCTGAGACCTTTACTTTTACTTTCATGAACCACGACATCCGGAAGAGCCTGTAGCTCCCCTTCACTTTTAGCAATCAAAACTGTGTCGTCTGCATATCTTAAGTTGTTAAGGTTGTACCCGCCAATTGATATTCCTGGCAAGCTCTTTATATTTCTCATTGTTTTCGCTGTACAAGGAGAAGAGGTCAGGAGATAAAGCATATCCTTGTCTCACTCCCAATTTTATGTCTTGGAATGATCCTATTACTTAGTTGTATATTTCCTATAAACCTAATAAGAATGTTCCCCAGTTAGCTGTATGTTTTCTATAAACTTAATAAGAATGTTCCCCACTTAGTTGTATGCTTCCTATAAACTAAACAAGAACGCTCCCCAGTTAGCTGCATGCTTGCTATACACTTAACAAGAATGCTTCCAAGTTAATTCCATGCTTCCTATAAACTAGTAGCCAAATATGGGCCATAACTCCATGTGTACTTGTATTTGACATATATTCACCATAGTTCGATTTGTATATATATATATATATATAACTTGGAAGCATTCTTGTTAAGTGTATAGCAAGCATGCAGCTAACTGGGGAGCGTTCTTGTTTAGTTTATAGGAAGCATATATACAAATCGAACTATGGTGAATATGTCAAATACAAGTACACATGGAGTTATGGCCCATATTTGGCTACTAGTATATATATATATACTTTCCATAAACTATTTGACAAATATTCGCTATAGTTTCATGTATACTCCCCATAAACTGAATTTTGGGGGGGGGTGTGTGACAGAACATAAACGACTAACTAAAAGCTTCAGAGAATGATTAATCAACACAGGACGGGTGCAGTCAGGTACTGTATGCTGAAGGAGATACTGAAGAGGAATCAGTGCACACAAATCGGAATCAGTGCACACAAATCGGAATCAGTGCACATATGGATATATCCGGAGTCTGGATGGTCCTTGCTGACTAACTTCCCACAAATATTGGCTATTATTCCACGTATACTTCCTACAGTTTGACAAAAATGGGCTGTAATTCGCAGTCACGCTTCCTGCCATACCTCACTTTGCTGAACTAATACGATATAATGTATACTGTGAACCTTGACATATGCTAATGTTAGTGCGCAGACGAAGTTTCGACATTTTACTGTATCTAATCACACCATTGCAATAGGCACAAACCTAAATTTATGTCATATTGTCCAGAATAATTAACCTCATTACCAAGACAGAAAATTTTCTTCGCATAATCTATAGGCCTACATATTTAACATAGATGAAAATAATTTCCTGACAGGCCGAAATATCCATTTTGTAGACGGTCACCATCTCTGATGACTTACGTGTCATAAACCTATAATTACGCCAAATTCCAGAACCATCTGTGGTTTTGCTTTCCGTGCGTATGGTCGAATTTTCGACACTTCCGGTGGTCCCAAGCGTGTGTATGGTCGAAAATTCGACATTGTTTGTTTCATTAAAACAAGCGGTGTAACATTTAGATTGTATATATTTCGTCCGTGATTCCGGTGACACTTTCAGACTGGAGAATGCGTGCCTAGTAACGAGCGATGCTGAGCGAGAACAAGGACGCGAAGCATAGAAATTTTTCAATTTTTGACGATGTAGATAGGGGTATGGACATAGCCTATGGCCACCCCGCTGCTCTTGAATGTTTTCTAAGTATATTTAGACATATTTAGACGACCGGAGAAGTAGTTAGGAGGTTATTTCAGACATTCATTCATCGGAAATGCAATACGGAGTCACAATACGAGATCGACAAGTAGATTACACATCTTAGATGGTAAGTAGGGGTAAGTAGCGCGAATCTAGACCTAGCCGATGGTGAGCTGGCCACAATCAGTGTCTAAAAACATCACATTACTTCTTTTTTCCTAAAAAACTCTGCATTTATGAAATTTTCATTCATTTAGCTATACTTTGACACATATTACGTATACGGAAGTACATGGAAATAATGTTTTCCATTCCATTTTACAACTAGACCCCCTTACAGTCAAGACCCGTGTTTTTCCTCCCGCACGGAAAGAGCTAGATGAAATGGGCGTATGTTCGAAAAGATGCTAGAGGAAGCACGATTTAACACTGAACTGAAACGAGCACGAAAAACTATGTAGCGACCACGTGATAGTCTCGTTGTCTTAGAATACCACTAGGTATCCGAAATGAAAAAAAAAAACTTTCCCTCTGTTTTGTTGTGGATTACTATTGTCAGTTATTCCAAATCCTTTTAAAATCTCTCTCTCTCTCTCTCTCTCTCTCTCTCTCTCTCCTCTCTCTCTCTCGTTCGTTCGTTCGTTCTCTAGCATTCCAAGCCTTTAAAACTCATTGCAGCAGACATAGTCTGCTTCCCTTTATGTCTAATCTTGGTTTTCTCTCTCCAGTTGTTTAGTCTCTAGTTCTCCTAGATCTTTCACACTGTCTCTAGTTCTCCTTAATCTTTCACATTGTCTCTAGTTCTCCTAGATCTTTCACATTGTCTCCCCATCTCTGTCTTTTTCTCCCTTGGACTTGTCCAATACATCTCTTGTATATGTGAGAGTTTAGTCTGATGGCTCTTCCTCTCTTTCTCCATGACCCAGCTGTTGTGATCTGTTAGCTTTCACAGTGGAAGTGATCACTGGCTCTCTGTACAAACTATGGATTTCTCTGTTAGTTCTGACTCTCCAGATTCCATTTTTTATGTTTTCAGACTGGACTACAAATTCTTGTTCAGATTCCGTTTTCAAAACATCATACTTACTTTTCATATGTCTTCGTTGTAATCAATGTTTTCAAACCAAACAGGACTGCTGATCTTATAGTGGTTTTATATGTGATTCTCGGCTCCTGTAATAATATTTGAAATTTTTATAAGCGTTTAGAACATGATAGATTTTTATTTCCTATCTGCATTCTGACGTTAATCTCATGTTTTACTTTGCTGCAGCTTTTGAAAACTGTTCCCATATGTTTATAGCTCTCTGTTCGTCTGATTTTCATGTCGTCTAATTATAGATGTTGCAGGTTCCTGTTCTTATCATTTCTTGTTATGGCGACATTTTTTGTCTTTTCTCGGATGGTTGTTAGTCCTACATTTCTAAAACTTCATACCCCGGGGGGGGGTCACTTACCCACAATTTCTAATCAGAAGTTTCAATTTTACCTGTGTGTAGATGTCTGCAACTGTTCTATCTAACTATGGTTTTATCTCACAGTTAAAAAAGAATTAACCAACATTTAACCATTAGTTTACGGCTATATTCGGTAAACTGCCGTCATCTGCACGAAAATCCTACAGTTTTTGTCCACGAAAAATATGAACCGAGCAGACGGCCTCTACATTAATTATTAAGTCTGAGAGAGTTACATCCATGAAAACAGTTATCATTTTTCAGAAAATTCAGATCAAAAACAAAGAAAGGAATGATCAGCCTCGACGGATAAGGCCATTGAAACCGGTAAGATGATTAATTAATGAGATACTTCAAATCTGCCCATGTAATACTCGTGGAATCAGGTCTGAAACAGTGACATCAGTCAGTCAGTCATTTGCATGTCTCTTGCGGAACTTTGCCACCCTAACACACAATAATTAGTGTATAAGTATACAACTATACACGAAGCACTGCAGTAAAGATGTAATATCAGAATGTAAAAAGTAGGAACAGCTTTATTATTTAACGATTACAAAGTTGTGACGTTTCGGCGTGACCCTTAAATCATACAAAAACATACAGGACGAAAAAATAGAAAGGCGATAAAGTATAGATTCACATGAATACTATGTTTGAAAAAAAAGGAAATAAAATTAATAGAGCACTTAGATGTACTTTGTAAGTAGATATGACTTGTCTGACGCTTGTTCAGACACGGGCATGGTGGAGCGTAGAGAATGTTTAATTGGAGACTTATGATGTGTGGGTAGAGGGGTTGTAATGTGATGCTGTGAGAAAGTTCTGAACTATGTGTAACAAGTGAGAAGGGTGTAGAACTTAGCTCCACTAAGCTCCACTCTCTTCTCACTTGTTACACATAGTTCAGAACCTTCTCACAGCATCACATTAGAACCCTTCTACCCCAACTATAATCATTTATTTCACCTTCTCCTAGCTGGGTTAACACTATCACTCTCTCTCCCCTCCACGGTTTCCCTTCCCACCACCCTCAGTTATGACTCACCCATCACAAGTCTCCATTTAAACATTCTCTACACTCCACCATGCCCATTTCTGAACAAGCGTCGGACAAGCCACATCTACTTATAAGTTACAGCTAAGTGCCCAATTCATTTTATTTCCTTTTTTTAACATAGCATTCATGTGAATCTATACTTCATCTCTTTTCTCTATTTCTTTGTCCTGTATGTTTTTGTATGATTAAGACTCATGCTGAAACATCACTACTTTGTAATTGTTACGTAATAAAGCTGTTCCTACTTTTTTCCTAGTTTATACATTCTGCCTCCCTAACAGCTCTCCTGTAGGCCTCTCAGTTTTAAGCAAGATGGCCTGCTGCTGATGCATCCATCTGCAGATTATCAACAATGTCATGCAGCCATCTTTGCCTTGTCTTCTTCTTCTTTGTTCGCATTGTCTGCCTATATCTGCAGTCCTGTCTCTTGGATAAATTTCACTGTTTTTTGTAACTCATGTATGGAACCGTAGAGCTTATCTTCTTTAGTGGTTTCACTGGGCCAGTAATTATTTTTCAGTGTCTCGTAGTTGATGCAGTTCTGGAGGATATGTTCCACAGTTTGGGGCACCTGGGCACATGTACATAGATTAGTAGTACCAACCTTAAACTTTGTATACATATGACTTCGGAGTCGGGTGTGTCCTGTTCGGAGACGGAAGATGGTGACTTGTTCCTTTCTGTTTAGCATGTGATAGTCATCATGTGGTGTTGATTGTGGCTTCCTGTAGGTTTTTATCATGCTTTTCTTCTGATTATAGGTGATTGGTATGTCTGGTTGCTCCATTTCAGTGCCCTCTTTGGCCAGATGGTCAGCTTTCTCATTGCCTGGTATCCCACAGTGGGAGGGAATCCATTGCAGAGTGACTCCATGTTGTAAGCCAATTTTTGACAAGGCATCTTTAAGGTCTGGTAGTTTGTTGCACTGAAGAGCTTCCAGTACTGATCTCGCATCTGTGAGAATTACTACAGGACATTTATCAATTCTGGAGTCTGATAGTTTTTCAACTGCAGCAATAATTGCCCTAACTTCTGCATCAAAGTTGTTGCAGTATTTACCAGTGGGTATGGAAATCTTGTCAATGGTGTTGTTTGGATATTCAATATATGCTCCTGCCCCTCCATTCTTTATGGCATTATGTGCAGATCCATCTGTATACACACGTATCCAGGTGACACATGGATATTTGTCATCTAGAACACTAAGTGTGGCTGTTGATCTTACAAGACTGCTCTGTATCTCACCATTCTGCACACCTTTCACTTCAGTCTGAATAGTTATTTGTGTACAATCTGCTTCTTTCCATGGTGTATGCTCTGGTACAGATGATAATGGAGTGACTACAGTTGGAAGGTCAGGTATCAGCTTACGCATACGCTTGGCCTGATGAATGAAGCTGCTTCTTTTAAGCCGTCCTAATGCCAGGTTATTGAATCTCTCCTTCAGGGGATGGCTTACAGAGCTAAGGAATTTTTCTCCCATGGTCATGACCTTTGTGTCTCTACATTCCTTTAGCGGTTGAACACCAACTATTTTCTGCATTTCTACTATTGGTGTGGACCTCATGGCACCTGTGATAATCCGTAGTGACTGATTTTGAACCTTGTCTAGATTATGCAGTGTAGTGTTTGATGCTGTGCACCAAGATGTTGAGCCATATTCTAAATGTGGTAGAATACTTTGCTGATATACATTCTATCTTTGCCTTGGTCTTCCTCTCTCTCTTTTTCCCATTCACACATTTAATCATTGTACCTTTTGGAACTGTTTTATATATGCTTCTGGATAACGCCTGTAAACAAAATTGTGTTATGAAATGAGATTTATATCGTAATATGGTGTATTCATGTTAAAAAAATGTGCACAAAAATAATGCAGTCACTGCCAGCTGCAGAAAGTAACATTGTTATTTCTTATTTGCAGAAGTAACGAATCGAGCAGGCCTGATGACGATGTCACGTCTTGAGATCTTTTGGACCCCAGCACCTATTATAAACAGGACAGCTAAGGATTCATATGAAGCTGGATTCTGCACAGACAAGTTTTGGGTAAAAATGTCAGAAATTGTCTGTTAATTTTTAATTTATTTGTTGTTATACTTGTAATATCTCACATGATAAATTGTTTCAATATATCACGATTATACAATCCAACAAAACCCTGTCTTCAAGTTAAGGCCAAGGAATATGTATATCTGTTATATAACTTTTGAATGATATCCATATTTGATATAGCATTATTGATACAAAGTGAGTGTTTATTTCCTTTATTTCACAAAAACAACACAAAGACAGGGAAACCAAATAAATCTTACATTCATATAAAAGTGAAGCTGAGAGTTAAATATATAAAGAGTTAAATATATAAAAAAAGTGAGCTTAGCTACTATTACATGGAGCTTTGTTTTACCTATAGGGCATTGCTTCCCAGTTTTGTTGAAATATTTTATCTGTGGCTCATTAAAATAATAATAATAATAAATTGTGTGTATGTTACAATTATTTCTTCAGTTACACAGTGTTTTAAATAAACCCCAGAAAATTAATATTTCTGCTGCCTTTTTTACCTACATGGAGTGCCCATTATTCCATATGTGTATGACTCTTTCATGAAAGAAGTTCACATTTCATTGTGAAACCTTCACAGAAGAAGTCCACATTTAATTATGAACCATGAACCTTTCACAAAAGAAGTGTAACTTTCATGATGAAATCTTCATAAATGTACTCACTGAAATATCCCAGGACACAGAGCTGTTGGTGTCAAGTAGCTGGCCCCAGTTTACCAGATGTTTCCAGGACACAGTGCTGATATATATCCCATTTGCATGCCTGTGGCTGCCTCTTCCTCTGTATTTGTACAGCATTAGCTCTTCAAGAGGTCGCCAACTGCCGATTTCATGTCTTAGCGTTATCAAAACGGTACAGTGTGTCATTTATTTTTAGCTTTGCTTGTAGCAACTCTCAGTCTCAAATGGTAGATCATTTCATTTATGTGTTGTTGAAGACTGCAGTATCTCACATGGTAGATTGTTGTTAAACTTGTAATATCCTATATAGTAGATTGTTTTCTGTTAAACTTATAATATCTCACATTATAGATTGTTGTTAAGTTCATAACATCTCACATATTTGATTGTTTGTTGTAGGTTCATAACATCTCACATATTTGATTGTTTGTTGTAGGTTCATAACATCTCACATATTTGATTGTTTGTTGTTAGGTTCATAACATAACATCTCACATATTCGATTGTTTGTTGTTAGGTTCATAATGTCTCACAGTCTGTGATCAGATCCTGCTTAGACAGTCACTTCATTTCACACATGAGTGTTTCTATTAATCAAATGAGCAAGAAACAATTTTTGTCATTATTTAGACTGGTTACTGGTTCATGTAGTAGGATTGATAAATTTTATATAACAATTAGAATAAAAGGGAAATAAAAATGGCTAACACAAATAGACAAATAAAGATGCTAATAAACTATATTTATCTAACATGTTTCTGTGTTTTGAAGATATTGAAATATTAATAAATTGCTTTCCACTAAGTAATAATCTTCGTGGTTGTTGCTGTATTCATCTCTTCTGTTATTATTTCATATTTTTCACGAACTTAATGTGACTTGCCAATTCTTGTTCATGACAAGCTATCAGTTTCATCTGTCATTATTATCATGTTTTTTATTAACCTAATATGACATGACAATATGTGTTCATACCTAGTTGTTATTTTCATCTGTCATTATTATCATGTTTTTTATTAACCTAATATGACATGACAATATGTGTTCATACCTAGTTGTTATTTTCATCTGTCAGTTTTTTTCTTTGTTCATTTTGGTTGTAGCATTTCTTTTTTTGTTTCAGTTTCTTGCTGCATCCATGTGTCTCTTGAGTCTGATCTTAATTGTTGAAGATGCCAGCATCAACTCAGAGGATATGCCCATCCCGTATGCTCAGTTTGTAGGAAATGGAATACGTGTGATATCCTATGTGAGTCTGCTCAGAAACGGTGGGCACATATGAAGGCCAAAATTAATGCTTAATTTTGTTTTTTTGTTTGTGAAGAGTAATGGTCACATCAGTGGAATAGTTTGGGAAAAGCAAACTGCAGCTGAGTCAACAGATAAGTCAAAGAGTTGGGATTAATTTTGAAAGATAAAAGATTTCAATTCTGAAATTGTTCAGACTTTAGAAATGCAGAATGAGGTGTATCCATCTAATTTACAAGGTATATTATGTATAATATTAGAAAAATATTTTGGCCAAACACCATAAGAAATAACATCTTGTTGGCAGAGATGCAGATGAAGCCACTGGCAGTAATTATTGAAGAAAGACGCTGGCGATGGTTGGGACATGTACTTCGAATGACTGATAACTCACTACCAAAAACAGCACTAAGATGGACACCACATGGGAACAGAAGTAAGGGTAGACCAAAAGAGACATGGAGAAGAACAACAGAGAGGATGTTGAGCAATAGAGGGCTCACCTGGGCAAGAGCAGAAAAAAAGGCAAAGGACAGGCATTTGTGGAAAACCCTTGCGGAAGCCCCATGTGCCCTGGGCACTTAAGGTTCAGAACATCTCACATATTTGATTGTTTGTTGTTAGGTTCATAACATAACATCTCACATATTTGATTGTTTGTTGTTAGGTTCATAATATCTCACAGTCTGTGATCAGATCCTGCTTAGATAGTCACTTCATTTCACACATGAGTGTTTCTATTAATCAAATGAGCAAGAAACAATTTTTGTCATTATTTAGACTGGTTACTGGTTCATGTAGTAGGATTGATAAATTTTATATAACAATTAGAATAAAAGGGAAATAAAAATGGCTAACACAAATAGACAAATAAAGATGCTAATAAACTATATTTATCTAACATGTTTCTGTGTTTTGAAGATATTGAAATATTAATAAATTGCTTTCCACTAAGTAATAATCTTCGTGGTTGTTGCTGTATTCATCTCTTCTGTTATTATTTCATATTTTTCACGAACTTAATGTGACTTGCCAATTCTTGTTCATGACAAGCTATCAGTTTCATCTGTCATTATTATCATGTTTTTTATTAACCTAATATGACATGACAATATGTGTTCATACCTAGTTGTTATTTTCATCTGTCATTATTATCATGTTTTTAATTAACCTAATATGACATGACAATATGTGTTCATACCTAGTTGTTATTTTCATCTGTCAGTTTTTTTCTTTGTTCATTTTGGTTGTAGCATTTCTTTTTTTGTTTCAGTTTCTTGCTGCATCCATGTGTCTCTTGAGTCTGATCTTAATTGTTGAAGATGCCAGCATCAACTCAGAGGATATGCCCATCCCGTATGCTCAGTTTGTAGGAAATGGAATACGTGTGATATCCTATGTGAGTCTGCTCAGAAACGGTGGGCACATATGAAGGCCAAAATTAATGCTTAATTTTGTTTTTTTGTTTGTGAAGAGTAATGGTCACATCAGTGGAATAGTTTGGGAAAAGCAAACTACAGCTGAGTCAACAGATAAGTCAAAGAGTTGGGATTAATTTTGAAAGATAAAAGATTTCAATTCTGAAATTGTTCAGACTTTAGAAATGCAGAATGAGGTGTATCCATCTAATTTACAAGGTATATTATGTATAATATTAGAAAAATATTTTGGCCAAACACCATAAGAAATAACATCTTGTTGGCAGAGATGCAGATGAAGCCACTGACAGTAATTATTGAAGAAAGACGCTGGCGATGGTTGGGACATGTACTCCGAATGACTGATAACTCACTACCAAAAACAGCACTAAGATGGACACCACAGGGGAACAGAAGTAAGGGTAGACCAAAAGAGACATGGAGAAGAACAACAGAGAGGATGTTGAGCAATAGAAGGCTCACCTGGGCAAGAGCAGAAAAAAAGGCAAAGGACAGGCATTTGTGGAAAACCCTTGCGGAAGCCCCATGTGCCCTGGGCACTTAAGGTTCAGAGAGAGAGAGAGAGAAATTATGTATAATGTATAATTTGTAAGATGATGAAGAATGAATCCATGTATTTGTGTTGTCTAGTGTTTGCAGTATTGACAGCTGACTGATAGGTAGTTCTCTGGAGCAGGAAGCAGAATAACAAGATCGTATGAGAAGTAATATGTCAGTTGTTTTAGCTCCAGCATACATCTACTGATATAGGATATAGAACATTTATAAAGCCGGTGCATATGACTCCCCAGAAGTAGCATATCAGATTCTTAGAGAACAGTTGCTTTTTACTGAAAATGTCATCTCAAGTGTTTGAGATACGTGCAGAAGAAAGTTTCAGCTTTTGAAATTATTGGTACGGTACAGGGAGATTTCACTGATCTAGAGCCTAGCCTCTAGAACTGTGCTAGATGCCAGTGCTTGTATTTCTTGTCGTGAATCTTCTCAAAACTGGAACATAATCTGTGCAACCCCCCCCACCCATATGGTATTGTGTGTTATCTTGCTTTGTCGTTAAGATGCATATAGTGGAACTGAAAAATACCATATGCTTAGATTTTCAAATCTTGTGTTCTCTGCAATGGTTGCTGTGAACTTACAAGCATAGCCATCATGTCAGTTGATTTGCAGTGCCTGGCTTAAAGCTGTGGAGTGGACCAGAAAAAAAAAAGCAATCACTATAGCAAACGAGTATGATCACAAGTCATATCGATGCTGAAAATTGTTCTTTCTGTTATTAAAAACACCATTAGAAGTGGGATGGGTTTTGTTGAGCAATGGTTTTCTGGCCAGACAGTTTAGTTGCTCCTCCCACAGTTATATTTGCCTTAGCAGAAAAATAGTAAATCAGCCAAGAGTTTACAAATTTTTGTGAATTAAATACACAAGTTTTCAATTTGTTTATCAGCTGGTGGCTGCCCTGCTCATACGTTATGAAAGGAAGTGTATAAATTTTTGTGAATTAAATACACAAGTTTTCAATTTGTTTATCAGCTGGTGGTTGCCCTGCTCATACTTTATGAAAGGAAGTGTATAAATTTTTGTGAATTAAATACACAAGTTTTCAATTTGTTTATCAGCTGGTGGTTGCCCTGCTCATACGTTATGAAAGGAAGTGCCAAGTAACATCCTCAGGAATATTGTTTGTCTTGTGGACTGTTCTTGTTATTTGTGATGTGATACCTCTATACACAAAAATAATGATGGAGGTAAGTATTTGATCTGTAAGTTTCTGTTATATTGATGTCAGCGTAACATACTTGATACAGCTATAAAAGGAAGAAGACAGAAAAGTAATTTATAATAAGTTCTTTGTTTCCTATTAATGCAATTTAGCATATCTGTTCAGAAAAAATACAAGTGAGCAGCTGAGAGCATGAATGTATTTATTTGTTTGCTCTTTGGTACACATCTTTCCAGATTATCAAAATCATCATCATCATTACCATCTGTGCTGTACTGTTAGACATAGGCAGCTATGAGCCTGCCAGCTGTTTCTAAATACCAACCACTTCCAAGTAGATAATGTGCCCAGCTGTTTCTAGATACCAACCACTTCACAGTAGATCAGTGTGGCCAGCTGTTTCTAGATACCAACTACTTCCAAGTAGATCAGTGTGGCCAGCTGTTTCTAGATACCAACCACTTCACAGTAGATCAGTGTGGCCAGCTGTTTCTAGATACCAACTACTTCACAGTAGATCAGTGTGGCCAGCTGTTTCTAGATACCAACTACTTCACAGTAGATCAGTGTGGCTAGCTGTTTCTATATACCAACCACTTCCAAGTAGATCAACCTGTGCAGCTGTTTCTAGATACCAACCACTTCACAGTAGATCAGTGTGGCCAGCTGTTTCTAGATACCAACCACTTCACAGTAGATCAGTGTGGCCAGCTGTTTCTAGATACCAACCACTTCACAGTAGATCAGTGTGGCACAGCTGTTTCTAGATACCAACCACTTCACAGTAGATCAGTGTGGCCAGCTGTTTCTAGATACCAACCACTTCACAGTAGATCAGTATGGCACAGCTGTTTCTAGATACCAACCACTTCACAGTAGATCAGTATGGCACAGCTGTTTCTAGATACCAACCACTTCACAGTAGATCAGTGTGGCCAGCTGTTTCTAGATACCAACCACTTCACAGTAGATCAGTGTGGCACAGCTGTTTCTAGATACCAACCACTTCCAAGTAGATCAGTGTGGCCAGCTGTTTTTAGATACCAACCACTTCACAGTAGATCAGTGTGGCACAGCTGTTTCTAGATACCAACCACTTCACAGTAGATCAGTGTGGCCAGCTGTTTCTAGATACCAACCACTTCACAGTAGATCAGTGTGGCCAGCTGTTTCTAGATACCAACCACTTCACAGTAGATCAGTGTGGCACAGCTGTTTCTAGATACCAACCACTTCACAGTAGATAGTGTGGCCAGCTGTTTCTAGATACCAACCACTTCACAGTAGATCAGTGTGGCACAGCTGTTTCTAGATACCAACCACTTCACAGTAGATCAGTGTGGCACAGCTGTTTCTAGATACCAACCACTTCACAGTAGATCAATGTGGCACAGCTGTTTCTAGATACCAACCACTTCACAGTAGATCAGTGTGGCACAGCTGTTTCTAGATACCAACCACTTCACAGTAGATCGGTGTGGCCAGCTGTTTCTAGATACCAACCACTTCACAGTAGATCAGTGTGGCACAGCTGTTTCTAGATACCAACCACTTCACAGTAGATCAGTGTGGCACAGCTGTTTCTAGATACCAACCACTTCACAGTAGATCAGTGTGGCCAGCTGTTTCTAGATACCAACCACTTCACAGTAGATCAGTGTGGCCAGCTGTTTCTAGATACCAACCACTTCCCAGTAGATCAGTGTGACCAGCTGTTTCTAGATACCAACCACTTCACAGTAGATCAGTGTGACCAGCTGTTTCTAGATACCAACCACTTCCCAGTAGATCAGTATGACCAGCTGTTTCTAGATATCAGCCACTTCCCAGTAGATCAGTGTGGCCAGCTGCTTCTAGATACCAACCACTTCCCAGTAGATCAGTGTGGCAGCTGTTTCTTTCTTGGTCTTTTTTTTATGGTTTGAGTTTTCTGATGATAGCAACTTCAGAAAGTAAAACAACTAAAGAATCTGTGGAGAAGAACAGACAAAACTACAGAAATAAGATTTTTAAGAGCATGCATCTTTCCCATCACAACATATGCCTGTGAGACCTGGACATTTAACAAAACAGCTGAGAAACACATAAATGCCTTTGAATGTAAATGCTACAGAAGAGTTCTTCAGATATCATGGACACAAAAAAGAACAAATATATCCATACTGCAAGAACTTAATATTGAAGAAGGCTGGCTAGTAAAGAGAATTAAAGAGAGAAAACTTAAATATTTTGGACACATTAAACGTCATGATAATCTAGAGAAAACCGTCTTGGAAGTGTACATAATTGGAAAAAGAAAGAGAGGAAGACTAAGGCGAAGATAGCTGCAAGACATCGTTGTTGATCTGCAAATGGATGCAGGCCATCTTGCTGACAGCTGAGAGGCCTAGAAGATTGCTGTTAGGGAGGCAAAGTTCTGCAAGGGACATGCAAATGAATAAATGAATGAATGAACAACTGAAAACATTGAAGGAAGAAGAGACAGAGAGAAAAGTTACTGGATGGGCTGTCAGTGTGGCTAGGAAGAAAGTCACCGGCGGATCTCATAATCAAGTCTAAAGACAGGGAATTGTGGAGAGAAATGATCACCTACACCACACAGCACAGCACTTGATTGATTGATTGATTATAGCTCAAATTCAGTAACAGCTCTCATCATATGACACGAGCAAAGAATTTGGTCTGTTTATGTTAAGTAGTCATCAGTTTGGCAAGACTTTGTTTTTTTTTATTAACCAGGACTGTATGTTATATCTGTCCTTAAAACCACATGACCCTTGCTTTCATTACTTTGTTGCTTCTATTATGTTGCACAAATGTAATGTTACAGACTTTATGTGGAAGCATTATATTCTTTCCCTATGGTCCTTAGGGATTATTACTTATCTTCAACCAGTTTATAAAAAAAAATCTTGTTAGATTAGAATTTAGATTATTAACTATCCAGAATTTAGACTATTAACTATCCAGAATTTAGATTATTAACTATCCTGTTAAATATAACATCTTTATGATTTCATTCCTTCTGTTCTGTTCCTAGTTATTCGTATGTAAACTAAAACCAGGCTGCTAACACTTTTGAAGCACTACTTGATAGGACTGATGATGGAGATGATTTTGACATAATAATCTTGATCAATCTTGACTTGCTAAAATGTTTTATACTTACATTAGCCAGGGAATATGGGGACATATTAGGCAATCTGTTGGTGGTTCATGATCGTAAAAAGTTTGAACCCCTTTGAGATGTATGTTCTTACTGTTCACCTCATTGCCCAATTTCTTAAAATAATTCCAGCAGGTTATAGCTTAATAGATGCATATAATAATAATTATATGTGGCTGACAGACTTGCTGGACAGGTTAAAATAAATGGCAGACTGACAATGGACAGAGGGGACATTGCCAAGGCTGTGTTGGACAGACTGAAGGAAAATGAAGAGCAAGAATGGAAGAACAATGTAGCTGTGAGGAGACTGCTGGAGCTAGGACAAATTAAAGGTGCTGGCAGGGCAGGAAATGCATCATAAACATCCAACATTTGACAGGAACTATTAGCAATCATGCTCTTGGATGGATGCTGTGCCATGTGTTGGAGCATATATGGGGTTGTCCCAAATGCAGTGAAGCTGGAGTCTGAGTTTTTAACTTGGAAGTGTCTATCCACATTCCCTCTGTGACCTACATTGATTGACTGCACATCAAAATGAGAAGTATTTCAACCGTCCGGCTAGCTCAGTCAGTAGGAGCATGATTCTATTAATATAGAGGATATGGGTTCAAACTCCACTATTGGTGAATTTTTTTGTTTTTAACTTTTTCAAGTTATATGTTAGATTATGACACTATTTATTTGTCTTTTTTATTAAGAAAAATTTTACTTTCAACTTTTAGAAAAACTAGCAATTTCGCATATCCACTGACCATTTGTCACGGACGGAGTAAACATTCCACCCCGAATTCAGTTAGGACCCTGGCTCGACTATCTGTCCTGGAAGGAGTAAACGTTACACCCCGAATTCGGTTAGGACCCTGCCTCCACTGTCTGTCTGGCTCAACTGAGTGACAGGGATTAGGGAAAAGTGTTAAAGAAATTCGCTTGAAATACTTTCCCCACAAATCTAATGTTACTAGCATGGGGTCAAGGGCCACAGGACATACACAGTGTCAGTGTAGGTCACACTCTTGAGTGCAGATAGACTCAGTCTTTTAACTTTGGACTTTAGGTGAGCATACCTTAGTGTCAGAGATAAATAGTTACATAAATATGAATGAAGGAATTATTTTGTTGTCTTGTCGATCTCCTAGGAGCACATAAATATACTAGTACGATTCTGTGTGTTTGCAATGATCTACATCATGGAGTTACTTCAACTTCTGCTGAACTGTGTGGCTGACTCCCTGGGAATAGACAAGTCAGATGCTGTAAGTAAACAATATATTTAATGTCACAATCGTTACTTCTAGAATTTTCTGTTGACAATAATTGTTGGTTTGGCATGAAGTTGTAACTGAGCTGTTACTATTGTTAAAAATGATATTGTATGTTATTTCCATGGCCTGGCCAGGCTTGAGACATTAGTTAATGGTTATTAATTAGTTATAGTAGATATATATATATACTTTTATGACTTCCTGTTCCTCCTCCCAGCTGCTTCACTATCAGGAAAGGTCATTTATAGAATGATGAAAATATCAGGCACATAAATCCCCACAGACGTTATATAGCTCATACATAGTTATGTACCTTCAAGAGTTGAGAGCTCACTAAAGAAGGAAGAATAGCTGAAAAAGTAATAAAGTGTGTTGTTGATGAAGATTGTTGCTTATGAATCAGCCACATTGTCTGAACACTGACATTAAGCTGTAAACAGGGAATATAAGACCATTACACGGATACAAAAATGAAAGGATTATAACTATCTTACAACATTATGAGAGTACTACCTCAATAGCTTCTGAAGACGAAGCTGTTCTGTGAAGGTAATTTGAAGAGTGTCTCTTGTGTTCAGTGATGGCCTTCACGCCATGTAGGGAAGATATTATATGGTGGATCAGGTGATAGGATTTTTATTTTGATTTTTTAAATTAAAATTGTTGCAGAAAGCCAATCCAGAAATGAGTGCTTCATTTCCTAGTCAGATTTTCTATTGGTGGATTTACAGGTTAGTAGAAAGGAGTATCTCTGTGTGAACTCTTCATTAGTCTCATTTATTTGCTTGTTGATGTGTCAGATTTTATGAAGTTGAAAAGTCTGTATGTCTGAATCTTTATAAGTTGATATAGTCTGTATGTCTGAATCTTTATAGGTTGATAAAGTCTGTATGTCTGAATCTTTATAAGTTGATAAAGTCTGTATGTCTGAATCTTTATAAGTTGATAAAGTCTGTATGTCTGAATCTTTATAATTTGATAAAGTCTGTATGTCTGAATCTTTATAAGTTGATAAAGTCTGTATGTCTGAATCTTTATAAGTTGATAAAGTCTGTATGTCTGAATCTTTATAAGTTGATAAAGTCTGTATGTCTGAATCTTTATAAGTTGATAAAGTCTGTATGTCTGAATCTTTATAAGTTGATAAAGTCTGTATGTCTGAATCTTTATAAGTTGATAAAGTCTGTATGTCTGAATCTTTATAAGTTGATAAAGTCTGTATGTCTGAATCTTTATAAGTTGATAAAGTCTGTATGTCTGAATCTTTATAAGTTGATAAAGTCTGTATGTCTGAATCTTTATAAGTTGATAAAGTCTGTATGATGGAACATGTTAAGGTGTGAGAGCTTGTTTGTCTGAGTTAGATAAGTCTCTGTGTCTGTGAACCTGATAAGAGAGTCTCTATGTCTGTGAACCTGATAAGATGAGAGTCTCTATGTCTGTGAACCTGATAAGATGAGAGTCTCTATGTCTGTGAACCTGATAAGAGAGTCTCTATGTCTGTGAACCTGATAAGAGGGTCTCTATGTCTGTGAACCTGATAAGATGAGAGTCTCTATGTCTGTGAACCTGATAAGAGAGTCTCTATGTCTGTGAACCTGATAAGATGAGAGTCTCTATGTCTGTGAACCTGATAAGAGAGTCTCTATGTCTGTGAAGTAAGAGAACAAATTTTGTATGATTAGACCTCGAAAAAATCATAGACAAAGCACTTTAGTGAGACGTGAGAGAAAGAAAAATCACAAGGGAATTACCTGGGATTCGAACACGGACTCCGGTAGGACGAGCAGCCGTCTAGCCACGAGAGAACAGCGTACTATCGACTTAGCCAACTAGCACCCCAAAAAAGGTGTTTTGTTGACATAGTCTTTAGTAACTGCTCACAGGCATGAGGGATCATGACACCCGGAAAGAAACGAGGTCGTGACACACAGAAATTCCGTAGCTTAGATTCATTCTCTCTAGCAGGTACCAACTAGACAAACATACACACGGTCTTTGAATCCCAGGTAATTCCCTTGTGATTTTTCTTTCTCTCACGTCTCACTAAAGTGCTTTGTCTACGATTTTTTCGAAGTCTAATCATACAAAATTTGTTCTCTTACTTTACTGTACCAAAGCCTCGTAGTTTCCTATTTATAAAAAATTATAAAAAATTGTTCATTAAATCTATGTCTGTGAACTTGATAAGAGAGTCTCTATGTCTGTGAACCTGATAAGAGAGTCTCTATGTCTGTGAACCTGATAAGAGAGTCTCTATGTCTGTGAACCTGATAAGAGAGTCTCTATGTCTGTGAACCTGATAAGATGATAGTCTCTATGTCTGTGAACCTAATAAGATGAGAGTCTCTATGTCTATGAACCTGATAAGATGAGAGTTTCTATGTCTGTGAACCTGATAAGATGAGAGTCTCTATGTCTGTGAACCTGATAAGATTTGAGTCTTTATGTCTGTGAACCTGATAAGATGAGAGTCCCTATATCTGTGAACCTGATAAGATTGAGAATCTTTATGTCTATGAACCTGATAAGATTAGATGGTCTCTATGTCTGTGAACCTGATAAGATTGAGAGTCTCTGTGTCTGTGAACCTAATAAGATGAGAGTCTCTGTGTCTGTGAACCTGATAAGATGAGAGTCTCTATGTCTGTGAACCTTATAAGATGAAAGTCCCTGTGTCTGTGAACCTAATAAGATGAGAGTCTCAGTGTCTGTGAACCTGATAAAATGAGAGTCTCTATGTCTGTGAACCTTATAAGATGAGAGTCTCTGTGTCTGTGAACCTTATAAGATGAGAGTCTCTGTGTCTGAACCTTTATAAGTTGATAAAGTCTGTATGTCTGAATCTTTATAAGTTGATAAAGTCTGTATGTCTGAATCTTTATAAGTTGATAAAGTCTGTATGTCTGAATCTTTATAAGTTGATAAAGTCTGTATGTCTGAATCTTTATAAGTTGATAAAGTCTGTATGTCTGAATCTTTATAAGTTGATAAAGTCTGTATGTCTGAATCTTTATAAGTTGATAAAGTCTGTATGTCTGAATCTTTATAAGTTGATAAAGTCTGTATGTCTGAATCTTTATAAGTTGATAAAGTCTGTATGTCTGAATCTTTATAAGTTGATAAAGTCTGTATGTCTGAATCTTTATAAGTTGATAAAGTCTGTATGTCTGTGAACCTGATAAGATTATAGAGTCTCTGTGTCTGTGAACTTGATAAGATGAGAGAGAGTCTCTATGTCTGTGAACCTGATAAGATGATAGAGAGTCTCTGTGTCTGTGAACCTGATAAGATTAGAGAGTCTCTGTGTCTGTGAACCTGATAAGATTATAGAGTCTCTGTGTCTGTGAACTGATAAGATTATAGAGTCTCTGTGTCTGTGAACCTGATAAGATGAGAGAGAGTCTCTATGTCTGTGAACCTGATAAGATTATAGAGTCTCTGTGTCTGTGAACCTGATAAGATGAGAGAGAGTCTCTATGTCTGTGAACCTGATAAGATTATAGAGTCTCTATGTCTGTGAACTTGATAAGATTATAGAGTCTCTGTGTCTGTGAACCTGATAAGATTATAGAGTCTCTGTGTCTGTGAACCTGATAAGATTAGAGAGTCTCTATGTCTGTGAACCTGATAAGATTATAGAGTCTCTGTGTCTGTGAACTTGATAAGATGATAGAGAGTCTCTGTGTCTGTGAACTTGATAAGATTAGAGAGTCTCTGTGTCTGTGAACTTGATAAGATTAGAGAGTCTCTGTGTCTGTGAACTTGATAAGATGAGAGTCTCTGTGTCTGTGAACTTGATAAGATGAGAGTCTCTGTGTCTGTGAACCTGATAAGATTAGAGAGTCTCTGTGTCTGTGAACCTGATAAGATGAGAGTCTCTGTGTCTGTGAACCTTATAAGATGAGAGTCTCTGTGTCTGAACCTGATAAGATGAGAGTCTCTGTGTCTGTGAACTTGATAAGATTATAGAGTCTCTATGTCTGTGAACCTGATAAGATTATAGAGTCTCTGTGTCTGTGAACTTGATAAGATGATGAGAGAGTCTCTATGTCTGTGAACCTGATAAGATTATAGAGTCTCTGTGTCTGTGAACTTGATAAGATGAGAGAGAGTCTCTATGTCTGTGAACCTGATAAGATTATAGAGTCTCTGTGTCTGTGAACTTGATAAGATGAGAGAGAGTCTCTATGTCTGTGAACCTGATAAGATTATAGAGTCTCTGTGTCTGTGAACTTGATAAGATGAGAGAGAGTCTCTATGTCTGTGAACCTGATAAGATTATAGAGTCTCTGTGTCTGTGAACCTGATAAGATTAGAGAGTCTCTGTGTCTGTGAACCTGATAAGATTATAGAGTCTCTGTGTCTGTGAACTTGATAAGATTATAGAGTCTCTGTGTCTGTGAACCTGATAAGATGAGAGAGAGTCTCTATGTCTGTGAACCTGATAAGATTATAGAGTCTCTGTGTCTGTGAACCTGATAAGATGAGAGAGAGTCTCTATGTCTGTGAACCTGATAAGATTATAGAGTCTCTATGTCTGTGAACTTGATAAGATTATAGAGTCTCTGTGTCTGTGAACTTGATAAGATTATAGAGTCTCTGTGTCTGTGAACCTGATAAGATTAGAGAGTCTCTATGTCTGTGAACCTGATAAGATTATAGAGTCTCTGTGTCTGTGAACTTGATAAGATTAGAGAGTCTCTGTGTCTGTGAACTTGATAAGATTAGAGAGTCTCTGTGTCTGTGAACTTGATAAGATTAGAGAGTCTCTGTGTCTGTGAACTTGATAAGATTAGAGAGTCTCTGTGTCTGTGAACTTGATAAGATTAGAGAGTCTCTGTGTCTGTGAACCTGATAAGATTAGAGAGTCTCTGTGTCTGTGAACTTGATAAGATTAGAGAGTCTCTGTGTCTGTGAACTTGATAAGATTAGAGAGTCTCTGTGTCTGTGAACTTGATAAGATTAGAGAGTCTCTGTGTCTGTGAACCTGATAAGATTATAGAATCTCTGTGTCTGTGAAGCTAACCCTTGACAGCTGGACATGTTAGAAAGAAAGATTGAAATGAAAAGACACACCCGTTTATTGTCTCAGAAATAGACTCTGGGCAGTGATATATTAGACCGGCAGGCCAAATATAAACCTGTTTCAATGGAGTTTCTGAGCTGAAGGCATAACAGAACAGTGTAATCTAACTTATTTGATTAGTCATAAAAGAGAGAAATAAATATTTATACATTCCTCTGTAGATATAAAGTGATGGAGCAAAGTGTTTATGATTAGCTTTTGAAAAATACAAGGCACTTTAGATGTGAGAGAGGAAAAATAATATGAGCTTAATCATGACTTGAACCATGGACTCTTGTAGGATGAGCAGCCACCTTGACATGAAAGGACAGTGCTCTATTCACTCAGCTATCTTTCATTCATTCATTCATTTGCATGTCCCCTGCGGAACTTTGCCCCCCCCCCCCCCCCAACAGCACCCCTGTATGCCTCTCGGTTGTGAGTAAGATGGCCTGCTGCTGATGCATCCATTTGCAGATTATCAATGGTGTCTTGCAGCCATCTTCGCCTTGGTCTTCCTCTTTTTCTTTTTCCTATTATGTACCATTCCAAGACTGTTTTCTCTAGATTATCATGACGTTTAATTTGTCCAAAATATTTAAGTTTTCTCTCTTTAATCTTCTTTACTACCCAGCCTTCTTCAGTATAAGTTCTGGTAGTATATTTGTTCTTTTTTGTGTCTATGATATTTGAAGAACTCTTCTGTAACATTTACATTCAAAGGCATCTAAGATCTCCAAAAAAAAAAAAAAAGCATGGTAAGTCTAGTTTTTTAACATGTATGAGATCGTGACATGTGGAAAGCAAGCTGGGGCCTCTTTATGCTGGCTGCGTTGAGTTCTGACCATGTTAGACGCACAAGGGTTTACAAACATCCTGTGTTTTATGGAAGCATAGATGCTTATTTTTGGCCAGTGGCTGCTTTGTTTATTTATTGGAAAATTTCAACCATTTTTTTTAAACCCTGCAACAGAACTGTTTACCAGGGATGGAGAAAAGACTTGTCAGAAGATGATTTGTTTGACCTGAACCCACGAGACCTGAGTGACAGCCTGGTTCCTGTCTATGAGAGGGAGTGGAAACAGGAGGTGATCAAGTTCAAGCGCAAAAGGCAGGTGGAGGTTGTGGCTGTGGGTCTGTTGGTGAAGTGCTTAGGAAGTGCCCAAGTGTGCAGACTTTTACAAGTGCTTTAGTGCATTCAATTTAGAATTTTATATATTTTACAGGTGTATTTCATCATCATTTAACATTTTTCATTATGTCTGCATATGTTTGAAGAAAGCATTAATCAGATTCTGGTTGTGGACATCTCTGGTACAGCTTTTCCTGAACTTGATAAGATTAGAGAGTCTCTGTGTCTGTGAACCTGATAAGATTAGAGAGTCTCTGTGTCTGTGAACTTGATAAGATTAGAGAGTCTCTGTGTCTGTGAACTTGATAAGATTAGAGAGTCTCTGTGTCTGTGAACTTGATAAGATTATAGAGTCTCTGTGTCTGTGAACTTGATAAGATGATAGAGAGTCTCTATGTCTGTGAAGCTAACCCTTGACAGCTGGACATGTTAGAAAGAAAGATTGAAATGAAAAGACACACCCATTTATTGTCTCAGAAATAGACTCTGGGCAGTGATATATTAGACCGGCAGGCCAAATATAAACCTGTTTCAATGGAATTTCTGAGCTGAAGGCATAACAGAACAGTGTAATCTAACTTATTTGATTAGTCATAAAAGAGAGAAATAAATATTTATACATTCCTCTGTAGATATAAAGTGATGGAGCAAAGTGTTTATGATTAGCTTTTGAAAAATACAAGGCACTTTAGATGTGAGAGAGGAAAAATAATATGAGCTTAATCATGACTTGAACCATGGACTCTTGTAGGATGAGCAGCCAACTTGACATGAAAGGACAGTGCTCTATTCACTCAGCTATCTTTCATTCATTCATTCATTTGCATGTCCCCTGCGGAACTTTGCCCCCCCCCCCAACAGCACCCCTGTATGCCTCTCGGTTGTGAGTAAGATGGCCTGCTGCTGATGCATCCATTTGCAGATTATCAATGGTGTCTTGCAGCCATCTTCGCCTTGGTCTTCCTCTTTTTCTTTTTCCTATTATGTACCATTCCAAGACTGTTTTCTCTAGATTATCATGACATTTAATTTGTCCAAAATATTTAAGTTTTCTCTCTTTAATCTTCTTTACTACCCAGCCTTCTTCAGTATAAGTTCTGGTAGTATATTTGTTCTTTTTTGTGTCTATGATATTTGAAGAACTCTTCTGTAACATTTACATTCAAAGGCATCTAAGATCTCAAAAAAAAAAAAAAAAGCATGGTAAGTCTAGTTTTTTAACATGTATGAGATCGTGACATGTGGAAAGCAAGCTGGGGCCTCTTTATGCTGGCTGCGTTGAGTTCTGACCACGTTAGACGCACGAGGGTTTACAAACATCCTGTGTTTTATGGAAGCATAGATGCTTATTTTTGGCCAGTGGCTGCTTTGTTTATTTATTGGAAAATTTCAACCATTTTTTTTAAACCCTGCGACAGAACTGTTTACCAGGGATGGAGAAAAGACTTGTCAGAAGATGATTTGTTTGACCTGAACCCACGAGACCTGAGTGACAGCCTGGTTCCTGTCTATGAGAAGGAGTGGAAACAGGAGGTGATCAAGTTCAAGCGCAAAAGGCAGGTGGAGGTTGTGGCTGTGGGTCTTTTGGTGAAGTGCTTAGGAAGTGCCCAAGTGTGCAGACTTTTACAAGTGCTTTAGTGCATTCAATTTAGAATTTTATATATTTTACAGGTGTCTTTCATCATCATTTAACATTTTTCATTATGTCTGCATATGTTTGAAGAAAGCATTAATCAGATTCTGGTTGTGGACATCTCTGGTACAGCTTTTCCTGAACTGATGATGGTGCCAGCATTGGCTGGTTTCTTCATCGCCATCATCAGTTCAGGAAAAGCTGTACCAGAGATGTCCACAACCAGAATCTGATTAATGTTTTCTTCAAACATATACAAACATGATTTGTATACGCTGTCTTGTTACTGTAGTAATATTTTGTGTGTTTTCTTTGGTACTACTTTTTTTTGTTTTGTCATTGCAGTACTACATTGTTTGTTTGATACTGTAGTAATACATTATTTGTCTTATTATAGTAATACAACGTCTGTCTTGTTACTGTAGTAAAGTGTACATCATGTACATTGTTTGAATTGCTACTGTGTTAAAACTTTTTCCTGTCATTGTTTTGTTAACTTACTTTCTAGTTTTGTGAGTGATTATGTACATTTTTGTGAACATATACATCATATTACTCTTCCTCAGAAACTCTTTCAGCAAGTGTTGTCTTAGTAATTGTACCTGTAGCATAATCTTGTGTGTGTGTGTTGGTAGAAGATATTGTTTCTGTAGTGAGCAAGGTGTGCTCTTTTTGTTTGTCAGAATTTGTTGTCATCAGTTTAGGTCACATCATTCGTATCATTTGGTTTTAAAAGTATTATTGAGCTCCTCGTGACTTTAAATAAGAAATTGAAGCCCTGTAATGTGGATATACAGAGAAGTAGAGTGTATTTAGTGGAAACAGAGGAAAACACAGAGACTGAATTGGTGAAAGACAAACCCTTGTATAAATAAGACAACTCAGATTATTTGACCAATCCAAGAGGCATAATCTTACATCCTTCCTGTGCTGCTAAATGTCATATACGGCAAACATGGTGGCTTGCCAAGATTTCGTGTTTTCAGCCTTATCAAGGGATGTTATTCCCACTAAACCGGCCTCTCTTAACAGTGTCCTCTTTAGAGTTTCACATGGTCGACTAAGAGGCATAATACAGTGATAAAAATCACACTTGTGGGAAAAGTTGAAAAAAAAAAAAAAAAGAGCAAAGGATAGACACTACAGATGAATGGACAACATAAGAAGATGAACAGGATTCAGTTTGGCAGGATACATTGTAAGAGTAAAAGCAGTTGGGAAATCCTTTTCAGCCAACCTTTTGATATGGAGTTTGCACAAGATGGTGATGAATGGGTTTCATAATATAAGTGATGTCACATCTTTTATAGTTTCATATCCTCAGGCGACATGCAAAAGTATACTCCAACAATCACAGAATGGCAGAACTCTCTGTGTCATATGATGCGTCGTCAGAAAGGGACCCTTTAGTTGCAAACATGAATGGAGCGGTGTCTGGTACCAGCAACTACCGTGCTGTGGATCTTGCTGAAAGAAGAGAAGTGAAAAAGGCAGGGAAATATGTTTTGTGACCATAAACAAATGTATGTTTATGCTAAATCATAGAATAGAGAATAGTTAATGGTTTGATATAGTTTGTGTAAACTTATCACCTTGTAGTGTTAATCCTGTGTCATTTTTTTTCTGTAAATTAACCTCCTCATTGTTCATTCACTCATTCCTTTGCATGTCCCTTGCGGAACTTTGCCTCCCTAACATCACTCCTGTAGGCCTCTAGGTTCTGAGCAAGATGGCCTGCTGCTGATGCATCCATTTGCAGATTATCAACAATGTCTTGCAGCCACCTTCGCCTTGGTCTTCCTCACTTTCTTTTTTCCATTATGTACCCTTCTAAGACAGTTTTCTCTAGATTATCGTAACATTTAATGTGTCCAAAATATGCAAGTTTTTTCTCTTTAATCTTCTTTACTAGCCAGTCTTCTTCAATATTAAGTTCATATAGTATGGATATATTTGTTCTTTTTTGTGTCCATATTTGAAGAACTTTTCTGTAGCATTTACATTCAAAGGCATTTATGTGTTTCTCAGCTGTTTTGTTAAGTGTCCAGGTTTCACAGGCATATGTTGCAATGGAAAAGATGCATGCACTTAAAAATCTTATTTTTGTAGTTCTGTCTGTTCCTCTCCACAGATTCTTTAGTTGTTTTACTTTCTGAAGAGCGATAGATGTTCTCCTTTTAATTTCCATCATTGTATCTCCATTATTAGTTAGCAGTGATCCAAGATATTCAAAACTCTCCACTTCTTCCAGTTTTTCCTCATTGATACATATATCAGCTGCCTTGTTTGTTTTGTCATTTGTCATCAGTTTAGTTTTCTTCGCATTAAGATAGAGGTTTTGCTCTTCACTGTTCTTATGGACTGACATAATTAGTTTTTCCAGTCCTTTTTGTGTTGTGGACGTTAATACTCTGTCATCAGCATATCTGATCTCTGGTATTTCATAACCTCCAATTGTTATGGCATCGTAATATTCTTTGTCTACATCTTCTCTAACATTCCTCATATTTTCAGTATACAAGTTAAATATGTAAGGCGACAATATGCACCCCCTGACGGACCCCTTGTTTTATGTGAAACCAAGTTGTTGTTTCACCATTTGTTCTTACTGCTGCTTGTTGGTCTAGATACAGCAGTGATGTTAATTGTATCAAATGTGTTGGAAATCTCATTTTTTCCATTATTTCCCAAATTTTCTAGTGTTGTTACATTTCTGAAAAAAAAAAAAGTTGAAAATGTTGCTTAGATGCCATGATGGCCTCACCCACTCTTTAATATTAATTAAGGAGTTCTCAAAATTATTTTTAGAAGCTTTACCTCGTTTCACTCACTAGACAGCAGCCCAGTACTACCTAGAAAGTTATTTGGAATTAATGTTGTTTATGGAGTCAAAACCAAGTTAGCCCACAGAACGTAACCTGTACATCATATGGTGTTAACACCAAGGAGATTAATGATGGGTCTGTGTAGATCTTTTTTTTTTATCTGAAAGTGCGAGCGAAGAGTAGAGAATATTAACAGACTAAAGTTTAGATAGAAGAATAAAGAAAAATAATAAGAGAAGAATTGTAAGCAAACAGAAAAAAGAACATTGCAACACATTTTATACACTATCTTATACTAATAATATCAGCATAACAATCATCATCAGTTACAGCATAATCACAAAGATAAATCGCTGGCACATCAAATTTATTGACAGTATTGAGGAAAGATTCTTTATACATTTAGTTTTCAGTACTGTGAAAAGATTCTTTATACTTTTAGTTTTCAGTACTGTGAAAAGATTCTTTATATTTTGTTTGAAAAGATTCTTTATACTTTTAGTTTTCAGTACTGTGAAAAGGTTCTTTATATTTTGTTTGAAAAGATTCTTTATACTTTTAGTTTTCAGTACTGTGAAAAGATTCTTTATACTTTTAGTTTTCAGTACTGTGAAAAGATTCTTTATATTTTGTTTGAAAAGATTCTTTATACTTTTAGTTTTCAGTACTGTGAAAAGATTTTTATACTTTTAGTTTTCAGTAGCGTGAAAAGATTCTTTATACTTTTAGTTTTCAGTACTTTGAAAAGATTCTTTATACTTTTAGTTTTCAGTAGCGTGAAAAGATTCTTTATACTTTTAGTTTTCAGTTCTGTGAAAAGACACTGAAGGTATACTGGAGCAGTTAATAAAAAGGAGTAATGACAGATTTGTTTCAGCTGTTGTTTTTCACATCGTCATTTGGAAGAATTTACTGATGACTGATTGAAGGAAGATTACTTTTTCATTTTTTTTTTTTTCAGCCAAAGCCATCTTTGCTAAAAGTGCTTATGCGGATGGTTGGATCAAGACTGTTGGTTGGTCTTGCCCAGAAGCTTGTGTCAGACATATTTCTTTTGCTTAGTCCAGTAATTTTGAGGTTTGCTTTGTTTTCTTTCATTTTTCTGGTTAAACTTTGTAACATGTAATTGTAGAAGAACATAGTTGTTATATTTTTAAAAGTGAAATGAATTTAGTAAGGAATGTAGGTTTACTGAAGGTGTTTTATATATTCATAATGGAGAGCAAGTCAAGCATAAATTTTTCAAATTATCAGAAATGGGGTCAGAACATCTAAGAATAATTGTGCTGCATAGGAAAATGTGTTAGATGGGAGCATGCAGATGTGATTACACTTTGTTATTATTATATGTCACTGGATGTAACCCATGAAACAAAAGGGGGGGTGGAATTTGAATATTAATCATGCTAACCAAGAGCTTGGCATCAAAATATAGGGAAAAGAAAGGAAAGTATGAGGATATGTGTACAGAGTGACATAAAATAGTTCTAGTGACAGACTTGACCCATCAGTTTGTAAAAAAAAGGATGTAAATTTATTTCAAACAGCATAAATTGCATGTTACTGTTATGGCAGATCTGTCTTAAAACTGCATAAATATCCACTTCAAAATCACAGTAAACATGGGAGTGGACTGACATTTTATATCAGTTTTATTTATATTGAAGAGACATACTATAGAGCTATCCTGTTTCTGCGTTTTGTAACATGTACATTTATGTCTTACCCGTGATCGATATTTTCTCTTTATAATTACTTGTGTTCAATATTTATTACCAACCTAGTCTGTTGATCAGCTATGCTGATGAGAAAGACACCACCTATGCATGGAAAGGCTATGCAGTAGCTGTGCTGCTGTTTGTAAGTCAAATGTTCAAATCCATTTTGTTCAACTTTAGCTTCTGGACATCGCAGATTATTGGTATGCAGCTGAAGACGACACTCATTGCTGCCATATATAAGAAGGTCAGTGAACATATTCCAGTTAACTTCTTCTCTTGTTAGAAAAGTAGTTCTAGCTGAGTCAGTTCAGCATTCATTTTTCTTTTGTTAAACTCCATGATTCCCTGCCAGTTTTAGTACTTTTTATAAGTTGAATTGCTCCTGTATCATGTAACTGAACTGTAACTAAAAAAGGGGCCTAACTCTGTTGTCGGTCCTGGGTAGCGGCTTCATTACACTCGGGGCATGCCCATACGTGTTCGACCTTTAGCATCAGGATTTCCTTCAGTGTTTTTAGGGAGATGACTCCAGTGTTGTGTTGTTTCTGTGTTGCACATAAACTACCATTTAGTTGGGATTTACAGTCACTGCCCTTGGCTACATGTAATGCATCGAATCATATGTGATAGGCACTTTGGAGGACGTTGCTTTGCATTTGTTCATGGAGGTGTTGCTTAGTGGATTTGTTTAGGTCTGATTTGTCCATTTTGATGAGGTCCTCTGGTCTGTCCCTTGCTGCTACCTGGTCAGCTTTGTTGTTTCTGTCGACTCCATCATGGTCTGGACAGTATATCCATGTGATGTTTTTGATGTGGGGTTTGTTATTTCTTGCCATTCACTTCTAATGGTTTCTGTTCACTTTCCTTAATAGATTTTGAGAGTCGGTAATGATGGTGATGCTGTGTGTTTTCTGTGTCACTACCTATGTTAATGCTTGTGTGATGGCCTCTAATTCCATGCTCATACTTGAGCAGGTGTTTGTATAAGAGCCAGCCATGAGTTTCATACCTCCTTTCAATGCTGCAAAACTCCAACCACTTCTTATTCCCCTGTTCACTGATCCGTCTATAAATGATTATGTCCTCAAGAGTTGTATGTTTGTTCATGAGTTCATTTATTTCCTCTTGTGTTTTCCCCTCCGCCCGTTTGTGACATTTTCTTGTAAGGGTTATGTGTACTTTAGTGAGATTTTGGTGGGCCTTGCTGCAAGCAATCCATTCAGGTTCAGTTGAGATGTGCTGTGGATCAGTAACTATGCTTATTGATTTTTCTGCTTCATTGATTAAGTTATCCACCTTTTTTGATGAAGGATCGGAGTCTCATTAGGTAGTATGGGTGTGTTTATTCTTTGCAATGGTATGTAATGTGATTCTGACGATATATTTATTTTCCTTTTTAGTCCATGGCTGCTAGCAGCAGGCATTGTCATCCTAACAGTGGTCGTTGTCAGCTGTCAGAAGCAACTAAACTTCCAAAACTGATGCTTTCCTGGTTACTACATCAACAGCAAAAGCTTCTAGATCAGTGTTCTCTGAGGACATCCCAGAAATGAAAGAGGAAAGAAAACAATCTTTCTTTGAGGACTCATTGAACCAATGGCTCTCATGTGTAACTAAACAAGAAATGCTAGTAAATTGCTGTTTGCTAAAGATCAAAACAGCAGATTCAACAAAAACAACTGGATTACATTAGTGGAAATCTAGACAACACATCTAGACAAATCTAGACAGCAAGCAAGGCCGTGGTGACGCCATAATCATTAATCAAATAATTTGCTTCACAGATTAAGTATGGATGACATTTACAATGCAACTAAACAGGCCTGTTCTTCTGTGATACAGTGGATAGCTGCTTTCACTTAGGTTATTTTTGTGTCACATACTTACCAAAATTAACATGAGTGGTTTTTGTTTTTAAATACTAGTATAAATACATACCAGTTTATTATTACCTCTGCTTCTAAAACTCAACAGAGAGGAATAGTTTGTTTTTTTAACTGGTTGAGGCAATTTTTGTTTAATGTAGGCAGCTGCTTTATTCAGCCAAATGGTCATACCACAGTGTGTCACATTTAACTTGAGTCCACTGTATCGGATTATAGCGGTGTGAAATCTTACCACTATATTCTTATGTAGAAAAATGTTCTTATATGGGATAATTATTTTTGGAATTTCAAACCTGACGTAAGTTCATATGTGAATGAAATAACTAATACATGCCTGCACCCAGACACCCACTGATCCCTGCCTGACTTACCCTGATCCTTTGGGTAGTTTGATCCCAGCCTATGAGAAGTGAGAGCTTCAACCTGCACACTGAATTATACACTTATTAGTATGTAGGAATAAGACATTTTCTACTATTAGTCAATCCCACAGATACAGGACCATATCACTAAGAGTTCATACAGAAAAACACATTGCCCTACAATAAACAACATTTATTAGACATAGATATTCTTGTCATTCTTTTCTTTTTTGTTTGATATGCTTTCTTCTGTAGGCACTGACCATGAATAATGAAGCAAAGAAGGAATCAACAGCTGGAGAGATAGTGAATCTTATGTCTGTTGACTGTCAGAGGGTGCAGGATGTTATGAACTTCTTTTACCTTGCCTGGACTGCTCCATTTCAGGTCTGATGGTGTTTTATGTCTGTAAAGTTATGGATGGTGACACAGTAGCTTAAGATTAATTTTCTTGATATTCAGTGTAATAAGTTATTGATCGTAGTATGCTAGCCCCTCATTTGATGGAACCTTTAGAAGTTGTTGGTCATAATATACAAGTTCCTCATTTGATGGAACACTTAGAAGTTATTCATTACATAATGCACTTCTTTTTTGCTATAGTGTCTTAGGAGTTAATCACCATAACATGCACACTCCTTGACTCAGTATAAACACTTGAATGTTATAACATTAGCTGCATTTGAATCAGAAGAAAGATGATGTTTCATGTAAAGGATTTGTCAAGGTTTTCTTCAAAGTCCAGATGTTCTTTGTCCGCAGGTCATTATAGCTGTCATTGTTCTTTACCTGTATCTGGGCCCTTCTGTGTTTGCTGGACTGGCAGTCCTGCTGCTGACTGTGCCATTCAACTCTTACATAGCAGCTAAGCAGCAGAAGCTTCAGATAGAGAATCTGAGATATAAAGATGCTAGGCTCAGACTGACAAATGAGGCCCTCAGTGGAATGAAGGTATGTCAGCATTTTGTGTAACTGACATATATGTGCTTCTCTACTTATTGTGTATCTGCTGCAGACTGTCTTATTTCTTCTCATCTTAAAGTATCATTCTTTGCTCCATTGTCTTTCAGTCTTCCTTATCTAATTCTAGTTTTCTTTATCCTCATTATCACTTTCTCCCAACATATTTCTACATTTATTTTTTTTTTTTTTACAAAATCATCCAGATTTTCATATCCAAATTATTATTCAACAGTGTTTTTGACTACTAACACCTTTAATCGCTCGGATGATGATGATGATGAAGATGATGATGATGTATTTGTGTTTGGTTTTAGTGATCCTCTTGTTGATATCTCCCATATGTAACTAATACAGAGTTTTTTTGGGGGCTAAGAAAAAAATGTCTTCTTTATGCTCAGTATGCAGTCATTTGGGCTTCTTTTGCCAAGTATTCTAAGCAAACTTAAGTAATTGGTGGTGTGGACCTGCCACCACACATGTGGACTCTAGCTAGCACTGCTTAGTTCTGAGTTGTTAAATATTTTTATAATGTGAAAAATTCTTGCTTCAGGTGCTGAAACTATATGCCTGGGAGCCACCATTTCAGATAAAGATCTCAGACATCCGAAAGATGGAAACTAAGGTCTTGCTTCACATTGCTTACCTGAACGTTCTCATCAGCGTTTGTTTTAATGCTGCACCATTTTTGGTAAGCCAACATATGACATCGTTGTCTGACCACTTCATTTAGAAGACTGAGACTTGCACTTGACTGATTTTGATTAGTGATCTCATTAACTCTTTCCGTGCCGGCGGGAAAAACGCGGACGTATCGTTGGGTGCCAAGCAAAATGCGTGGGTGTTTAGAAAATCGAGGGGTATTGTTGAAAAAGTGAATTTAAAATATTATTTCCATGTTTAAAAAATACTAAACATACATTTAAAAAAAGGTAAATGAATGAAGTTTCCAGAAATATATAGTTTTTGTGGGAAAAAAGAATTGGTGAGAAAATTAGACAAAATATTTAGCCCTCCTCTATCCCAAAAAAATTCTAAAACCCTAAACTAATGGTTGTCTACTTATCAAGAGCTGTAAATATCCACTTGTTACACACAATTTGAAGATAAAATGAATTCCTTCCAAGAAATATCACTTTTTACACAAATTGAAAAAAAAAACAGAAGCAGAACAATGACAGTAGCAAGAAAAGATAAAAGAAGCAGACGTCACTACTAGCTTTGTCAGACTGAGAACCATTGATAGAATCAGCATCATTGTCAGAATCAAACCGGTCAGATTTTGATTTCTCGTCAGTACTGACACTTTTCCTACCAAATATTGTCACAAACATCTCTCTACAAGCTATTGTACTCTTTCTAACAGTTCTAGCGCTTCGTGAGGTACATAGAGTAAAATCTGCCATGTCAGAGGATGTGTCCAGTGTTCGAATTACTTATAAAAAACTGCACAGAATTCAACAAATAGCTTCACAAAATGTCTGATCCACGTGCCCACGCTGAGTAAAAAGGAAGAAGGTTATTTCTGACATGCGCAGTTAACATTCAAAGCAAAAGGTGGTTTGGAGTGATTTCGAGAATTAAAATTGTCGCTACAGTGACAATTGGTAAGCATCGGGAATCCGGAAATGTCGATGCAGTGACCAAAGGCACGGAAAGAGTTAAGATCTAATGTTCTTTCTTTTCTTATTCTCAGACTATTTTCTGCTAACATATTTGATGTTTTATGATATGTTGTATTGGATAAAATATAGGAGGGTAGTTCTGCTGTTGAAGCTTTTGAAGAATGCTGAATTACTAAGTTAAATGTTTTGATTAATTATGAAATTTTGTTTTACATTTTTACCTTTCATCAGATAACACATTGTTTCATCATGGCAGTGTTCAGATTAATATGCCTTGTGTTTCAGATTATGCTGGCAACATTTGCAGTCTATGTCAATGTGTCCGAGGAGAATATTCTGGATGCCAACAGGGCATTTGTAGCACTGAGTTTCTTTAACCTTCTCAGGGTACCGCTGGCTCTCTTGTCAACCATTATCTCCATGACTGTTCAGGTAATAGAGATTGTGGTAATATTTGTGTTTTAACTATCCCTCCCTGTTTCTTTCATAATATTTGTGTTTTAACTATCCCTGTCTATTTCTTTCATAATATTGTAACTATCCCTGACAGTTTCTTTGGTAGTGTTGTAACTTTCCCTTCCTATTGCTATGATACTAGTGCACTTATTCTTCCCTATTTCTATGATAGAGTTGGTTTTTTTTACCATCCTTGCTTATTTATATATATATATAATTAAGGGTAATGATCATGATAATGCTGTTACTGCTATTCTTATCACCTGTCCCATTTTGTGTAGATGAAGAGACACTTTTATGCTTTATTAATAGAGGCGTGATGAGCACAGAAGGTGTTGATGGTATACTGACTTCAAGTCTATTGTTTCTTAGGCTGTGGTATCTATTGAAAGAATCAACGAGTTTCTCTGTACAGGAGATCTGAGGCCAGATAATATTGTAAGGGATAGTCAAGCCAGTGAGTAGTCTGTTGTTTGATTGATGTACGTCTTTCTTGTTGCTGACAGCCAAAACTGAGAAGCAGAATTTCGGAACTGGGAAACTTTTCAGTTAGAGATAAAAATCTGGCAGTTTTTTTTTTTTTTGTCTGTGTTCTTTGCTTTGCTGATGAGCTGCAGAAAATTTTTTATGCCTTTAGCAATCTCTCCAAAGGAAACATATTCATTCTTCTTGCAGTAACAACACTTTGGGGTATATTTTTTTCAAATAAAACTCAAAGTTTGTTATTGTCATATAATACTCATGATAAAAATTGAATTTTGTCTGTATGCAAGAGTGCACAAGATGGAGATGTGATATTGTATGTTTATTGTTGTTATTAATAAATATTTTCTTGTTCAATTGAGTAGGTGTACTGCCAGGATATTTCTGTCCATTCTTTTGTTTTACCTCAGTGCATTGTTTTTGTATTGTCATCAAGGAATCTTCATATTATTTTTTTGGTCTTTACAAACATATTCAAAAGCTGGTCTTACTTTGATAGCTACAACCTAAGTAAAACATTAAACCATGAGAAATGCTTTTGCTTTATTTTTTTTTTTTTCTCTGAAAGCTTCTGCAATAGAAGTGGAGAATGGAACATTTACCTGGGACAAGGCAGGATTTCCTACACTGAGAAAGTATGTACTAAGATTGTTAAGTCACCGAAGGTGTATGTAGTGTATATATAGTGTTTGAATTATGAGAAGAGCTGACTGACTGTCAAGGAGTAAACAGAATAGCTTAGAAACTTGCACCATTGTAGGTTTGTGAGAACTATCAGATGAAAGTTTCAGACTACTACTCTGTCTGTCTGTCTTCCTGCCTCCTCTGCTTGTTCCTCTTCTTCCCCTCACTTACACACTCTTAACCCATCAAACACCATCCGTGACTCTCAAACATTTTTTGTAATAATAAACCACAGTTTTTACTGAAGTGGCACAGAGTCTGTTTTTAGCATTTCCGGCAGTTTAAAATTATGAACTCTCAGCTGTGTAACAAAACTATCTGACTGTGGTTAATTTTCTTCTTTTTTTTTAAATTATTTTTTAAGTCATTTCAGTGGCTGGTGGTAAGTAAAAAGAGTTGAAGGTTCATTTATAGTTTTGTGTCTACATGGTCAGCTTTAGTATGTATGTCTGTTGTAATAAGTTATATGAGAAACACACACTTCAGTTCATCCCAGTAGAAATACACGAGTGGCTGGGCATTTGTGTTACTAGCCATTCATGCTTGATACAACCTTATATTTTGGTAAGAAGATACTACACTTACACATAGTTACAGGTTCCTGCTGACAACTAGGGCACAGTTAAAGTGATATCAGTTGCTTCTTATCCTTATCAAAATAAACATGAAGCTTACATTCACCAGTTTGTTCCAGTTGTAGGCATGTGTTCTCTGGAACATAATATCTTATTATCTAATCATACAGTATTAACCTGAAGATACCAGAAGGCAAGCTGTATGCAGTTGTAGGACCAGTTGGTAGTGGGAAGAGCTCTCTCATGTCTGCTTTACTGGGAGAAATGGAGAAGCTCTCTGGCAGAGCTTGCATAAAGGTATGAGAGAAAATAAAACAGTTTTGTTCTGTGTGCTCAAGACATTGAAGGAGACTGAATTTATCTTTCTTTAGTTGATGAAACTCAGTGGCGGCTGGGACCAGGGGGGTGAAACTGCTGTCTGCTTTGGAACTCAGTGGCCCATAGCTGACATACTGGCAACAGGATTGACAAACTATAGCTGACATACTGGCAACAGGATTGACAAACTATAGCTGACATACTGGCAACAGGATTGACAAACTATAGCTGACATACTGGCAACAGGATTGACAAACTATAGCTGACATACTGGCAACAGGATTGACAAACTATAGGTGACCAAGACCCTGCTCCTTCTCTCTGTTGGTACCACCAGTAACAGGCCTAGCCTGACTAGCAAGCCAAGGATCGCTGTAGCCCCCATGGCTGTGGAGTATGTTAAAGAAACATTGCACATCCCCTGCTTTTAGCTGCACTCTGAGACTGAAAAACTAGTTGCCATAACCTGCTCCCAAGCAAACACATTGTTGTGCTTCACCATCCTCACTACTTTGGCAGCAGAGAACACTAGCTCACAGTTCCAGGGAATTTGAAGAAGAAGAAGACAATGAAATTTATTTCTTATTAATGTATTAGGCATGTGCAGATACAATCCATGAAGATGTTATGACGTAATGTTTCATGCAACCAATCAAAACACACCTGACCAGTCAACATCCTTGGGACGAAAGGCACGGAAGAAATTTAAATAAATATGTACAGTAAATACAGCTTATTAGGAAGGTTGATTTGTTCAGAAGAAAGAAATAGTCAGTCACCAAAATCATGATGATGTGAAGAAGTATTAGTGTATTACTAAACACTTAAACACATGTTTTGCCCACACATTGTACTGACTGTGCTAGTATGTGTGTGTGTGTGTGTGTGTGTAGCTAACTGTCTTGAAGTAGTGAATTGAATATTCTTCATTCACTTACAAACGTCACTATTTACTGGATGTGGTGTATAAACTGATGGAAACAATTACAATGACAATAGAAAAATGGTCCAGGCAATTAACATTCCCATGAGACCCTCACACTAACATACAACATCAAAAAGCATACTAACCTCATATATACTGAAAAACTCCATACACAACCTTCCAACCAAGAATCACATTTTGTCCCAAAAAGGACATAATGAACTTTACAAACTTTTATCCTAAAAAGGACAATCCACATATCAGAGACTACATTCTAACTTACCCACACATTTATCCGAACAAGGACAATCAACTACAAAACTTACGTGACGAACCAAGTCCTAACAAACATCCTTTCCAGAGAAATGCTCAAACATGACCTGTCTCTGCAACATGCAGATGAAAAAAACTGCCTCATTCCTGTATCCTGCCACTCAGATCCACGTAACTGAGTTCTCAATCAGAACATGGGATACTTTTTTCCATGCTAGCATAAACAAGTGAGTTGTGGTCTATAACTGTTTGACCACAACAACAGGGTTTCTCACAAAAAAATCTGTAACAGAGTAACACTCTGTTACAGAATCAGCTGAACTCCAGTAAGTCTCTGCATGGATGTAGTGACAACAGTGGTAATACATATAACCCCAAGATAATGCAGAAGTTTATTTTTGTCCCTGTTATAGAAGTTCTGCGTATGCTAGCATTCCTTCTCCTCGTTTAATCTTTCATTCATTAACAAAACTGTAAAACATGAACAGTCATTCTCTGTCACTTCCTGCATTCCTAATATCATCGTATGCATAGTCAGTAACTGTAGTTTCCTAGCTTGTTCTGTTTGGGCACATTTTTTCACGTACGTATACTTTAGTTTTTTAAACTTAATATCCAGCTTCTTCCATTCATTGATCATCCATGTCATTACATTCACTTGACAGCTGAAACTACAAGATATCTCAAGACAGAACATATTTATTCCATATGGTTAGCAACATTAGGCACCACTTTATCTTCTATGTGTTATTTATAGTAGATAATCAGCAGCAATATGGCACCACTTTATCTTCTGTGTGTTATTTATAGTAGATAGTTGACAGCAATATGGCACCACTTTATCTTCTATATGTTATTTATAGTAGATAATCAGCAGCAATATGGCACCACTTTATCTTCTATGTGTTATTTATAGTAGATAATCAGCAGCAATATGGCACCACTTTATCTTCTATGTGTTATTTATAGTAGATAATCAGCAGCAATATGGCACCACTTTATCTTCTGTGTGTGATTTATAGTAGATAGTCAGCAGCAATATGGCACCACTTTATCTTCTGTGTGTCATTTATAGTAGATAGTTGACAGCAATATGGCACCACTTTATCTTCTATATGTTATTTATAGCAGATAGTTGACAGCATTATGGCACCATTTTATCTCCTGTGCGTACACAGCCATATTTCAGGAACAGTACATTTCAGCTTTGATTATGTAACCTTCAGCCTCTATGTGAAACTAATATATTTGTTGCTGTATTAATTACTTAAGGGTTGCAAGTATTGCTGAGTATCTTTATGATTCGGAGATCCTGTTTCCTCCTAACTAATTGGAACATGTATTGATTTATCTAGAAAGCAGTAGTGATGTTGCTTCAGTATTTGATCTGATAACTAAAAACTACTTACTATTATACTCTCTGTTGCAGAGCAGCCTAGCCTATGTCCCACAACAAGCATGGATCCAAAATGCGACAGTAAAAGATAATATATTATTTGGCAAGCCATTCAATAAAAAGAGGTACACAAAAGTTATATATTCCTGTGCCCTAGAACGAGATCTGGAAATTCTTTCTGCTGGAGATCAGACAGAAATTGGAGAAAAGGTAGGTCTATGCATTATATGGAACAGCAACATTCCTGTGTAAATAATATTTGACAAAAACCCATCCTCTGTAATAATTATGATATGAATTAGTTGTGATGGGTGAAGAAATTAAAATATCTGTTCCAGCATTATTGAGCTGTAATATTTCTTTTGTAACAACATTTTTTTTAAAGGACTCTTTCCTATTTCATGATAATTTCCCCGCTGTCTCGATTGTGAAATATAAACTCATGGGTGAAAAAGGAAAAAAAACCCTGTCAGAGACTGAACTTATAGTCTTTTGTTTGGTGTCCACACACTTTACCATTGTACCAAGTACTTCTCACAGCCCTTAGTTCAGTTCCATAATTATATACACAATCAGAACATGACCAGTTCTATTCTCTTTTAGAGCTATAAATATACAGGCAACATAAGATGTTACCTGTACAAGTAGAGACATGCACCAACTTACAGCTACACTTAGGACCAGGGAGTTCAGCTGTAAGTCTGTCTGGCTATATGTTGCTTGTTATGGGGAAGCTCAGACACTAAGTACAATTCACTTCATATTACAACATGAACAGACATTTTTACCATCACTTTAAACTACTGACAGAATGCACATTAGCACAGTAACTGTGTGTAAATTAATCAGGGAAAAAACTGAACCATTAAATAAAGAATATTACTTTTAATGACACAGAAATGTACATTCATTCACATACACCCACAGTATACATTTTGTACTCACTACCATGCTGATGCAGTGTGCTAGTTATCTCCTCTTCTCTTGTGAATTTATTGTGGATCAGAAAAGCAAATGTTTGTAAATCAATCACAAAATAGATGACAATACTTTAAACAATCCTATGGGAACATTGGCTACAAGTACTAACAGGTGTAACTCAGCTGTAAGTTGGCACAGAACTGTATTTGTGGGAATCTGTGATGTGGAGTGAGGGAAGGAGAAAGGAGGGTTGGTGCAAAACAAAAACTTGACCCTTACATTTGCAGTAAAAATGCTTCAGTGTCAACATTTTCTTTTGTTTCCTTTATCAGTTTCTTGATTTGAGTCAGAAAAAAAATGTTGATAATGTATTTTCTTCTTGTTACGAAATGGAAATGTATATTTTTTTAATTATTGAAAAAGTTCTTAATTTGATTACAAAAAGAAACTTAATTACTTGCTGGATGTTTTTTGTACTATTGTTATAACAAAAATTTGTGGTGCAGTCTAAATCTGCTTCTTTCATATTTTTGACTTGAATGCACAGATTTGTTGCCTGACTTGTGTGCTGTTGTAACTTCCACTGTAGGGCATAAACTTGAGTGGTGGACAGAAACAAAGAGTCAGTCTGGCAAGAGCTGTCTACAGTAATGCTGACATTTATATATTTGATGACCCACTGTCTGCTGTGGACACTCACGTGGGCAAGCACATTTTCAACAATGTTATTGGTCATAAGGGAGTGCTCAAGGGAAAGGTGAGTGATTACACAGACATTTTTATGGCACTTTATTGCTTGTTATACAAGGCCCGACAATTCAATACAAGGTCCGACAATTAAGTAATGAAACTGATTTTATTATGGCCAAGAGAAAAATGTCATCTATGAAGCAAAGCATGGAATCCAAAGAGGCGACCTTCATCTATGATCTGGCAAGTTTTCTATGCCACCCAATAAGCAGACGACAAACAAGCCGCCATTTTGTTGACCTAGTCAGGGGTGCATTATCACGTAATCAGCATGGATCAAAAAGCTAACATTAAATTCTGTTTAAAACTCACAAAAAGTGCCATTGAGACAGTTGAATTGATGCAACAAATTTATGGGGATAGTTGTTTATCTCGTGCACAGATATTCAGGTGGTATTCATGATTCAAAAGTGGTGTGGACATGATTACAAATGCAACTAGACATGGACACTCAATTTCTGTTCGTAATAAGGAACTCATTGCAAAAGTCGGAGAACAGATACAAGAAGATCATTGTTTGACTGTGAGGATGATGGCAGATGAATTTGGTGTTAATCAAGAGACCATTTGTAAAATTTTAGTGGAAGATTTGGGCAAGAAAAAAGTTGCTTGACAGTTGTACCACAAGCGTTGTCTGATGACCAAAAACATCAGCATGTTGAGTACACAAAAGACATTATCAAAACGTGTCACAGAAATAAACATTTCTTAAATTTGATTGTTGCAGAGGATGAAACATGGATTTTCCGTTATGATCCCACAACTAAACGCCAAAGTGCTCATTAGAAGTCATCATCATCATCACCAAAAGGCAAAAAAAATTTGTCTTCAGAAATCGAAAGTGAAGACAATGTTGGTGTGGTTCTACAACAACAAAAGAGTTATTCATAAAGAATTTATTCCAGATGGACAGACTGTCACTGCCAAAGTTTATTTAAGTATTTTGAAACGCCTATTTAAAAGGATTCTCCGGTCCGACCCAAGTATTCAGCACCTGGCAGTTTTTCCTTCTTCATGATAATCTACTGGCTCACCGGGCAGTAGTTGTACAGGAATTTTAGGCTCAAAAACAAGTGTATGTTCTCAACCATCCACCATGTTCCCCAGATTTGTCTCCCTGCGATTATTTTCTATTCCCAAAATTAAAGTTACCATTGAAAGGATGCTTCTTTGACGATACTGATGACATCCAAAGGGCCTAACATCGAGTTTAAGGGCTATACCAACAGAAGAACTGCAGAGGTCATTTCAGTGTTTGTTAGATCATGCCACTTGCTGTATCAATGCACAAGGGGCTTACTTTGAATAAAATACAGGTTATATCTTCAACTGTTGCGTATTTTATTTTATTTTTTATGTAATTAGTCTCATTACTTAATTGTTGTACCTTGTATATCATGTATTTTTCTCTAAGCACTTTATCTTCCTCTCAGTGCTAATCTCTGTTTATAATTGACATTTGTCTTCTGACATAATGAACAGATCTTTTGTCATTTTGTCTTTTCTCCCCACAGTTAAGATTTGTGACATAACACATTCAGCAAGTGCAGTTTTTCTCCCTTTTAACTCATTTATTTAAAATTATGGACTATCTCAGATGAAACCAGATGCAGTGGAATTGGAGAATTCTGACCACACACACAGTATTAACTTCTGGGTAGTGCTGTGCTGTCATGTGGTAAATGAAATGAGGTACATGATCAAGGTGGTCCTTCCGTTTTTGATCCAGAAACCCACACCACCGTGAGGTAGTCCATCTGTCTAGTAGGCACCCTTGTGGTGTATTAAAGAAATAAAAAAATTTTTTTAATGAAATGAGGTCAAGCTTCTAAAAATAACTATGGGAACTCCTTAATTAATATTAATGAACAGGCAGACCCATCATGGTGTATAATCAATGTTTTTTGGCATGTTTTTTCCATTGGAAATATAATGCTAAGGAATTTTAATTGTTTTATTGCCTCCACTGTAAGTTTCCTGTCAAAACATTCATCTGAGATAGTCCATAATTTTAAACAAATGTTAATAAATTGTAAATAAACACATGTGTTAGTGTGTCACAGCTGTAAATACAAGAATAAATTGTTAAAATGTTGCCATACATGCACCTCTTATTATTCTGTGAGACAGCTGTGAGTCAGCATCCTTCTCAAGAGTGCATAAACTAAGGGTGCTCAAACTTGCAGTGGTGTAAGTTAATTAAAAGCATCAGGAGAAAAGTCTTTCAGCACAGGATGGGTGGTGTGAGTCACTGGGTGCTGGCAGAGATACCGAAGTGAAGATGAGAGCACCCGTGGATGTGTCCAGAGTGCAGAGATGATGTCTGTCCAGCTTTCTGTTTGATGAGAATTACATATTTTGATGTTGTTGTTGTGTCCCAGACTCGAGTGCTTGTTACCCACGGTGCTCACTGGTTGCCAATGGTTGACTCCATCATTGTCCTGGAAGCTGGGGAAATCAGGGAGGCAGGTAGCTACGAAGATCTTATGTCACACAACGGCCCTTTTGCTGAGTTTATTAGGACATACTTGCTTCAAGAGGAGATCGATGATACCAGAGAAGGGGATGCAGAGAGTGAGTGTTGCTAGGAATATTTTATTGCTATTTAAAACCTGCTGAAGGGAATTGATGAAACTAAGCTATGCAGATAATTGATGAAACTAAGCTATGCAGATAATTGATGAAACTAAGCTATGCAGATAATTGATGAAACTAAGCTGTGCATATAATTGATGAAACTAAGCTGTGCAGATAATTGATGAAACTAAGCTATGCAGATAATTGATGAAACTGAGCTGTGCAGATAATTGATGAAACTGAGCTGTGCAGATAATTGATGAAACTAAGTTTGCAGATAATTGATGAAACTAAGCTATGCAGATAATTGATGAAACTAAGCTGTGCAGATAATTGATGAAACTAAGCTATGCAGATAATTGATGAAACTAAGCTATGCAGATAATTGTGGGGGCCTGTCAGAAAGTTTCCAGACTATGTCAGAAGAAAAAAATAAAAAGCTTACCAAATTTAGGTTAGGTTGCCATCACCTTCAAATACTCTCCTTGGGAATGTACATAGTGACCCTAGCACTTCTCTTGCAACTCAAAAGCACAGCAAAAGTCCCTTTCCTCAGGGCTGTCCAATGCTGCCTGTGATGCCTTCTGGATATCATCAAAAATATCGAAGTGACATTCCCTTAGCTTCAGTTTCATTTTTGGGAACAATGCAAAGTTGCCAGGTCAGGCGAATATGGAGGGCATGGGGCAACCACCACACTGTTTTCCATCAAAAATTGTGTTGTTCCGAGGTATGTTTGAGCAGGCACATTGTAATGATGCAACAGCCAGTCTGCATCAAAGTCTTTTTTGCCACACATCATCTCTCAAGTGCCGTAGAATGTTGCAGATACAAATTTCCACAAATAGGAAACAGGAAGGCTTTCACACAGTAAAGTAACAAAGCACTGTATTGTGTGGTTAGACCTTGAAAATGATGTTGAGCAGTAGAGGGCTCACCTGGGCAAGAGCAGAAAAAAAGGTGAAGGACAGGCATTTGTGGAAAACCCTTGCAGAAGCCCCATGTGCCCTGGGCACTTAAGGTTCAGAGAGAGAGAGAGAGAGAGAGAGACCTTGAGAAAATTGTAAACAAGGCACTTTGAGACATGAGAAAAGGAAAATGACAAGATAATTACCTGGGACTTGAACCATGTAGTCTGCTAGAATGAGCAACCATCTATCCATGTGAGAAAAGCCTAGGAATCAGCTTAGCCATCTTTGATGCAAACATGTTGGTTGAACTGAGTCACACCTATGAATCAGCTTAACCATCTTTGATGCAAACATGTTGGTTGAACTGAGTCACACCTATGAATCAGCTTAACCATCTTTGATGCAAACACGTTGGTTGAACTGAGTCACACCTATGAATCAGCTTAACCATCTTTGATGCAAACATGTTGGTTGAACTGAGTCACACCTATGAATCAGCTTAACCATCTTTGATGCAAACATGTTGGTTGAACTGAGTCACACCTATGAATCAGCTTAACCATCTTTGATGCAAACACGTTGGTTGAACTGAGTCAGCACCCCTGGGAGTATAGAACTACAGATTTTCACGCGATTAGGACAAGTAGGACATCACGGCAAATACTGTCCATGAACTTTCTGATAGGCCCTCATATAAATATATAAAATTTACTTGGGACAGATTTCTAAGGTGTGATGCATGTTATGATAACAAATCACAGTTTTCAGCTGAGGACATGCCACTTTGGAATTAAGACAATGGTAAATTAAGATTCAGATGGTGTAATTTTCTGTTGTGTAAGGAGCTGTAGACATGTGTCAGACAGACATGTATCAGACAGACATCATCTCTCAAGTGCCGTAGAGTGTTGCAGATACAAATTTCCACAAATAGGAAACAGGAAGGCTTTCACACAATAAAGTAACAAAGCACTGTATTGTGTGGTTAGACCTTGAAAATGATGTTGAGCAGTAGTGGGCTCACCTGGGCAAGAGCAGAAAAAAAGGTGAAGGACAGGCATTTGTGGAAAACCCTTGCAGAAGCCCCATGTGCCCTGGGCACTTAAGGTTCAGAGAGAGAGAGAAAGAGAGAGACCTTGAGAAAATTGTAAACAAGGCACTTTGAGACATGAGAAAAGGAAAATGACAAGATAATTACCTGGGACTTGAACCATGTAGTCTGCTAGAATGAGCAACCATCTATCCATGTGAGAAAAGCCTAGGAATCAGCTTAGCCATCTTTGATGCAAACATGTTGGTTGAACTGAGTCACACCTATGAATCAGCTTAACCATCTTTGATGCAAACATGTTGGTTGAACTGAGTCACACCTATGAATCAGCTTAACCATCTTTGATGCAAACACGTTGGTTGAACTGAGTCACACCTATGAATCAGCTTAACCATCTTTGATGCAAACATGTTGGTTGAACTGAGTCACACCTATGAATCAGCTTAACCATCTTTGATGCAAACATGTTGGTTGAACTGAGTCACACCTATGAATCAGCTTAACCATCTTTGATGCAAACATGTTGGTTGAACTGAGTCAGCACCCTTGGGAGTATAGAACTACAGATTTTCACGCGATTAGGACAAGTAGGACATCACGGCAAATACTGTCCAAGAACTTTCTGATAGGCCCTCATATAAATATATAAAATGTACTTGGGACAGATTTCTAAGGTGTGATGCATGTTATGATAACAAATCACAGTTTTCAGCTGAGGACATGCCACTTTGGAATTAAGACAATGGTAAATTAAGATTCAGATGGTGTAATTTTCTGTTGTGTAAGGAGCTGTAGACATGTGTCAGACAGACATGTATCAGACAGACATATATCAGACAGACGTGTCAGACAGACATGTATCAGATAGACATGTGTCAGGCAGACATGTGTCAGACAGACATGTATCAGGCAGACATGTATCAGACAGACATGTATCAGACAGACATGAGTCAGACAGACATGTGTCAGACAGACATGTATCAGGCAGACATGTATCAGACAGACATGAGTCAGACAGACATGTGTCAGGCAGACATGTATCAGACAGACATGTATCAGACAGACATGAGTCAGACAGACATGTATCAGACAGACGTGAGTCAGACAGACATGTGTCAGGCAGACATGTATCAGACAGACATGTGTCAGACAGACATATCAGCACTTGAAAGTTTCTGCTGGTTGCTGGTTGTTTTTAATCACTGAATTAGTTAAATAGCTTCATCTTGAAAGGTGAATGTTGCAGTGATTGATTCATTTTGATGCATGGAGATTATTGTAATAGTGTACTTTTCAAATGTGGAAATTAATTCAAAAGCAAACTTTATTTTATTTTAAACAGTGGAAATTAATTTAAAAGCAGACTTTTGATATGTGGAGATTGTTATTATGTTTAATTTTGATATTTGGAAAGTGTCGGTACAGTTAAGTATTTTTTTGTATAGAGTAATATAGTTGTTTGTAAAGAAGACTTCTCCAGCAGAACTGAACACCGTTTTATCATGTAAACAGTTAAAGCCATCAAGGCACGGGTCTGGAATGATGTAGAGAGTGTGGCTTCAGATCCACCAACATCGGCAGATGAAGGATTCACTAAACATCGCATACCTCACAGGTTGGTGCTAGACATTCCCTACAGCAGTGAGCTGTGAATCGTGATGTGAAGCATATCTCTATGTAGCTTACACTAAATCCATTTGTAATTTGGAATACATGTATTAATACTGATTGCCAATGATTTCTTGAATCTCAGTATTTCAGAGTTTCAGTTCTCCAGTCATGATTCTAGATACTTGAAATTCCACTGTAGCACTATTTTCCAGATGCTGATGATAATTATTAATTTATTCTGTAGTATTTATTTTTACATATAGTGTGTTATTTAAATTACTTATAGATAATGTATATGTATTGTGGGTATCTTACCAGTTACATTAATTTTTTTTGCTATGGGTATTGAGGGTTAAATGTGCCATTAAATATTAATTCAGAAAATATCAACTTTTTGGACAAACATTAACCCCATTAGTCTATGAAACCAGAGGTCATAAGTTACTGGTATAAATCCATTTGTAACTTGAAGTAAATGTATTTGTAACAGGAGTAAATGCATATGGATTTAGAAACTGTTCATTCTGTGTCATTTTGAAACTGGTATTAGTAAAAACAAGATATATTAGAGAAATGAGTTGGGTTTTTTTTTTTCAACTTGCGTGTAAGTTATGTGAATTCAGTCATTATGTATAAACCCTGAAGTTTGTTGTTTTTTTGTTAATGATAAAGATATTTTACATATATACAATTTTATTTCAATGTGAACTTTCAGTAAATAAATGTATAATGTTTTCTTTACTTATTTAAAACGTCTGCATGAAGAGCTACTTCAACAATGTCAGTGAGGCATCTAGAATGTACTTCTGTGTAATAATGGTTAGTAGACACATTCGTCTGTATGATGCAGTGCTGACACACATGATCCAATGTGTTCTCATCATCTTTGGTTTTTGCAGCAGAACAATGTCTACAACGTATGAGTCATCAATGACAATCTCACTGTTGCTTCACTCTCATACCATCGTGTACGATGAGGATCTTCAAAGAACAAATCAGGGAAAACTAGTGCAGACTGAGAAGATGGAGAAAGGAAAGGTATACACATCACTTGAAGATATACATGTGAAATGTACATAAGAAATATTCTACATTCTTTCCTCTTGTGGAAATATTCATGTATTCTCCCATGTCACTGACAATATTTCCTTAGTGTCTCTGACCAGTTCTGTTTTCTCATTAATCATTCTTTTCTTTTTCTGTTTATCATGTATTACTTAGCTCCAAAGATAGTAAGTTACTGAGTGCTGGCTATCGTAGGAATGAGATGATTGATATATTCTCAGCTCCAGAAATTAATATGGTTCTTCTTCTTCTTCGTTCGCTTCTACCACCAAGACCACCCCGCGATCCTACTGAATTTACGCCTGTGATCCACGTTAAGTCTTGTGGACCCTCGTGTGGGATCCCCGAGAGGACCACATGGGGTTCAGAGTATCGCAGGGCTTGAGGCTGTGTTATTGGTGGGTCCCGGAAGCGGGATTGCGTGACACCATGGTTTTCATTGCACCAGTTTAGTCTAGAGTTGGACTGTCTCATCAGAAGACCTCGACGTGTTTTGGATATCAGTATATCCCCGCTGGGTGAGAGGTGTTAGCCCACCCAGGCCAGAGTTGGACTTTCTCACCGGAAAACCTCGATGTGTTTTAAGATACCCATGTATCATCGCCAGGTGAGAGGTGGTTGTCCATCCAGTCCAGTGTTGGACTTTCTCACCGGAAAACCTCAGCGCGATTAGGATATGCATACATCCCCGCCGGGTGAGAGGTGGTTGCCTATCTAGACTGCCCTGGTCCAGTGTCTCCGACTTCAGCATTTTGTGGTCGTGGCCGCTACCCTTCCTAGTTGTGACCAGGATGGAGCTTTTGTCAGGAGGATGAATCCTTGCCACTAATGACTTCCACCCCTGGGTTGAGCCGGTTTAGGCATATTATCCCAGTATGGGCGTGTTTGGGATGTGACCGACCTCTAGAGCAGAGGTGCCATGGCATGCGTAGCCTTCAAGTTTCACCCCTGGTGTGAGCCAGTTTAGGCATATTTCACCAGTATGGGTGTATATCAGGCTTGACCGACCTCTAGAGTGGAGGTGGCGTGACATGTCTAGCCATCAAGTTCCACCCCTGGTGTATGCCGGTTTAGGCATATTTCACCAGTGTAGGTGTATTTCGGACATGGCTGGCCTCTAGAGCAGAGGTGCCTTGGTATGTGTAGCTCTCGCAGCGATACTACTGGACATACCGATTAAACTTCACTTTATCTTTTTCCTTCACCTTTTCACATCGACGCCACACAGCAACCCTGATTGCTTTTCCGCATTTTCTTCCTTGGCCGGGAGGAGCTTCACTCCACGCGCGGCATCCAAAGTCTCACCAGCAGTGTCTTAACCTTTAGGTTAAGCCAGTTCAAAAATTTCACCTGATATGAGTACACTTAGGACATGGCCAACCTCCAGACCAGAGGTGCTGTGATTTGACTGTTTGCTTCACTTTATCCTTTCTACCACCTTTTCCACAGTGGTGCCGCACGGCAACCCATTTGCACCTTTCTTCATTGGCCGGGAGGAGCACCGCTCCATGCACGGCAGCTGAAGAATCTCGCCAGCAGCGGAATATGGTTCTAAATTATTGCCTTGTTCTGTTTATTAAGTCTGTTTTTTTGCCCCTCGTTAGTCTCTCAAGATATACCCTAACCATCTTTTGTCAGTTACTTTAGTGAGAGCAAAACCTCTATCTTAATGCGAAGAAAACTAAATTGATGACAGCTGGCAAAACAAACAAGGCAGCTGAAATATGTATCACTGAGGAGAAATTGGAAGAAGTGGAGAGTTTTGAATATCTTGGATCACTGCTAACTAATAATGGAGATACAAAGAGGGAAATTAAAAGGAGGACATTTATCGCTCTTCAGAAAGTAAAACAACTAAAGAATCTATGGAGAGGAACAGACAGAACTACAAAAATAAGATTTTTAAGGGCATGCATCTTTCCCATCGCAACATATGCCTGTAAGACCTGGACACTTAACAAAACAACTGAGAAACAAATAAATGCCTTTGAATGTAAATGCTACAGAAGAGTTCTTCAAATATCATGGACACAAAAAAAGAACAAATATATACATACCACAAGAACTTAATATTGAAGAAGGTTGGCTGGTAAAGAGGATTAAACAGAGAAAACTTAAATATTTTGGACACATTAAACGTCATGATAATCTAGAGAAGACCATCTTGGAAGGATACATAATGGGGAAAAGAAAGAGAGGAAGATCAAGGCGAAGATGGCTGCAACATCGTTGATAATCTGCAAATGGATGCATCAACAGCAGGGCATCTTGCTTACAACCTAGAGGCCTACAGGAGAGCTGTTAGGGAGGCAAAGTTCCGCAAGGGACATGCAAATGACTGACTGACTGACTGACTGACTCTAGTCATCCGGAATTTCCATAAAAGTTGTGATTTATCTCACTGTGTCTCAACCACCCCCAACAACCTGTGCCTGCACAAAGTAGATTTGTTGGTTTGTAGGGTCTTCCTGTGGCCTGGAAGGTTTATAGGGTCTTCCTGTGGCCTGGAAGGATTGTAGGATCTTCCTGTGGCCTGGAAGGTTTGTAGGGTCTTCCTGTGGCCTGGAAGGTTTGTAGGGTCTTCCTGTGGCCTGGAAGGTTTGTAGGGTCTTCCTGTGGCCTGGAAGGTTTGTAGGGTCTTCCTGTGGCCTGGAAGGTTTGTAGGGTCTTCCTGTGGCCTGGAAGGTTTGTATGGCTGATCCATGACAAGATGTCCTGATAGAGACAATCAGATCAGGTGGGTAGCATGGATTGGTGGTTTGCCTCACTTTCTGGAGTGATCCTTATAAGCAGACTAGTGTACCTTTGGTACACATTGATCAGTGGCCAGACTGCAGGATTTTAACAGCTTCTTGCCATGAACGCCATTGGAGATGGTATTCTTCTTCGTCATTCACTCAGACATCAACACCAGTCTCTGTCACAAATGTGGCAGTTCATCTCAGGTTTTGAGCATCACCATAGAGCTTGTCTTGTAGGGGGCTGGTGTCTGACCAGGTCCTTTGCCTAAGTAGGCTGTGTAGCTGCCAGTTCTGGAGGATGTGATGTGGTGTCTCTTGTTCTTTGCTGAGATACCTAAGTCTGCTGTGCCAGTTTTCAGCTTATATTGTTGTCTCAGCCTGCGATGTCCTGTTCTCAGTTGGAAGATTATCACTTGGGAGATAGTATAAGCATTTGACAACCAAAAGCTAGCTTGTTTTGATGATATAGTTTCATGAGATATTGCTCTAAATACAGTTTTATTTCTGTTACAGGTGAAGCTTGGGGTGTTTTGGTCTTACTGCAAAGCCACGGGCATATGTGCCATATCTTTTTCCTTCTTCTTGTTTGGTCTATATCAGGCAGCCAATGCCTGGTCTAATTTCTGGCTAACCAGCTGGACTCAGGACCCATACTTGACCAATGCAAGTAATGTCTTCACAGAGCAGTATAAAGAGAAGAAAGATTATTATTTGTGGATTTTTGGTGTGTTCGGAATTATACAGGGTATGTTCACACATATATATTTACATATTTGAGTAAATCTTGTGTGTCATTTTAATGCAGAATGTGTTCATGTATATTTACATTTTTAGGTAATTCTTGTATATAATCACTGTCATTGTTTAAAAAAAAGGGTATATTCACATATATTTTTTATATTTATATCCTGATTCTGTAATTCAGTGGTTCTCATCTACTTTCAGGTTATGAAACCATAAAGTTCTTGATAATTTACCGTCTTCCCTCCTCTCTCTCTCTCTATCTCTCTCTCCTCCCTCCCCCTCCCTCATTAGCATATATTTTACCTCTTTTTAGTTAAAAATTAAAAACCTTCAGCAGAATATTCAGATTTTGAGAACTTATGCTATTTGTATATCTTATCTTATATCTTATATCCTTCCCGTGCCGTTAAATGTCACATAGGGCTCGTAAAGTAGTTCGCCAATTTTTCCTGTCTTCGGCGAGTCTTTCAACCTCATCAAAGGATTTTATGCCAGTTAACTTGGCCTCTCTTAATAATGTCCTCTTCAGAGTTTCACGCGGTCTGCCCCTTTTTCTTCGGCCTGTTGTGTTCCACTTGATAGCTTGTTTTGGGATTCTCTGATCATTTCTTCTCATCAAGTGACCAACATATGTCCATCTCCTTTTCCTGATCACCCATGAGACTGGTTGTTGTTCAGTCATCTGTCTTATCTCTGCATTGTTCTTGAATTCATTCCACTTGATGCCGAGTATTTTCCTTAGGCATTTGTTTTCAAAAGAGTCTAATTTCTTGTCTATTTCTTTAGTTGTTTTCCAGCTTTCGCATGCATAAATGAGGGTGGATATTACATTTGAATTGAGTAGTCTTAACTTGGTTTTTGTGCTTATAACTTTTGAATTCCATGTGTTCTCAAGATTCTTGAAGATTGATGCTGCTTTTGCAATTCTGATCCTAACTTCCTTTCTAGTGTCACCATCCTGGTCTATGTAGCTGCCAAGGTATGCAAATTGATTGACTTCTTCAATATCTGTCTCTTCTATGTGTATTTTTCCATTTTGATTGATGGGAATTTTCATTATTTTTGTTTTGTCCTTGTTAATTTCAAGTCCTATTTTGCTAGCCAGTGAAGACAGGCTATCTGTTTTTTCTTGCATGGAATTCACATTATTACTGATAAGAGTTATGTCATCAGCAAAATCAAGATCTTCTAGTTGGGTCCCATGTACCCAGTCAATACCTGTGTTATCTGTGCAGCATTTTTTCATTATGAAGTCTATTGTAATCCCAAAAAGTAAAGGAGACAGTATACATCCTTGTTTCACGCCTGTTTCAATCTGGAACCATTCACTCATCCCTTCTTCTGTCTTGACTGCACAACCATATCCATTGTATAAGTCCTTAATGATGTTGACAATTTTAGATGGTATTCCATATAGACATAAAATTCTCCATAATGAATCTCTGTGTATGCTATCAAATGCCTTCTTAAAATCTATGAAATTCAGTATTAATGGTTTCTGCTTTTCAATATGTTCTTCAAGTATTATTCTGAGAGTAAAGATCTGGTCGAGACAGCTTCTCCCTTTTCGAAATCCTGCTTGTTCTTCTCTCATTGCTGTATCCACTATATCTTTGAGTCTATTCAAAATGACCTTGCAAAATACTTTTGACACGACTGATATTAAGGTTACTCCTCTCCAGTTGTTACAGTCACTAAGGTTGCCCTTTTTTGGTATTTTAACAATGATTCCTTTCTTCCAATTAGAAGGGACCTTTTCTTCTTTCCAAATCTTGTTAAACATTCTCTGTAGTTGTCTCATGTTGTCACTATTGATAGCTTTTAGCATCTCGGCTGTTATTTCATCTTCACCTGCATCTTTGTTGTTAGCCATTAAATTCACTGCTGTTTCAGTTTCATGCAATTTAATTTCATCTAGGTTGACATTTAGTTGTGGGGCTGGTAAGTCAGTTTCAAGGTTTAACAATTCTTTTGTGTGTGGTCGATTGAGTATTTCTTGGAAGTGTTCAGCCCATCTTTGCTTTTGGTCTTTATTTGATGTTAATAGTGTTCCAGTTTTGCTAAGGATTGGTCTTTCTTTAGATGTAATAGTACCTGTTAGCCTCTTTTGTATGTTATATAAAGTTTTGCTGTCTCCTGTTTTTGCTGCTTTTTCTGCCTCTTTCGCCATATTGTCTATGTATTCTCTTTTATCCCTTCTAGCTGAACTTTTTACTTTCTTGTCTATGTCTTTGTATTTTGCTTTTGCCAAATCTCTTTCATGATCTGCTTTTGCATTCAACATGTCTAATTTGACTGCTCGTCTTTCATGTATATACTTCCATGTTTTATCTGATATCCATGCTTTTCTATTTGGTTTTTCCAATCCAGCACTTACTTTTGCTGCTGTGATTATGGCTGTGCTGTAAGAATTCCATAACTCATCTATACCTATCTCCTCAACTTCACTGGGTGTTTTGGAATGATTGACAAGTTCCTGATTGAAATTAATGTTAGTATTTTCTTCTTGTAGGCTGTGGCTATTTATCTTTCTGTGTACTGATTTCTTGTGTTGACTTTTCAATTTTAGTTTTATTTTCCCTATGCACAGGTTGTGATCACTGTTGACATCTGCACCCCTATAAGCCCTTACATCCATGAGAGATGTTCTGTATTGCTTTCTAATACAAAAATGGTTTCTAGTTCTATCATCTGGAGATATCCATGTTGTTTTATGTATCTCTTTGTGTGGGAATATTGTGCCTCCAATGACCATGCCCTCTGTTAGACATACTTCAATTAATCTTTCTCCATTCTGGTTAACCATGTCAATTCCTTCTTTCCCCATCACTTTTTCAACGTCGGTATTATCCTTCCCTACCTTAGCGTTGAAGTCCCCCATAGCAATTAAGATGTCGTGTTTAGGGACTTTGTTGATGATTTGTTGTAGTTGGTGATAGAAGTCGTCTTTCACATCATCATCTGCATCATTCGTGGGTGCATAACACTGTATTATTGTCATTCTTCCGTGTCGTAGGTTGTATCGTGCTCTTATTATACGACTGTTCACCGGTTCCCATTCTACAAGGCTCTTTGCAGCTACATTTGACATAATAATGCCCACTCCTTCTCGGAATTTACCGTCATTTCTGCCTGAATGTATAATTAACTTACCGTTTTCCGCCGATCTTTTACCTGCTTCTGGCCATCGCATTTCGCTGATGCCCAGTATGTCTAGATGGTATCTCTCCATTTCTCTGATGACCTGTATATACATAAGTTAAAATAATTTTGCTGCAGAAGAGTTCTTCAAATATCATGGACATAGAAAAGAACAAATATATCCATACTACAAGAACTTAATATTGAAGAAGGGTAGCTAGTAAAGAGGATTAAACAGAGAACACTTAAATATTTTCCATTCATTAAATGTCATGATAATCTCGAGAAGACCGTCTTGGAAGGGTACATAATGGAAAAAGAAAGAGAGGAAGACCAAGGCGAAGATGGCTGCAAGACATCGTTGATAATCTTCAGATGGATGCATCAGCAGCAGGGCATCTTGCTTACAACCAAGAGGCCTACAGGAGAGCTGTTAGGCAGGCAGAGTTCTGCTTGGGACATGCAAATGACTGACTGAGTGAAAAATAATTTTAAAATCTAGGCTTGCTGTGTGGACCCATATTTGCCCCTTCATGGATACACTCAGTGTGGCCAAAGATGTTTTGTCATTTTATTACAGAATAAAAAATCACAATCTCTACAAAGAAAGAGTTTAGCAACTCTGTTACTTATTCTGCTTCGCACTTACACATTTCAAGAATATTAAACTTGATTTCGTTTTGGCTACTGCTGAACACGATACTCCATGTTTTTCATGCAGTATAACATTATTTTGTGTCAAGATTTTTTATTTGTGTAAACCTGCTTCAGTTGCTTTCCTGACCGCACACAATATCATCTACTGGATCCGGATGGTAATTGCTGCCAAGCGACTACACTTGAGCATGCTGCAATCACTTCTTCGATCCCCGATGTCTTTCTTTGACACTACACCCCTAGGGCGAATCATGAACAGGTTTTCCAGAGACATAGAGGTGAATTACCACTCTTTGTTTATGCGCAACACCTTCAATAGTTAAATTATTACAAGATACATGTATGTCTTTTCTGTAACTCTGATTTCACCTTACATAAGACCAGTCTTCCACTTTAGGATTGGTGGTACATTTTGCAGCTGTCAAAATTAGTCTGTCAGAAGTGGCTCAGAAATGATGAAAGCTAAGAATAGTCTTTGACAGAAAGGGATGGACCTTGAGGCAGTTGATGTCAAGATTCTTTTTACTCATCTGCTTACATCCTCTGCATCTCTGCTAGATTACCAGATGTGGGGATCTCATTTTGTCATCTGATAAAGTTGAGAGGGGATTAGTGCATCATGGGAAGGACATTTCTCCATATCAGCTGCCAGGTGAAGCAGGACATGTATAGTGTTTACATCGAAGTCCAGCTTCTTCCATGGTCGCAGAAGATAACAAGTGGCAGTGACTTGTCATAAATCTTCTTGAGTAGTTTATCCTGACATCAGCTGTAGAAGACTGAAATGGCTGAGGCAGTTTATAAAAAATGGCAGACGGCAGCATTCCCAAGCAAAGATTAAAAGGCATCCTTTTAAGAGGAAGAAGCACAGGGTAGGCCAAACCCAAGAGACATCTATAAAGCATTGATAAGAGATTTTTTTCCTTCAGCAACAAGGACAGGATAGAGGTAAAGCAGGTGAAAAGACCATTGTAATTTTGGAAGGTCACTTTGTATGCACAGCTATGTCTACTGAAGAAGCAGTGAAGACCAAGCTAGAAGATAGTAAACTGGGCCATGCAGCACAGACACAGTGCATTGTTTATGACCATTTATGCTAAATGTTTTAGTGGCAGAACACAGAAGTTGAGAGAAGTGAAAATTATCAGTCTCCATAAACTTCAGGCATCCTCTCACTTCATTACTTTCTTCTGAGATGAAAGAGCCAATATTTGTCTTTCGCTGGAAGATCTGCAGATTAATCACTCTCATTCTTTGAACCTCAATATTGCTATTGTTTTCTTGCCAGAAATAAAGTAATTTTACTAAAATATAATTCTGAACTTGTAATATTCTAAGCAATTCTAGAAATTTATGTAATCAAATTTTGTCTGCATTGTTGAATCAATTATATGTCTTGTTTCCACCTTCTGCCATCAAGTCTTCAGTCTTCTCACTCAATTAAAGTCTCTAATCTTTTGTTGTCAAATGTTGCATCCAGTATCCACAATAACTTTGTTACTTTATCCCTGCCTGTTGATGATGTAATATTATTGCTCTTCAGGTGGTGGACAACAACCTCCCTATCATCATCCGAGACTATACATCAACTTTTTGCATTTGTCTGGTGACACTGATCATCATATCCATCACAACTCCACTGTTCCTGTCACTGGTGGTTCCAATCATGTTGCTTTACTACTTCATCCAGGTCAGTTAACTTACTATGAGTTTACTTCATACAGGTCAGTTAACTTACTGTGATTTTACTTCATACAGGTCAGTTAACTTGGTGTGATTTTACTTCATACAGGTCAGTTAACTTACTATGACTTTGTGCATTGACTTCACATCATCTAAGTCAGTTAACTTACTTGTGACTTTACTTCATCCTGGTCAGTTAACTTACTATGACTTTACTTCATCCAGGTCAGTTAACTTACCATTACTTTGTGCCATGACTTTACATCAAGTCAGTTAACTTACTATGATTTTACTTCATCCAGGTCAGTTAACTTACTATGACTTTACTTCATCCAGGTCAGTTAACTTACCATGACTTCGTGCCATGACTTTGTAACAAATTGTGTGTGTTAATGTTTTCTTTTTTACCCAAAGCCTGTAAACCAAAGATGATGGAAGTACTCCTTTCAGTTATAAAGTTGTATCCAGCACAGTCACTTAGGAGTTGTAGTTATTTTTTTTAGTTTTGTGTATGTGTGCGAATTGTGAATGTGATAGGGAGTGGGAGGGATGTGAGAGAGATAGAAGCAAAATGAAAGAATTTCTTTCTTATCCATTATATATTACCTTTTTCCCCCCAGAGTTTTTACATTCCAACTTCACGACAGTTAAAACGCATTGAATCTGTGACCCGATCACCAATCTACACCCACTTCAGCGAAACAATTTCAGGTGGTCCAACAATACGAGCCTACACCGCTAGTGAAAGATTTATTGCAGAATCTAAGGCACGAGTGGACAGAAACCAGTCTTTCTATTATATAAGTCTTGGAGCTAACAGGTGAGAAAAATAATTTAATGTTCATTTATCTTATCATTAGAGGGATAAAGAACAGTAAATAGAGTGTATAGTTCTTGGGAGTTTTTGGGGGAGGGTAGGGGGGCAGCCAGGAAGATGATGAGCCCAGGATATATCCTTCCGGTGCCGTTAAACATCACATAAGGCTTGCAAAGTAGTTACCAATTTTTCCTGTTTTAGGCGAGCTTTTCAACATCATCAAGAGATTTTATGCCTATTAATTTGGCCTCTCTTAACAACGTCCTCTTTAGAGTTTCACGTGATCTGCTTCTTTTTCTTTGCCCTGTTGTGTTCCACTTGATAGCTTGTTTTGGGATTCTCTGATCATTTCTTCTCATTACATGGCCAACATATGTCCATCTCCTTTTCCTGATCACCCATGAGACTGGTTGTTGTCCAGTCATCTATCTTATCTCTGCATTGTTCTTGAATTTGTTCCACTTGATGCCGAGTATTTTCCTTTAGCATTTGTTTTCAAAAGAGTCTAATTTCTTGTCTATTTCTTTAGTTGTTTTCCAGCTTTCGCATGCATAAATGAGGGTGGATATTACATATGAATTGAATAGTCTTAACTTGGTTTTTGTGCTTATAACTTTTGAATGCCATATGTTCTCAAGATTCTTGAAGATCGATGCTCCTTTTACAGTTCTAATTCTAACTTCCTTTCTGATGTCACCATCCTGGTCTCTGTAGCTGCCAAGGTATGCAAATTGATTGACTTCTTCAATATCTGTCCCTTCTATGTGTATTTTTCCAATTTGATTAATGGGAATTTTCATTATTTTTGTTTTGTCCTTGTTAATTTCAAGTCCTATTTTGCTAGCCAGTGAAGACAGGATGTCTGTTTTTTCTTGCATGGAATTCACATTGTTACTGATGAGAGTTATGTCATCAGCAAAATCAAGATTTTCTAGTTGGGTCTCATGTACCCAGTCAATACCTGTGTTACCTGTGCAGCATTTTTTCATTATTAAGTCTGTTGCAATTCCAAAAAGTGAAGCAGACAGTATGCATCCTTGTTTCACACGTGTTTCAATCTGGAACCATTTGCTCATTCCTTCTTCTGTTTTGACTGCACAAACATATCCATTGTAGAGGTCCTAAATGATGTTGACAATTTTAGATGGTATTACATATAGACTTAAAATCCTCCACAGTGAATCTCTGTGTGTGTTATCAAATGCCTTTTTAAAGTCTGTGAAGTTCAGTATTAATGGTTTCTGCTTTTCAATATGTTCTTCAAGTATTATTCTTAGAGGAAAGATCTGGTCGAGACAGCTTCTCCCTTTTCGAAGTCCTGCTTGTTCTTCTCTCGTTGCGGTATTCACTATTATCTTCAAGTCTATTAAAAATTGACCTTGCAAAATACTTTTGACACAACTGATATTAAGGTTACTCCTCTCCAGTTGTTGTAGTTACTAAGGCTGCATTTTTTGGGGTATTTTAACAATGATTCTTTCTTTCCATTTAGAAGGGACCTTTTCTTCTTTCCAAATCTTATTAAACATTCTTTGTAGTTGTCTCATGTTGTCACTATTGGTAGCTTTTAACATTTTGGCTGTTATTTCATCTTCACCTGCAGCTTTGTTGTTAGCCATTAGATTCTCTGCTGTTTCATTTCCATGCAATGTAATTTCATCTAGGTTGACATTTAATTGTGGGGCTTTACCTGCTTCTGGCCCAGGATATCAGTGATGTATAAATGCTGTGCTCACTGAAACAGGCATCCTGACCATGCAAGATGTTTTCGTATTGGTTATCAAGAGAGCAGTGTTCATTAAAGAGCACAACATATAAATGAATGACTCTTATAGTGAAGTCTTGTAATCACAGAAAGATTTGTGGCAGATAGGATGCCAAGTAGGCTGGTTGCCATGCACTTCTCCTAGAAAAGTGATGATAAAAATATAACAGACTGGTCCTTTTCAAACAGAAAGAGGACTGAAAAGACCCAAGAATACGTAGAGGCAAATCTTTCAGACAGAAGTCTGAAGCTCGAGGTTAGGAAATTGAGAAGGATGTTCAAGTTAAGGCTAGATGTTCTCTTTTTTTTGGTCTTCTGCCTCATACACATCAAGGGTTGATAAGTATCAGTTAGTGTAAACAAGGGTTGATAAGTATCAGTGAGTGTAAATGTAAACAGTGTTAAAAAAAAGATAAAGGTAATCCTGTCATGCCTTAGAGGCACATAGGGATATGGAATTGTAGTGGCAACTGGAAGATCATGGGTTCAATCCCGGGACCGGGAAAAAAAGCAACAACTCACAAGACCTCTGGGAGTCATGACCCAGAGGGGACCACCTCCCTTAGAGTGTCAGGAGTTTAAAGGGCCGAAACACTTGTCTGGGGGGGTACTTCCTCTGATGATCTGAAGGAGTTGTGTTGTTGTTCCACTCTCTACGGTAGAGAGTTTCCTGCATATATGGTGTTAGTGGCCATATTTTCCTTGACCTGTCAGCACACAGAGGGTGATATGGTCAGCATTGCGCCTGGCCATCTTTCCTTCCCCAACTCCAGAAGAAGCTGGGTACCCATTTCTACAGCTGGGTGACTAGGTTGCCTCCGGCCAGCTTCAAACCCCTGACCTCCACCATGAGAGACCAGTGCACTAACCACTTTGCCACTCAGACACCTAACAATGTTAGCTGAGAGCATTAGTGTGAATGTTCCCAAAATATCTTCCTTGGAAGCCTAAGACTGTTATTGTTAAAATTATTGTTATTAAGATTATTATTATCTGTAATCTTCCATCTGTTGGCATGCTTCAGTGTCTTGTTTACTGGAGAACAAAGTTCGTGCAGATTTGCAGAACTTGCTATGAAGGAAAGCATGTGCTAGCAGAGGATATGAAAACACTGATGTAAACAAAACTTGATGAAAACTTCAAAGTTCTTCTAAAGACGAGATTTCACATTTAACTTATGCATCATCTTGAATGTGAACAAAAATTACAGATAGCAGAACAGAGAAGAAATCTGTATATATTAAGTTCCAAGGTCCTACTGCACCACATTAGCATCATTTTAGAAATTCTAATTTTTATGTAAGTGAACGAGATTGAATGGGCAAGAATACACAGCATGGTTGTAGGAAACACCTGGTTTAAACAACATCCTCAAAGACTGGCAATGTGGTGCAGCCTAGACAAAAAGACTTTTAACCAGATAGACTACATATTAATCAACAAACGATTCCGCAATGCATTACTGACAACAAAAACCATGCCAGGAGCTGACTGCAATAGTGACCATGATCCACTCTGTGGAAAAGTTAGAATAAAACTAAAGAAAGCAGGCAGAAAGTGAAAAACATCAAACTGAATACAGAACTTCTTAAAAATGACCAAGAACTGCAAGAACAATACAAAGTTATTATAACAAATAGATACAATGCAATAGCAAAGATAAATAGTATAGATGAACAGTGGTAAATGTTAAGAGATTGTATCCACCAAATTGTTAAGGAGATAATACCACCAAAAAGAGAAGCCTCTAAAAATAAATGGATGACAGATGACATCTTAGGAGTGATGGACAAGAGGAGGAGGAGTAAAAATAACGAGGAAAAATATAGCAAGATAAATAAAGACATAAGACGCAAATGCAGAGAAGCAAAAGAAGTGTGGTTAAATTAACAGTGCAGACAGATAGAGGACTCTTATAATAAAGACAGCAAAAACATGCACAAACGAATTAATGAACTCACAGGCAGGAAAACAAAATATACCACAGGATGCCTGAAATCGAAAGAAGGTAAAATGTTAATGGGAAAAGAAGACATTGTGGACAGGTGGACAGAGTATATCGGTGAGCTATATGGAGGAGAAAGACCAGAATTAACACCAGATACTGAAAACTGTGAGGGACCACCAATACTTGAAGATGAAATCATAGATGCCATCAAACACATGAAGAAAGGAAAAGCGACTGGGCCTGACAATATAACAATAGAAGAAATAGAGGCACTAGAGGAGACAGGAATAAAAATAATAACCAAGTTACTGAATGACATTTACAACAGTGTTTATATTCCCAGTGACCTGATTAAATCCACGTTTATAACACTACCAAAGAAACCAGGTGCAAAGAAATGTGACGACCACTGGACTATCAGCCTCTCATGTCACATAACGAAGCTACTTCTGAGAATAATTATGAGAAGAACAAGGAAAAAGATAAAAATGGAAATAGCAGATGAACACTTTGGATTTGTTGAAAGAAAGGGAACACACAATGCCATTTATGCTTTACGAACACTAACAGAAAGAGCTTTAGAAGTACAGAAAGATCTCTACTTATGCTTCATTGATTGCACCAAGGCATTTGACAAGGTGAAACATAATGAAATTATTAAAATGCTTGAAGACATCAGTATAGACGGCAAAGACCTGAAGATTGTAAAACATCTATACTGGCAGCAAGAAGCAGCAGTTCGAGTTGAAAATAGAATTGGAAAATATCAACCTATAAAACAAGGGGTGCGACAAGGATGTGTACTATCTCCAGACCTATTTTCTCTGTGTAGCGAGAATATTCTAAGAACAATCATCACAGAACCAGGCATAAAAATTGGAGGATACAATATTAACAACCTTCGGTATGCTGACGACACAGTGCTAATAGCTGAGAACCAACAAGACCTGCAAAATCTCTTGGACAAAGTCGCCAAAGAAAGTAAACAGAAAGGCCTTACTTTGAACATCAAAAAGACAGAGACTATGGTTATATCTAAGAAACAAAATCCACCAGCATGCAGTATTAAATTAAACAGAACTATTCTAAAGCAGATTTGTCTATTATCAAGCAGTCACAAAGATATGCAAGATAAAATAAACAAGCTAACTCAGAATGCAAACAACATAGGACTAAAGATCAACGTAGGAAAGACAAAGTTAATGAAGCAAAATGTGAACAACAGAAATGTACTCAGAGTAGACAGCAAGTTAGTGGAGGAGGTCAACGAATTTGTATACCTTGGCAGCAGAGTAGTAGAAAATGGAGACAGCACAGAGGACATCAACAGCAGACTTACTAGAGCAAACCAGGCTTTTGCAATGCTGCAGAATAAATGGAAATCAAAAAAACTAAGCATAAATATGAAAATCAGGATATTTAAGAGTAATGTTCTAAGTGTACTGCTCTATGGAAGTGAATGCTGGAAAATCACCAAAACCATAGAAAACAAGTTGAATTCTTTCCAGACTAAAAGTTTACGAAGAATTAGAAAAATATTTTGGCCAAACACCATAAGAAATAACATCTTATTGGCAGAAATGCAGATGAAGCCACTGACAATAATTATTGAGGAAAGACGCTGGCGATGGTAGGGACATGTGCTCTGAATGACTGACAACTCACTACCAAAAATAGCACTAAGATGGACACCACAGGGGAACAGAAGTAAGGGTAGACCAAAAGAGACATGGAGAAGAACAACAGAAAGGATGTTGAGCAATAGAGGGCTCACCTGGGCAAGAGCAGAAAAAAAGGCGAAGGACAGGCATTTGTGGAAAACCCTTGCAGAAGCCCCATGTGCCCTGGGCACTTAAGGTTCAGAGAGAGAGAGAGAGAGTGAGAGATTCTAAAGCAGGTGTAGAAATTGAAATACCTTGGAGCAGTAATAACTTCAGATGGGAAATGCAGAACAGAAATTAGGAACAGAATAGGCCAAGCAAAGACTGCATTTCAGAGAATGAGAAACATATTAACTAACACATCTTTATCAATGAATGTTAGAAAACGAGTCCTAAAATGCTATATTGAACCTATCTTGTTATATGGAAGTGAATCATGGACAATAGGCAAGTCTGCACAAAAATCATTAGAAGCAGCAGAAATGTGGTTTATTAGAAGAATGTTGCGAATCCCCTGGACAGCAAAAAATAACTAATGAAGAATGTATGAGAAGAGCTGGAGAGACAAAAAAAACCTTGTCAAAAAGATAAGAGAGAGACAATGTACTTTCATAGGACATGCAATGAGAAGAGGGGGCATTGAAAATATTATAACAACAGGAAAAATAGAAGGAAGAAGATCAAGAGGAAGACCAAGAGAAATGATACTGGACAGTCTGACAGGATGGTGTGAGAGGAGATCACCAACTGAACTGATGGCCTGCATGAAGGATCGAGTACTCTGGAGAAGCATAATAGCCAACGCCAGTCGGCATGGCACCTGATGATGATGATGATGATGATGATGAACGAGATAAAAGAGTCCTTAAGTAGGGAAATGGTTAGTGCACTGGTCTCCCATGGCAGAGGTCCAGGGTTCAATCCTGGCTGAAGGTACCCAAGTCACCAAGGCAACAGATATAGAGATCTGTAGAAATTGATGTCTTGCTCTTCATTGAGCTGGCTAAGCAGATGCTGTCAAGATTGATTGTCACCATATCACCTCTAGTGTGCCAACAAGTTAAGAAAAATATAGGCACTAACATCATATCTCCTAGTTGCCTTTATGGCACATTTGGGTAACCCTTGGCCCATGGGCCAGCATGGCCCACAGCAACATTTTTTTTTTGTAGACTGCAGTCTGTCTAGTTTCTTGAAAAAATGACATAATTTGGTGGAAACATTAACAACATTGATTTTATATTGTAGGATTTCAGTGGCCTGGCTTGGTAACTTAATAATATAATGTATTAAATTTTATTCTGAGCATTTTGTGACTGTGGGGTTTGTAAATTTAGTTGTTTTTTTTTTTTTAATGAATGGCATGTGAGAAAATGGAAAAAGTCTTGTTGCTCACTGAACAAGAGAACAAAAAAATGTTGTCCATGTCTGCTTTATGACATGATCAGGCTACTTCTTACCAGTGTAATCATTCATGGAGCCTAATATTTGGTCAATGCTTGTGTGTTTTAGATGGCTTGGAATAAACCTGGAAATACTGGCCAATGTGGTTGTGTTGGGATCAGCAATATTTGCAGTCGTAACTCCAGGCATAAGTGGAGGAGATATAGGCTTGTCAGTCTCTTATGCTATGCAGGTAAGAGAAATAAACTTTGATGTACAGATAATGTATATCACACAAGGCACATACAGTCAGTATAGCCACCTCATTACTAACTATGAAATGAGACTCATGAACATTCTCATTTTTTTGCTTCTGCATTTGACCTGAATATGGCAGCTGTGGTATTGTGCCAAGGTTTACATCTAAGCTGCTATATTTGCACCTTTCAGGCTGATGCATCCATCTTCAGCAGGGTTTATTTTTAAGCCGCAAAACATCACTTTCACATTTCTTCACTAGGCTTTCGTGTATCTCTTCCAAGAGAATGATGTGTGGGCTGAGAACTGAATGACATGTGTTATTCAGAAGCCCGTGGCTGACTGCTTGTAACAGGGTTGTCAGTCCATAGCTGATCAAGAACCTATTCTACCTCCCAGCTTGCAACAGGGTTGTCAATCCATAGCTGATCAAGAACTTATTCTAACTCCCAGCTTGCAACAGGGTTGTCAGTCCATAGCTGATCAAGAACTTATTCTAACTCCCAGCTTGCAACAGGGTTGTCAGTCCATAGCTGATCAAGAACTTATTCTACCTCCCAGCTTGCAACAGGGTTGTCAATCCATAGCTGATCAAGAACTTATTCTAACTCCCAGCTTGCAACAGGGTTGTCAGTCCATAGCTGATCAAGAACTTATTCTAACTCCCAGCTTGCAACAGGGTTGTCAGTCCATAGCTGATCAAGAACTTATTCTAACTCCCAGCTTGCAACAGGGTTGTCAGTCCATAGCTGATCAAGAACTTATTCTACCTCCCAGCTTGCAACAGGGTTGTCAATCCATAGCTGATCAAGAACTTATTCTACCTCCCAACTTGCAACAGGGTTGTCAATCCATAGCTGATCAAGGACCTATTCTACCTCCCAGCTTGCAACAGGATTGTCAGTCTGTAGCTGATCAAGAACCTATTCTACCTCCCAGCTTGCAACAGGATTGTCAGTCTGTAGCTGATCAAGAACTTATTCTACCTCCCAGCTTGCAACAGGGTTGTCAGTCCATAGCTGATCAAGAACTTATTCTACCTCCCAGCTTGCAACAGGGTTGTCAATCCGTAGCTGATCAAGAACCTATTCTACCTCCCAGCTTGCAACAGGATTGTCAGTCTGTAGCTGATCAAGAACCTATTCTACCTCCCAGCTTGCAACAGGGTTGTCAATCTGTAGCTGATCAAGAACCTATTCTACCTCCCAGCTTGCAACAGGGTTGTCAATCTGTAACTGATCAAGAACCTATTCTACCTCCCAGCTTGCAACAGGGTTGTCAATCTGTAACTGATCAAGAACCTATTCTACCTCCCAGCTTGCAACAGGGTTGTCAATCCGTAACTGATCAAGAACCTATTCTACCTCCCAGCAGTGCCCACTAGTGAAAGACCACAGTCTGTTTGCCTAGCAGACAGAAACTGAAAGAGAAGACAAGCTCAATCTTAATAGGAAACAAGGAGACCTGTGTAAAACAAAATAAATTTTCAAGCCTAAATTCAGTGATTCTGTTTCATTATTAAGAAGTATAGAAGAAGATTTGTTTCAGGGAACAACTTTTTTAAAGATGGCTGCATAAAAGTTTACTCCAGTTACTTGACTTCCTTGCAGATGGCAGGCAATCTGACCTGGATGGTGAGACAGATGAGCGACCTAGAAACAAATATCGTTTCAGTGGAGAGGTTGAAGGAGTACTCTGAACTGGAATCAGAGGTGAATTATGGGTTTTTATGGTCAGTCAAGACTCCGGGATTTTGATATGTGGAGAAATGTTTATAAGAACATGAAAATGTATCATTTATGTTTTTTTAAATGTGATCTGCTATCAAAGAAACTGGAAAACACAGCAGAAGGTTTGCTCATTTCTTCCTTGTCATGTTTGTCAAGCATAAGCTAACTTTTAAATCCTGTCCATGGACGGTTATCTCAACTCATTCCAGACTTCCTGCCTTCCCTTTAACATTCCTTTACTGAGTAGTTATTATTTCTTCAGTGTCTTATATGGAAGATCTCATTATAAGACAACAGTGTGTTCTGCATCCTTCAGTTTTATGATAAATGTTAATAATTCTTGGTGTCTGAATAATTTTTAGGTTTCTTTTTTTCCTTTCCATTGGTAATTTGTAGGTTTTTAACCCTGTATTTCTTGTTACATGCATCTGTAATTGCTATTTTTTTTTTCTCACTTATTCCTGTTATCTGGTAAACTTTTACCTTTTTATTTCTATTATTTGGATACTTTATAAGTGTCCCCCCCCCCCACTACTTCCTGTTACAAGATAATTTCTTGTTTTTAGCCTGACAGAATTCTTGTCTGTCACTCCCTAAATACGCTTCACTATTTCTCCTCTCTGTTTATAAGCCATGTAAGAAACAGTAAATATGTAAATATGAAACTGTCTCTTTTTCTGTGCTTATCCATAATAACCAGTAAATGTGTTACTATATGAGAAGACACATGATAAAAACTGATATGTACAGTTTTCTGTGTGTGAAAAAATAATAATGATGATGATATTAAGTAAATTTAAAATATTAGTAATCAGGAAACAGAGGCACCAGTAATACGATAGAGTACATTGTTTTATGGTTAGCATTGAAAAATGCTTCGTATTTTTCCAAGTCTAACCATACCACACTGTGCTCAATAAGTTTAAAATACCAAGGTCTAAATATCTCTTGATTTAGCTAAAGCTGTGTGTGTTTATTATCATACTATATATGAGTGTAATATATGCACACTGCATTGCGTCATTACTCCACACTTTGAAGCTTGGACATTAAGATAAATAAAAGAATGTATTTGTGTTTTATATTCAGACAAATGTTACAGGTTTTTTGTTACTACAGGCTGACTGGATTGTTGCCCACAGAAGACCTGTGCCAGGTTGGCCCTTGGAAGGCAGAGTTAAATTTTCAGACTACATGACAAGATACAGACCAGGTTTAGACCTGGTTCTCAAAGGCATTACATGTGACTTTAAAGCTGGCGAGAAGGTAGAAAGAAGGAATTATATGACTTGTTTTTACATCATCTTTGTGGTTTAATAATTTGACAGGAAGAGCTGCAGTTCTCAGACCGGGGAGGGGGGGGGGGTGTCAGCAGATGGTTGAAGTGCAGAGCTTTTAAAATATTTCTGGAAAAAGGGAGGTCATACATAATGAGCATGCTAGCCAGTAGAACAAAATTGTGCCTCCTTCCACAGTTTTAATTTTACAGTTTGTTAAACGATCAGAATATTCAAACTTACTCTGACAATTTTCAGACCTTGAAAATGAATATATAGGTCACTCTGACATTCTTCTTTCTTTCTTGTCTTGATCATCTCCTGCTCCTTCTTATGTGAGCATTTCCAGGCGTTACATTGACTGTGTTAACAGAAAGTCATTGTTGACCTCTTGGTGTTGACATTGACTGTGTTGACAGAAAGTCATTGTTGACCTCTTGGTGTTGACATTGACTGTGTTGACAGAAAGCCATTGTTGACCTGATGGTTGTGACAGAAAGTCATGGTTGACCTGATGGTTATGACAGAAAGTCATCATTGACCCGATGGTTGTGACAGAAAGTCATGGTTGACCTGATGGTTATGACAGAAAGTCATCATTGACCTGATGGTTGTGACAGAAAGTCATGGTTGACCTGATGATTGTGACAGAAAGTCGTTGTTGACCTGATGGTTTTGACAGAAAGTCATGGTTGATCTGATGGTACCATATAGCTTCACCTGGACAATCTAGTGTTGTGTCTCATCATTTTAAGGTTTCTTTTTTTCCTTTCCATTGGTAATTTGTAGGTTTTTAACCCTGTATTTCTTGTTACATGCATCTGTAATTGCTGTTTTTTTTTTCTCACTTATTCCTGTTATCTGGTAAACTTTTACCTTTTTATTTCTATTATTTGGATACTTTATAAGTCCCCCCCCCATTTCCTGTTACAAGATTGTTTCTTGTTTTTAGCCTGACAGAATTCTTGTCTGTCACTCCCTAAATACGCTTCACTATTTCTCCTCTCTGTTTATAAGCCATGTAAGAAACACCAAACAGTAAATATGTAAATATGAAACTGTCTCTTTTTCTGTGCTTATCCATAATAACCAGTAAATGTGTTACTATATGAGAAGACACATGATAAAAACTGATATGTACAGTTTTCTGTGTGTGAAAAAATAATAATGATGATGATATTAAGTAAATTTAAAATATTAGTAATCAGGAAACAGAGGCACCAGTAATACGATAGAGCACATTGTTTTATGGTTAGCATTGAAAAATGCTTCGTATTTTTCCAAGTCTAACCATACCACACTGTGCTCAATAAGTTTAAAATACCAAGGTCTAAATATCTCTTGATTTAGCTAAAGCTGTGTGTGTTTATTATCATACTATATATGAGTGTAATATATGCACACTGCATTGCGTCATTACTCCACACTTTGAAGCTTGGACATTAAGATAAATAAAAGAATGTATTTGTGTTTTATATTCAGACAAATGTTACAGGTTTTTTGTTACTACAGGCTGACTGGATTGTTGCCCACAGAAGACCTGTGCCAGGTTGGCCCTTGGAAGGCAGAGTTAAATTTTCAGACTACATGACAAGATACAGACCAGGTTTAGACCTGGTTCTCAAAGGCATTACATGTGACTTTAAAGCTGGCGAGAAGGTAGAAAGAAGGAATTATATGACTTGTTTTTACATCATCTTTGTGGTTTAATAATTTGACAGGAAGAGCTGCAGTTCTCAGACCGGGGAGGGGGGGGGGGTGTCAGCAGATGGTTGAAGTGCAGAGCTTTTAAAATATTTCTGGAAAAAGGGAGGTCATACATAATGAGCATGCTAGCCAGTAGAACAGAATTGTGCCTCCTTCCACAGTTTTAATTTTACAGTTTGTTAAACGATCAGAATATTCAAACTTACTCTGACAATTTTCAGACCTTGAAAATGAATATATAGGTCACTCTGACATTCTTCTTTCTTTCTTGTCTTGATCATCTCCTGCTCCTTCTTATGTGAGCATTTCCAGGCGTTACATTGACTGTGTTGACAGAAAGTCATTGTTGACCTCTTGGTGTTGACATTGACTGTGTTGACAGAAAGCCATTGTTGACCTGATGGTTGTGACAGAAAGTCATGGTTGACCTGATGGTTATGACAGAAAGTCATCATTGACCCGATGGTTGTGACAGAAAGTCATGGTTGACCTGATGATTGTGACAGAAAGTCGTTGTTGACCTGATGGTTTTGACAGAAAGTCATGGTTGATCTGATGGTACCATATAGCTTCACCTGGACAATCTAGTGTTGTGTCTCATCATTTTAATGGTGCTCTTACAGACAGTGCAGATATTTTCTTTTATGGTATCAGGTGTACATCAGTACAAGTCGTGACATTTTATGAAACTTGTGATCTGTTAAAAGTCTGACAGTGAACATTTGTTGATCACAACTGAACATTTCATGCAGACATTAACCCTCAAGTAAGCTCTGTGTTGTTTATCCTGCTGCTTCTGAATGTGGCTGTGGTTAGTATCTCACCATCAACATATAGACATAAATACACACCTGTATGTGAAATAGTTTCTCCCCCTCTAATCTTGGCATGTTCATGCATTATGGTCTGTTGGAAATAATTTGGCACCATCTTTTGACAGCTTTTCAGTCTCTTAATCCCTCAAGATAATGTAGTGATAGCATCCACTCCAAGCCACATTGTTTAGAAATACAATTATGATACACAGAGAGTTTTCTGGATACTGGGTTTGAATGAAAGAAATTGCCGATTGAGTGAAAGAAATTGCTGAATATTGGGTTTGAATGAAAGAAATTGCTGAATATTGGGTTTGACATTGAGTTTGAATGAAAGAAATTGCTGGATGTTGATTTTGAATGAAAGAAATTGCTGGATGTTGATTTTGAATGAAAGAAATTGCTGGATGTTGATTTTGAATGAAAGAAATTGCTGGATGTTGATTTTGAATGAAAGAAATTGCTGGATGTTTAGTTTGAATGAAAGAAATTGCTGGATGTTGAGTTTGAATGAAAGAAATTGCTGGATGTTGAGTTTGAATGAAAGAAATTGCTGGATGTTGAGTTTGAATAGACAAAATTGCTGGATGTTGAGTTTGAATGAAAGAAATTGCTGGATGTTTAGTTTGAATGAAAGAAATTGCTGGATGTTTAGTTTGAATTAAAGAAATTGCTGGATGTTGAGTTTGAATGAAAGAAATTGCTGGATGTTTAGTTTGAATGAAAGAAATTGCTGGATGTTGAGTTTGAATGAAAGAAATTGCTGGATGTTTAGTTTGAATGAAAGAAATTGCTGGATGTTGAGTTTGAATAGACGAAATTGCTGGATGTTGAGTTTGAATGAAAGAAATTGCTGGATGTTGAGTTTGAATAGACGAAATTGCTGGATGTTGAGTTTGAATGAAAGAAATTGCTGGATGTTGAGTTTGAATAGACAAAATTGCTGGATGTTGAGTTTGAATGAAAGAAATTGCTGGATGTTTAGTTTGAATGAAAGAAATTGCTGGATGTTGAGTTTGAATAGACAAAATTGCTGGATGTTTAGTTTGAATGAAAGAAATTGCTGGATGTTGAGTTTGAATAGACGAAATTGCTGGATGTTGAGTTTGAATGAATGAAACTATCAGTGACTTAATAATACTAATAGTATTGCTAAACATATTTTACATTTATAGAGTCAAGAGCTCCCTGTTAATTTTCATGCTTTGCACATGATGAGATTAAAGAATAGTGTAACAAAACCAGGTTTGGTAGATCTGGTTGAAAGCAGGAGCCATGGGCCAGATATTTCAGCCTGGAGAAAACTTTGAAATTCATCTTGGTGACATTTTTGCCATGGCCTCTCTGAATATTTGTCATTTGAACATCTTTCTCCAGATTCATTCGATGACCGTCACATTCATTTATTTGCTTATTCACAAGCTTTTACTCATTTGCTTCTTTTTAACTTCAGATGTTTAACTTTTCTCACCTTCTGTCAAAAAGATTGGCATTGTAGGCCGCACTGGAGCTGGGAAATCTTCCTTGGCTTTGGCTCTGTTTAGACTTATAGAAGCAAGCAGTGGAGCCATCACAGTGGATGGAGTCAATGTTTCAGATATTGGTTTACATGACCTTCGCTCTCGGTTGACCATTTTACCTCAGGTAAGATCTGTTATTGTCATTCGCAATATAAAGGTAGATAATCACTTTGAAAATGTATCATTATAAGTTTGCTTGTTATGTGTATGTTTCTGTTACAACTGACTTACCCTCAGAATTGTGTCATATGATTCTTGTTCTTCAGGAATAATGATGCCCTGGTGTTTTGTCTCAGATGGTGCTGAGTCCTGTTGTCCTATGCCTTAAGTATACAAGTTATAGATCTTGTATTATTTCATGGTACTGTAAGAACATAACTCCAAGTCATTAAAAGACAGATTAGGACATTATTTTCCAGTACTAAGTGTAAATGTTTGTTATTTTTATAGTTTCATTGGTTTATTTAATTTATGTATTGACAATATTTTGTCTTCATTATATTGAATGCTGTGACATGCAGATTTATTTTTTAAAATAATAGTGATTGTAAAGTTTTAATGGATAAATATCTTAACATTGAATTTTTTTTTTAACACAGCATCTAAATGTGTTAATTAAATCTAGTTAGTTTGACTGCACTTCTCATGTTAAATAAATGAAGCAGCATCAAATGAATCCAAGTCTAGTGGTAGTAGTAGTAGCAGCAGCAGCAGCATCATTAGCAGCAGCAGGGCACCAGGATCACCTTTGCTGGTTTTGTTCCTTTTTTTCCCCCCATCTTTCCTTCATGTAAACACATTGAGTGACAACCCATCAGCTGCAACTGTATGTAGAAAACCCATCAGCTGCAACTGTATGTAGAAAACCCATCAGCTGCAACTGTATGTAGAAAACCCATCAGCTGCAACTGTATGTAGAAAACCCATCAGCTGCAACTGTATGTGTAGAAAACCCATCAGCTGCAACTGTATGCGTAGAAAACCCATCAGCTGCAGCTGTATGCGTAGAAAACCCATCAGCTGCAGCTGTATGCGTAGAAAACCCATCAGCTGCAACTGTATGTAGAAAACCCATCAGCTGCAACTGTATGTAGAAAACCCATCAGCTGCAACTGTATGTAGAAAACCCATCAGCTGAAACTGTATGTAGAAAACCCATCAGCTGCAACTGTATGTAGAAAACCCATCAGCTGCAACTGTATATGTAGAAAACCCATCAGCTGCAACTGTATGTGTAAAAAACCCATCAGCTGCAACTGTATGTAGAAAACCCATCAGCTGCAGCTGTATGTGTAGAAAACCCATCAGCTGCAACTGTATGTAGAAAACCATCAGCTGCAACTGTATGTAGAAAACCCATCAGCTGCAACTGTATGTAGAAAACCCATCAGCTGCAACTGTATGTAGAAAACCCATCAGCTGCAACTGTATGTGTAGAAAACCCATCAGCTGCAACTGTATGTAGAAAACCCATCAGCTGCAACTGTATGTGTAGAAAACCCATCAGCTGCAACTGTATGTAGAAAACCCATCAGCTGCAACTGTATGTAGAAAACCCATCAGCTGCAACTGTATGTAGAAAACCCATCAGCTGCAACTGTATGTAGAAAACCCATCAGCTGCAACTGTATGTAGAAAACCCATCAGCTGCAACTGTATGTAGAAAACCCATCAGCTGCAGCTGTATGTAGAAAACCCATCAGCTGCAACTGTATGCGTAGAAAACCCATCAGCTGCAACTGTATGCGTAGAAAACCCATCAGCTGCAACTGTATGTGTAAAAAACCCATCAGCTGCAACTGTATGTAGAAAACCCATCAGCTGCAACTGTATGTGTAGAAAACCCATCAGCTGCAACTGTATGTAGAAAACCCATCAGCTGCAACTGTATGTAGAAAACCCATCAGCTGCAACTGTATGTGTAGAAAACCCATCAGCTGCAACTGTATGTGTAGAAAACCCATCAGCTGCAACTGTATGTAGAAAACCCATCAGCTGCAACTGTATGTAGAAAACCCATCAGCTGCAACTGTATGTGTAGAAAACCCATCAGCTGCAACTGTATGTGTAGAAAACCCATCAGCTGCAACTGTATGTAGAAAACCCATCAGCTGCAACTGTATGTAGAAAACCCATCAGCTGCAACTGTATGTAGAAAACCCATCAGCTGCAGCTGTATATGTAGAAAACCCATCAGCTGCAGCTGTATGCGTATAAAACCCATCAGCTGCAGCTGTATGTGTAGAAAACCCATCAGCTGCAGCTGTATGTGTAGAAAACCCATCAGCTGCAGCTGTATGTGTAGAAAACCCATCAGCTGCAACTGTATGCGTAGAAAACCCATCAGCTGCAGCTGTATCAGTGACAAGAGATATTAATTCAGGATATTCCAGCACATTGATATTCATTCCTGCTGATGACTGGACTTAATCAACAAAGAGCTGAAAACTAGTGCGGCCAAGCCATAGACAAAGCCTGGCTCTACTAACAGTGGCAGAATGGAAGAAACTGTTTGCTACAAAAGGTTCTTGGTGCCTGTCACTGCAGAATTATTGGGAGGATAGCAGTATGTTTCCTGCTCCGTGATTCTTCTTTGCTCTGCCACACTGAAGCAAAAATGGTAGCGTCTGATGAAGACCCTGCCAGCATTGTACATTTCAAACATGTTTTTGACACAGACAGAACTTCAGCCTCTCATAGTTGATATCTGCAACTTTGCTGGACTCGCAAGTTCTTTTGGAAAATTCTGGCCTACTTGAAAATGATCAACATACACCAGAAAAACCACCTGAAGGAAAATGTGAGTGAACAAACAGTCGTTAGACTAAAGATGAGCTACCAAAACATTGCTGTTTGTCCATGAAAACAGTTGTTGAGTAGTAACAGACTTGAGCAACAAATTGACATTGTCTTGAATCTATTGCGTTGGTGGAAGCTACAGGACAACAAGTAACCAGTTCTGGCTAAGTTAGCTAGAAAATATTTAACATCCCTAGCCACTGCTGCCCCTTGTGAATGTTTGTTTTCTGTGTCTAGACAATTAATTAAAAGAAAAATAATTAAAAGAAAAGACCATTCCTTGAACTACTCAGTATAAACAGGTCTGCTTAAGCAATTGGCTGAATAAATAACTTGATTGTCAGAGAATCAGTTATTTATCATTTTCATATCCTTTTAGAAACAGCATTGTTGGCAGAACCAAACAAAGTGCTAGACTAATTTGCATTGTGGTTAGGCACAAAATTAAATATAAAGCTTACTTTGAGCTGTTGACTGATTAGTGTTTCACTGTTTATTCAGTTATTTATATTACACAAAACTATTCTTAAACTAACTGGAATATTTTTAATATGTGCAGGCAAGTGGTTATATTAAACCTGCTTTATATCAGAAAGTCACTCATCTAGCAACCAAATGGTCAAGGGTTTGAATCCCAAGCTGAGCGGGATTTTTTTCTGACAAATACGGCTCCAGGCTTCACCCAGCCTCAGAAAATGGGTACCAGAGAAATTTGGGAAGGTAAAGCGACCAGGCATGATAATGGCCACGTGTGCCGAAGGTCATGGAAAATATGGCCCTAACACTGTATTCCCCAATATGCCTTAACAACATGGACACGGGAATTTTACCTTTACCTTTTTTAATATCAGAAAGTGTCACTGAGCTATTTCTGCTTTATAGAACAAGGTGCTTCAAGAAAATAATCTTTAGAGCGTTTGAGGGATGCTGTGTGTAGAAAGAGGCCTGAATATGCAGTTACAGTTAAAAATGTTAATCATGCATTAATTGCAGTTAAATTTTGTAATGAACATTCATTCATTTGCATGTCCCTTGCAGAACATTGCCTCCCAAACAGCACTCCTGTAGGCCTCTCGGTTGTGAGCAAGATGGCCTACCGCTGTTGCATCCATTTGCAGATCATCAACGATGTCTTGCAGCAATCTTCACCTTGGTCTTCCTCTCTTTCTTTTTCCCATTATGTATCCTTCCAAGACGGTCTTCTCTGGATTATCATGACATTTAATGTGTCCAAAATGTTTAAGTTTTCTCTCTTTAATCCTCTTTACTAGCCAGCCTTCTTCAATATTAAGCTCTTGTAGTTGTTCCTAAAGTATAGTGAGTTTTAGAGGCTGATATTATCATGTTCATATAATTGTCACTTTCTGGCTTATGTTTCAAATTTTCTGTTATGTGTTATATGTTTACGCACCATGTAGGACCCTGTGCTATTCTTTGGGACACTTCGTATGAATCTAGACCCAGTTGATGAATACAATGACCATCAGCTGTGGAAGGCTTTGACCAGTGCACACCTGAAAAGTTTTGTAGAGAATTTACCAGAAGGACTAGATTATGAGGTTGGAGAAGAGGGTCATAGCTTAAGGTAGGTTAGCATCTGTACATATTTTATGTGTTTTTATTCTTCTTCTTCATTCGCATCTGTGTTTTTATTATTTGCCCAGCCTTATCAAGATATTTATTTGTCTTCTCAATCGAAAGGTATATAAGGAAGCAGACAAGACACAAGACAAGTTATTTGTCGTGTCATCTGCTCATTACTTCTACACTTTTAAAGTGCTGTTGTTAGTTTTTGTTGGTGTTATTTACTTAACCACAAATTCACATTTTAGATATATTTTTTGCATTGACCATATTGAAGTTAGTTGTTCATATCACGTGAAACTGATTTATATCTGGTCTAATGTCTGTTCTTTTATGCACTGACAATTGTGTGTAGCAAGCATTCTCAGATTTCAGAGACAAGTTCCCTAAAACAGTTGTTGAGTAGTAACAGACTTGAGCAACAAATTGACATTGTCTTGAATCTATTGCGTTGGTGGAAGCTACAGGACAACAAGTAACCAGTTCTGGCTAAGTTAGCTAGAAAATATTTAACATCCCTAGCCACTGCTGCCCCTTGTGAATGTTTGTTTTCTGTGTCTAGACAATTAATTAAAAGAAAAATAATTAAAAGAAAAGACCATTCCTTGAACTACTCAGTATAAACAGGTCTGCTTAAGCAATTGGCTGAATAAATAACTTGATTGTCAGAGAATCAGTTATTTATCATTTTCATATCCTTTTAGAAACAGCATTGTTGGCAGAACCAAACAAAGTGCTAGACTAATTTGCATTGTGGTTAGGCACAAAATTAAATATAAAGCTTACTTTGAGCTGTTGACTGATTAGTGTTTCACTGTTTATTCAGTTATTTATATTACACAAAACTATTCTTAAACTAACTGGAATATTTTTAATATGTGCAGGCAAGTGGTTATATTAAACCTGCTTTATATCAGAAAGTCACTCATCTAGCAACCAAATGGTCAAGGGTTTGAATCCCAAGCTGAGCGGGATTTTTTTCTGACAAATACGGCTCCAGGCTTCACCCAGCCTCAGAAAATGGGTACCAGAGAAATTTGGGAAGGTAAAGCGGCCAGGCATGATAATGGCCACATGTGCCGAAGGTCATGGAAAATATGGCCCTAACACTGTATTCCCCAATATGCCTTAACAACATGGACACGGGAATTTTACCTTTACCTTTTTTAATATCAGAAAGTGTCACTGAGCTATTTCTGCTTTATAGAACAAGGTGCTTCAAGAAAATAATCTTTAGAGCGTTTGAGGGATGCTGTGTGTAGAAAGAGGCCTGAATATGCAGTTACAGTTAAAAATGTTAATCATGCATTAATTGCAGTTAAATTTTGTAATGAACATTCATTCATTTGCATGTCCCTTGCAGAACATTGCCTCCCAAACAGCACTCCTGTAGGCCTCTCGGTTGTGAGCAAGATGGCCTACCGCTGTTGCATCCATTTGCAGATCATCAACGATGTCTTGCAGCAATCTTCACCTTGGTCTTCCTCTCTTTCTTTTTCCCATTATGTACCCTTCCAAGACGGTCTTCTCTGGATTATCATGACATTTAATGTGTCCAAAATATTTAAGTTTTCTCTCTTTAATCCTCTTTACTAGCCAGCCTTCTTCAATATTAAGCTCTTGTAGTTGTTCCTAAAGTATAGTGAGTTTTAGAGGCTGATATTATCGTGTTCATATAATTGTCACTTTCTGGCTTATGTTTCAAATTTTCTGTTATGTGTTATATGTTTACGCGCCATGCAGGACCCTGTGCTATTCTTTGGGACACTTCGTATGAATCTAGACCCAGTTGATGAATACAATGACCATCAGCTGTGGAAGGCTTTGACCAGTGCACACCTGAAAAGTTTTGTAGAGAATTTACCAGAAGGACTAGATTATGAGGTTGGAGAAGAGGGTCATAGCTTAAGGTAGGTTAGCATCTGTACATATTTTATGTGTTTTTATTCTTCTTCTTCGTTCGCATCTGTGTTTTTATTATTTGCCCAGCCTTATCAAGATATTTATTTGTCTTCTCAATCGAAAGGTATATAAGGAAGCAGACAAGACACAAGACAAGTTATTTGTCGTGTCATCTGCTCATTATTTCTACACTTTTAAAGTGCTGTTATTAGTTTTTGTTGGTGTTATTTACTTAACCACAAATTCACATTTTAGATATATTTTTTGCATTGACCATATTGAATTTAGTTGTTCATATCATGTGAAACTGATTTATATCTGGTCTAATGTCTGTTCTTTTATGCACTGACAATTGTGTGTGTAGCAAGCATTCTCAGATTTCAGAGACAAGTTCCCTAAAACAGTTGTGTGAAGTACTCACATTTTCACCTGTATTCATTGGCATATAATGATGGCAGGTATACACTTTGTTACCTTCACTTTGGAATCCAGTTTACAGTGACTGTACCATGCCTGCTCTTATTTGAGGTGTATTGTTAAGGCTGTACATGTGAGCTCAAAGTTTTAGTTCTATCAGTTTAGATTTAAGTAAGAAACATGCTTGTTTTTGTCAAGTTTGTATGAATATCAAGCTTGTATGAATATCATCTGATACTGGAATTCATTGTTATCAAGGAAAAGATTATTCTTGTTACATTAACTGTGAGCTCAGTAGATGTTCTGATTAGCTGAAGCCATGAGAGCTTTCAGTAAAGTATACAGTCTTAAAGAAGGTATACGAGTCCACATTTGTTACATTCAAGGATGCACTTCAGAAGAAAACTTCACCTCCATGGGACACACTTCGAGCCACAGACCTTTGGCCAAGTTACAGCATCATCTTACCGTTATGATTCAAAGGTCACACTAGGTTTTGACCCAGTATTTATTTAAGTGTTGGACACAGCTTGTACACTTGATATTTGACTCTTTGTTTAGGTGTTGATAGAGACATCTTGCACACTTGACATTTGACTATTTATTCAGTGTTGGACACATCTTCTATACATGATTCAAGGTGGTATTGGAAGGTTCCTAGACTGTACTTGCTGTGATGATACCATGTGATAGCTACGCGTAGGACATTGTGTGACACATTGCTCCGATGCCTGCTGAGCTGGTCTACAATTTGGCGCCTTACTACCTACGTTCAGTTTATATATTCAGTTTTATAACCTTGTGTCAGGGTCGTTCTGTGATCATTATGAAAGCTGACAAATTCATGCAACATAACTGCATCAAATTTTGTGTGAAGTTTGGCAACTCTGCTACCAAGACCCATGAGATGCTCTTCAAGTTTCTGGCAAACATTCTTTAGATCAAACACAAGTTTGTTTTTTTTTAGAGTGACACACATATTTCAAGGTCAGTTAAGTGTCTGTTCAAGATAAATGTTCAGGGTGACCAGTCACCAGCAAAATGCCAGGAAACGTGGAAAAAATTCATGAACTCATTCATGAGGACTGTAGCTGAACAATCCATCAACTTTTTCAAATAGTTTGAATCAGTTATGGAGTCTGCCATGGAAGATCTGAACATGCATCATGTTGCTCCAGAGTTTGTCCCTCAGCTCTTGACACCTGATCACCTCACACCTTCTCCAAGACAGTGCAGGTTTTTTTAATAGAAGACAACATGGTGGTCATTCCATACCCTCCACACTCACCTGACCTAGCTTCTTGTGCCTCTGGTTTGTTCCCAAAAATGAAATTGAAGCTGAAGGACCACCACCTCAACATCATAGATGAAATCCAAATGGAACTGCAGGCAGTATTAGTTGACCTTCAGGAAAAGGACTTCCATGGTGCATCTGCGGTGACTGAATTTAAATAGAGTTAAGTGTGTACTATTTTAGGACCAGTCCAGGAACTTTCTGATACTACCTCAGATTTGACTGTATGATTAAGTGTTGGATAAAGACAGTTTGTACACCTGATATTTGACTATATGTTTAAGTGTTGGATAAAGACAGTTTGTACGCCTGATATTTGACTATATGTTTAAGTGTTGGACAACGACAGCTTGTGTGCCTTGCTCGAGCTCTCTTGAAGAAGACAAAAATCCTCATCCTTGATGAGGCCACGGCAGCAGTAGACATGGAAACAGACACCCTGATCCAGGACACAATCCGTTCAGAGTTTGAGAACTGCACCATCATCACAATAGCTCATAGGCTCAACACTATCATGGACTATGACAGGTGAGAATATTGTTACTACTGGCAGTCATGGACTGTGACAGGTGAGAATATTGTTACTACTGGCAGTCATGGACTGTGACAGGTGAGAATATTGTTACTACTGGCAGTCATGGACTGTGACAGGTGAGAATATTGTTACTACTGGCAGTCATGGACTGTGACAGGTGAGAATATTGTTACTACTGGCAGTCATGGACTGTGACAGGTGAGAATATTGTTACTACTGGCAGTCATGGACTGTGACAGGTGAGAATATTGTTACTACTGGCAGTCATGGACTGTGACAGGTGAGAATATTGTTACTACTGGCAGTCATGGACTGTGACAGGTGAGAATATTGTTACTACTGGCAGTCATGGACTGTGACAGGTGAGAATATTGTTACTACTGGCAGTCATGGACTGTGACAGGTGAGAATATTGTTACTACTGGCAGTCATGGACTGTGACAGGTGAGAATATTGTTACTACTGGCAGTCATGGACTGTGACAGGTGAGAATATTGTTACTACTGGCAGTCATGGACTGTGACAGGTGAGAATATTGTTACTACTGGCAGTCATGGACTGTGACAGGTGAGAATATTGTTACTACTGGCAGTCATGGACTGTGACAGGTGAGAATATTGTTACTACTGGCAGTCATGGACTGTGACAGGTGAGAATATTGTTACTACTGGCAGTCATGGACTGTGACAGGTGAGAATATTGTTACTACTGGCAGTCATGGACTGTGACAGGTGAGAATATTGTTACTACTGGCAGTCATGGACTGTGACAGGTGAGAATATTGTTACTACTGGCAGTCATGGACTGTGACAGGTGAGAATATTGTTACTACTGGCAGTCATGGACTATGACAGGTGAGAATATTGTTACTACTGGCAGTCATGGACTGTGACAGGTGAGAATATTGTTACTACTGGCAGTCATGGACTGTGACAGGTGAGAATATTGTTACTACTGGCAGTCATGGACTGTGACAGGTGAGAATATTGTTACTACTGGCAGTCATGGACTGTGACAGGTGAGAATATTGTTACTACTGGCAGTCATGGACTGTGACAGGTGAGAATATTGTTACTACTGGCAGTCATGGACTGTGACAGGTGAGAATATTGTTACTACTGGCAGTCATGGACTGTGACAGGTGAGAATATTGTTACTACTGGCAGTCATGGACTGTGACAGGTGAGAATATTGTTACTACTGGCAGTCATGGACTGTGACAGGTGAGAATATTGTTACTACTGGCAGTCATGGACTGTGACAGGTGAGAATATTGTTACTACTGGCAGTCATGGACTGTGACAGGTGAGAATATTGTTACTACTGGCAGTCATGGACTGTGACAGGTGAGAATATTGTTACTACTGGCAGTCATGGACTGTGACAGGTGAGAATATTGTTACTACTGGCAGTCATGGACTGTGACAGGTGAGAATATTGTTACTACTGGCAGTCATGGACTGTGACAGGTGAGAATATTGTTACTACTGGCAGTCATGGACTATGACAGGTGAGAATATTGTTACTACTGGCAATTATGGACTAAAAACTGCTCAGGTTCATTAAAATTGGGTTTCAAATGAGCTGAATGTGACCTAGGCTGCACTTTGTGTGTGACAAAACAGTATCCAAACTCCAGTACACAGCCTGTAGAACCTGCACTCTCCACAGAGTCAGAACTGGTCCTAAGAGGAAGAGCGTGGAAGGAAAACTTCATGACTCCAACTGATATTAGAATTCTTTAAAGAGACCCATGTCCTTATCTTCAGATGGCTTAGAATATGGAACTTAACATAAAAGAAAAATTAAAATCAGAGGGCAGTAAAGAACATGGACTGCTGTTTAATGTGAAGTTTTTGGACATCTTGTTTTAGTTTGACAGTATTTTCTAAAAGGTTGCTGTATCTTAGAGTAACAACATTCTTGTGAACAAAGCCTCATTCAGTCTAGGCACTGCCACAGGGACTTCATTTTGATATCTCTTAGGGAATGGATAGTGCTCACATTCTGTTATTATAACTGTATGTACACTTTGATGATTATAACTTCTCATGTTTATTGAACATAAATTTATGCATTAAAATATATATAGTAGATATTAATGACATAAATCTGGAACTTTTTTGAGACATTTGTGTAATGAAAAGAATATGCTAAAAACAGATATTGGTAGCACTTTCAGTAGAGATTTTAATGTAATAAAAGTTGTGTCATAAAGTTTATTCATTTTAACAATGAATACCCTATATACTGAACATATGTATACACAGAAACTTGTGTATGGTTGAGGAGAACTAGGATTTATTAGATATCTAAAACAATCTTGTTTTCACTATTGTTGCTCGCAGGATCATGGTTCTTGATGCTGGACTCATCAAAGAGCTAGACTCACCAGCAAATTTGCTTGCTAACCAGGAGTCTGTTTTCTACTCCATGGCCAAAGAGGCAAATCTCGTGTGAACATTTACCACAAACTGGGCATAAAAGACATTCAAGTTCACAAGTTTTATTTAGAAACAGAATGTAGGCTCTCAGTAAGATAGTCAGTTGTCTCTGTCTTAAGTGTTGTGAAAATTGATATAAAAATTTATTTGGATATGCAGTCAGCTATCTCTTAAGTGTTGTGAAAATTGATTTATAAATGTGTTTGGATATGCAGTTAACTATTTCTTAAGTGTTGTGAATATTGATTTTAAAATGTATGTGGACAGGCAAAGGTTAATGGTATTTGTGCTTGATGATATTGTCAGATGGAATACAGATGTGAATTATAATGATTGATAGTATTTACTTTTGTAGTTTGCGTGAAATAGATTTGTGTTTATGTAAAATTTATGAGATTTTAGTTTGCTGTAAGCACACTTGGGTTTATGGAAAATCTTTAGGTTTTAGTTTACTTTTAAACAGGCTTAGGTTTATGGAAGATCTTTAGGATCTTTATGTTTTAGTCTGTTTGAAACAGACTTATGTTTATGCAAAATCGTGTTTTCAGCCTTTTATATAATATTATTTCGTGTACAGCATAGGCTGAAAGTGTTTTCTGTGTTAGTTTGTGTGAATAAGTATTGACACTTTCATAATTACTGCTACAATCAGACCTCGTAACTTCAGTTCAGCCATCACTTTTACATTCAGTCATGCTTTACATCTCAGCAGTTACATCATCATGTACAGTTTGTACAGGAGCTAGCCATGTTCTAGATACCATCCTGTGTCAGACACTTCAAAACAAATCCTTCATTTTTCAAAAAGAAATGTCATCATGAACACAGGAAGGAAATAATATATTCAGGTGAATTAACTCATGTATTAAATCATCATTTATAAGCCTCACACAGCATCAGAACACAGTCAATGACTGTAGTCCCTCTTTCAGAGCATAAGCCATAGACAAAAGCTTTTAAAAAATTCCTATCTTTGACTCTGTGTGAGTCATTGTGCTTTCAGAATGTAAATTGTATCCCTTCTTTAGTCTTCCCTTGAAGGTCCCATACCAAAACCAGTGAGAACATAAAGCAGGTATAAAAAGTAACATCAGCAGGAAGGTAGACTGGACAAACGAAGCTGTTAATATATTTGGTAGGTCTTAATTGTTTGAGAACTAACAGTAAAAATGTCATGTCATTCATGAGTGTTGAGTGTGCACATATAAGACTGCTCTGACATTGTCATATAGCACACCAGATATATATGGATATCTCAGTTTATGAGTTACAGCTTTCAGACTCATATAATATTCTGGATTTGTGTTTAGGAAACATGATTGTGATAAAATCTGGATGGTTTGTGCAGTCTGCATATTGGCCAAATTTGTTTTGTAACAGTGGCAAGAGCAGTTTTTACAGTAGTAGAGTAATAGTTTTGAAACAGGGGGATTATAAATACATACAAATATAATTACTGTAAGTAAAGTCTTTGTTGTGCTGGAATTTGATCAGAAGGAAATTATAACTGATAAAATAAGAAGTGATATGTAATGGCTGTGTATGTATTACTTATTTACCTATATAAAAGAATAAATCAGTATATGTTGTTATATGGCCGTGGTAAATGAATATATATGATGCCATGCCACTAGGGAAAATTAGCCCATATCTGTTGCTATATTACCAGAGAAAATTATTTACCAGAGAAAATTAACTCTTTCCATGCCGGGTGTCAATTTTTTTACGCTTCCTGTACCCCCGTTGCTTACCAGACGTCAATTTTTTTACGCTTGGTTTGTTTCAATAAAACAACTGGTGTAACATTTAGATTGTACATATTTCGTCTGCGATTCCAGTGACACTTTTCAAAATGGCGAAAGAGTGCCTAGTTACGAGCGATTGCGAATGAGAAAAAGAAAGAGAAAGACTGAAATTTTCCAATATTTGATGATGTAGATAGGGGTATGGACATGGCCTGTGACCACCCCACTGCTCTTGAATGTATCCCAAGTAGATCTAGACATATTAGACGACTGGAGAAGTAGTTAGGAGGTTATTTCAGACATTAATTTAGTGAGAATGCAACACAGAATCAGAATATGAGATCGACAAGTAGATCTAGACATCTCAGATGGTAAGTAGTGCATATCTAGACCTAGCCGATGGTGAGCTGGGCAAAATCAGTGTCTAAAAACATCACATTACTTCTTTTTTCCTAAAAAACTCTGCATTTATGAAATTTTCATTCATTTAGTTATACTTTGAAACATAATAAGTACACGGAAGTACATGGAAATACTGTTTTCCATTCCATTTTATAACTATACCCCCAACCCTATCAAGACCCACGCTTTTACTCTGACACGTAACTGAACATCTGTGTTTCTTCCTCCGGCACGGAAAGAGTTAACCCATATCTGTTGATATATTGCCAGAGAAAATTAACCCATATCTGTTGATATATTACCAGAGAAAATTAACCCAAATATGTTGATATATTACCAGAGAAAATTAACCCATATCTGTTGATATATTACCAGAGAAAATTAACCCATATCTGTTGATATACTGCCAGAGAAAATGAACTCATATCTGTTGATAAATTACCAGGGAAAATGAACACATATCTGTTGTTATATTACCAGGGAAAATGAACAGATACCTCTTGTTATATTATCTGGGAAAATGAACACATATCTGTTGTTATATTACCAGGAACACAAACATGTTGCTGTACCACCCTGTAACCCCAAACTCATTATTCTGTACAGTAGATGCTGCACTGAAGAGTATGAAATAGTTATAGAGATGGATGGGAAGTTGGCTCATGTATTTTGTTTTAATTATCAGATTGTCTATGAAAAGAGCTTCTCCATGAACAAATCAGTTTCTACCCATTTAGCCAGACACAAAATAAGAACATGATGGGAGTGGCCAATAATGTCTTGGCCAGTTCTGATTCACTGACTTCCATATCCACATTATCCCTATAGAACAGTCATTTGTTCTGTAGAACATGTACAAAATATAAATGTCGATGAACACAGAAGTAAATCTTATGTTATTTTGTATGTAACTAGCTTTATTATAACATCAATAAAAAGTTTACCAGGTGCCAGTTGTGACACAGACCATGAGTTATTAATAGCAGACATGAAGATAAAGCTAAAAAAGACAGTTAGGGGATCAGGACCACTTCGCTTTGATCTTACAAAAATACAAAAACAATAGAAGTGAAGAACCATTTCGAAGTCCTGATGGATGTACAGGAGAAGATGACACCAGATGAATTAGCTAAGCAGGCCAGAGATATCTTAATAACAACAGCTAAATACATGGTTCCAGTAAAGAAAACACAAAAGAATGGATGGGTTGCAGCAGGCACACTAAAACTAATAAAACAATGTAGAAAAATGAAGATGAAATGGAAAGTAATAAACAACAACAAAGAGGAATATAAATCTTTAACAAAAGAAGTATGAAGAAACATAAGAAAAGACAAAAAAAACAACACATACAAGATTGTTGTGAAAGAATAGAAGGACATCAAAAGTGTGGAAGAGATAGTGAAATGTTTAAAGAAATGAAAACATTGACAAGAAATGTCACACCTAAACTAAATGTAATTTGTGACGAGATTGGGAATACCTTGACAGAGACAAGGGAAATTCTAGAAAGATTGAAGGAATATTGCAGAGGAATGTATGAAACTACTGACTGTGAAAGCATAAATCAACAGTGTGAATTATTATTGGAGGAGAAAGAACCCGAACTGACAGTTGAAAAAGTTTTATGGGCAATAAAGAATCTGAAAAATGATAAATCACCAGGATGTGATGAGATAACAGCTGAACTTATTAAAGCAGGAGGAAAGGAATATGCAGCAATCTATCATGCACTATGTAAAAAGATATGGCATTCTGGTATTTAGCCGAAAACATGGAAAAGAACTATATTCACACCACTGCCAAAAGAAAGGTAACTTGCAATTATGCACAAGCTACAAAACTATTGCCATGATTAGTCATGCCAGTAAAATTCTATTAAAAATCATAATGGATAGACTTTATATGAAAATAGAAGAAGTCAATATGGTCCAAGCTGGTTTCAGGCAAGGAAGAGGATCAAGAGATCATATATTCAATATAAGATTAATAATAGAGAAATGCAGATAATTTAATGTGAATCTATTTTTATTTTTTATAGACTATTCAAAGGCATTTGATTGTGTACTACACCAGAAACTTTGGGAAATATTGGAAAACATTTGATTTCCAACACATTTGATACAATTAACATCACTGCTGTATCTAGACCAACAAGCAGCAGTAAGAATAAATGGTGAAACAACAACTTGGTTTGACATAAAACAAGGGGTCCGTCTGGGGTGCATACTTATTTAACTTGTATACTGAAAATAGTAATGAAGATACAATGAGGGAAATTAAAAGGAGGACATCTATCGCTCTTCAGAAAGTAAAACAACTAAAGAATCTGTGGAGAGGAACAGACAGAACCACAAAAATAAGATTTTTAAGGGCATGCATCTTTTCCATTACAACATATGCCTGTGAAACCTGGACACTTAACAAAACAGCTGAGAAACACATAAATGTCTTTGAATGTAATTGCTACAGAAGAGTTCTTCAGATATGGACACAAAAAAAAAGAAATATATTCATACTACAATAACTGAATATTGAAGAATACTGGCTAGTAAAGAAGATTAAACATAAAAAAATTAAATATTTTGGACATATTAAATATCATGATAATCTAGAGAAGACTGTCTTGGAAGGGTACATAATGGGAAAAAGAAAGAGAGGAAGACCAAGGCGAAGATGGCTACAAGACATCGTTGATGATCTGCAAATGGATGTATCAGCAGCAGGACATCTTGCTTACAACCGAGAGGCCTACAGGAGAGCTGTTAGGGAGGCAAAATTCCGCAAGGGACATGCAAATGACTGACTAAGTAGCTTTATGTTGAACACTGGTTATAAACCCAAGAGTCTGTTTCTGTTCAACTTTGACCTGTGCAGAGTATTTTTCAGTAACCCATGTAAGTGGATTACATGTATTAATCAGAACGCTTCATTGCTTATATTCAACATAATAAAATAGCATACTCATATATTCAGAGACATTCATTTTTTAAATGCATATTTACAGTTTTCTTAGTATATCCACAAGTCATATTTTTGGTTATATTACATGTATCTAGATCTGTTGTGTTGTGTTAATATTTGATGTATTGATATTTTCCTCTGTCTGTTGTGTAGTTATTATTTATCTTATGTCTGGCCACCTCTCTTTCTCTGTCACTCTTTCTCACACAGACCACTGACATACATTGTTTTCAGATGTTTTTCATCTTTTTGTTACTTAAAATGTCTTGGAAGGATACATAACGGGAAAAAGAAAGAGAGGAAGACCAAGGCGAAGATAGCTACAAGACATCGTTGATGATCTGCAAATGGATGCATCAGCAGCAGGTCATCTTGCTCACAACCGAAAGGCCTACATGAGAGCTGTTAGGGAAGCAAAGTTCTACAAGGGACATGCAAATGAATTAATGAATGTTGCTTAAAATTTTGTGTCTTCATGTTTTTGTATTATCATCTTTTTGTTCATCTTAGTCCAATTATTTATTCCTTGTTCATTATACCAGTTTTTTTTCATTGTTGATTAAAAGAATTCCCTTTCCGTTACAACTTTTATTTACTTGCTTCATTGTGTGAGATTTACTGTCAGATTCTTGCATACTGGCCTGTGTTCTTTCGTTTTCAATTATTCTTCTTCAGTATTGAATTACTAGATCATGCCAAATGTGAAATTTAATCAAGTTGAAATCACAATTATCAGAGGTCAGATAGTACAGGTCAGGTAGAGGTCAGATAGCAGCCAAAAGCTTGTGTTTTGCTCATGTAAACAGTACCAGACTTAGAGGTAAGCTGCAGCCTAGAACCTCACACACTATCGGCTGTAACCTTTAAACAAGTGAACTCCAAGTTCTATGTAGGTGAACATGACATCTTTCCAGGTTTCAGACATTTACTATACACAGAATCTGCTAGACACAGAAAGATGCTTTTTTTAATGTAACTTCTGCCTTAGCTGAGTGTCCCGCCACCTCCGTTTATTGGCCAGAAAATGTTGACAGCCATGCTCGCTTCCTTGCCGTCAGTTCTCCGTCACATTAGTCACCGTCGCTAAAGCTCAGGGACTGCTGAACGGAACGCACTGTCCTTGACACACTTCCATTTTAAAAAGTCAAGAGAGGTAATGTCCGGTGAACGTGGTGTCGGACCAGCTTTCCTGGCTAACCGGTTTGAAAAGTTCACACTCGAGAACTGGCGAACCCCAGTCTGGCGCTGGACCCATCTTGCGGGAAAACTGTGACTGTGAGTGTCATCTTCCAACATGTCCAGGTAAACGTTTGCTGAAATGGTCAGTCATTTGCATGTCCCTTGCGGAACTTTGCCTCCCTAAAGGCTCTCCTGTAGGCCTCTCAAGATGGCCTGCTGCTGATGCATCTATTTGCAGATCATCAACGATGTCTTGTAGCCATCTTCACCTTGGTCTTCCTCTCTTTCTTTTTCCCATTTTGCACCCTTCCAAGACAGTCTTCTCTAGATTATCATGACGTTTAATGTGTCCAAATTGTAGTATGAATATATTTGTTCTTTCCGAATAGTAGGATCTATTTTTTTTAATGTCCAATAATTTTGTTGTGCATTAGACTGCAGCAGACATTCACCTTTCCCCTGTCCCTCTCTTTGTTTGTCTGTCTCTGTCTAGCGGAGTCTCTGATCATCCAAATACGGACATAGTTTCAGTTTACCTTCCCCGTGGTGTGAAAGATAGTCTGGTCAGGAAAGAAACCAGACATTTAAGATAATCATTGTCTTCGTCAGTTCGCTGCAGAAACGACGTAGCAAAACCAGGACGTGGTGGATGATCGTCTGACTTCAAAGCCTTAACTATCGGCTCTTGTATTTATGTAACCACTACGCTCTGATGTATGTGGATGTCACTGGAGACACGAAGAGTTCATTTCCCAGGACTTTGTTGAAAGGTATTACACACTCAGAGTTGATTTCCGGTATCACCACACTTTTCATGTTTCTTGTCTAACATCAACAATCTACACAGATGAAACAGTCCTTCTAGCAGAGAATCCATGACACCTACAGACATTAATAGATAAGATAATACAAACCAAGAATGTGGACTTGAGATCAATATCAAGAAGACCAAAGTAATGTTCAGCAGGAGGAAAAACAGAAGTCAAGATGGATATAATCATAAACAAAGAGAAACTGGACCAAGTGGCAGGCTACAGCTATTTAGGGCATGTACGAAACAGGGATGGGAGGCAGATAAAGAAAAAATAGGAATTGCAAAACATACATTCAGCACTATGAGGACATTGCTGCTATCCAGAATTCTGCCCATAAACAAAAATGAGATGTGTAAAATGCCATATGTGGTCTGTGTCAGTGTCTGGAGCATAAACCTGGACTCTGAGCAAAAGGTCAGAGGGAAGGGTGAATGCAGCAGAAATGTGGATCTACTGAAAATTAGGTCGTATATCATGGAGACTGAAAAAGAGCAAATGCGCAAGTTTTAGAACAGCTACAAGTGCAATACAAGTGCAATTTGAACTTCTCAAAGAAATAAGGATCAGGAAAACAAAATAATTTGACCATATCAAAAGACATAACAATATCCCGAAGACCGTATCTAAAGAAAGGCGGAAGAAAAAAAAGAGCGAGAGATAGACAGAGATGTAGATGAGAAGATAACCAACGAGAGTGGACAGGACACAGCCTGACTGAGTGGCACCATCAAGTCAAGGGAGCTGGGAAACTGGAGATTCATTACCGTCAAATCGTTCTGAAGACGTCACGTGATGATGATGATGATAGTAAATATAATTTTTCTAACTCAAGGAATGCCTTTATGAATGTGTGTTAGGGCTTGACCAAGTCTAAATGAGGCAGCCCATGTAGCCAGTGTTCGGAAGACTGGATTTACTTCATTCCTGAACATGATCTTTAATCAGCTGTCGACTGTGTCGCTGCTGACAGGTAAGTTCATCTTGACATTTATAGCCAGGCAAATGGAAATTATGACAGTGCTCAGAGACGAGGGATAAACATGGAAGAAAGTAGAGAATAAATCCAAGAACGGGGATGACTGGAGAGCCTTTATCTGTGGCCTATGCTCTCAAGGGAGTGGAAGGCGATGATGATGATGATGATATGGAAATATGACTGATTCAAAGAAAGTTTCGGGTCTTCTCTCATGTTACCTCACGTATACTTTCACAAAGATCATGCACTTCACAAAGGCAGAACAATGTCTTCTGGCTGTGTAAAAATAAACTTAAAACTTTTTTTAAAGTACATTTTCCACAAAAGATAAAGCCCGACCCCCCCCCCCCTTACAACTTTCACTGTTGTTACTAGGAGTGTTATCTTATATCCTTCCCGTGCCGTTAGACGTCACACAGGGCTCGCAAAGTAGTTCGCCAATTTCTGTCTTCGGCGAGTCTTTCAACCCCATCAAGGGATTTTATGCCCGTTAATTTGGCCTCTCTTAACAATGTCCTCTTCAGAGTTTCACGTGGACTGCCTCTTTTTCTTTGGCCTGTTGTGTTCCACCTGATAGCTTGTTTGGGGATTCTCCGATCATTCTCTGATCTAGGAGTGTTAGGGATCCCCTTAAATTTCCACATTTTGACCTTGTTTTCCACCAATACTTGAAATAATTACATGCTTCACTGAACTCTCGATTTACAAAATAACCAGCACTGTTGAAGAAAGTAAGGAAGAATACAATGGCGACACACATTACGGGGGTTTGCGTACACTGTCTGAGACGCCCTGTTCATCGAGGTCCACTCACTCCCAAGTCCACTTTACCGCACCCTCATGCACCAGAAATGACCACACAACTACCATCATCATTTGTTGAGCACAAGTCCGGCGGTTTGGTTGTCTCTGAGTGTCAAACAAACAAAAACTGTTACACCGGATAACAGTCTGTGGGCTCATGGGGTCGTGTCAAGGTTGGACAAGCAAGGACCACGTGGCTAATGCTATCTTAGTAATATATTTATCTGTCTTGTGCACAGCACAAGAACTCTTCCTTGGTAAGTGACATTCTTTCAGTCGCTGAACTAGCGACCATGTTCAGTTTTATGTCACAGCGTTTATTTATTGCTAGAGCTATAGATAGTTAGCACCATCATCACTGCGCTGACTCGACACGTCCATAGATGGCCCGATCTATAATTATCTCGCTGATGGTTTGATCCGTTCATTTTGGCATGAAAAGTTTCACAGCCCCAGCTCTTTCGTTCTTGACAAAGGTATTGGTCTACAGTTGTCAGAGATGTCGCTCGAACAAGTAACTCTAGTGAATGTGTGCGGAAGTTATGTGCGGAACTTATGATTGTGGAAGTTATGATTGTGGAAGTTATGATTGTGGAAAAAAAACTGGTACTACTGGAGCAGCGGTAAACAAGACGTGTAAAGTTTAGTTCTGCAATTCTTGTACAATAGTCTAGAAAGATAAAGAAAGAGGCAGACAAACTGACATGTCTGCCCTGTGAACCACGTAGCTCTGTCTGCCTCAGCCTAACAAAGTGTATGAGTGTAGGTTTTGCGAATAGACAGTACTCAGCTATAGAAAGCATGTGTGCCGCAGGTGAATGTAGTGAAGCGTTGAAATGTAGGCAGAAAGTTTCCAGTAACAGAAACACACACAGTCAAAATATTGATGTGACCTCGTGTACATTTTCCAGTACATCTAGCTCCCCTCACTGAAAATGTTAACCTCTCTGTCTCCCCACTCTCTCCCTCTCCCACTCTCTCTCCCTCTCTCTCCCTCTCTCTCCGCCTCTCTCTTTCTCCCTCTCACTCTCTCCCTCTCTCTCTCCCTCTCTCTCTCCTTCTCTCTCCCTATCTCTCTCCGCCTCTCTCTTTCTCCCTCTCACTCCCCCTCTCTCTCTCCCCTCTCTCTCCTTCTCTCTCCCTATCTCTCTCCGCCTCTCTCTTTCTCCCTCTCACTCCCCCTCTCTCTCTCTCCCTCTCCCTCTCTCTCTCTCTCACGTACGTGTCAGACACAGTTGTGCTCAAGGAGTGTCGCTGTTATCGACGATGACAAGCCGGGCCCCGCCTGTTTTCTGTTCCACTTGTGCGGGGCCAGCAGGGTAGGTCTCGTGGCCCTCATGTGGATGAAGTCTACCGGGAACCTGGCTCGTGAATTGAAGCACGTCACAGATACCTGGGGATGCTCACGGCATTGGCCAAAAGATGCAGCAGTTTGCAGTCCCGTGGAGATAAGCAGCGAAGGATTAACAACAACAAAAATTCATGTATAAATTATCACTTCGTCGTCCATTTTTCCGTGTTGATAAACAGACAAGACTTCTCGATAAGGCTTATACGTTTATATTTCCTTTGTAGAAGGACATATTTAAGGTTTCTGTCATTTCCTCCATTCACCTTCTTCCAGGGTGGCCTCTCCCACTGTTCCCTGCCACTCTTAGAAATAACTATAAAACAAAGATATCACTGATCGTTGCATGTGTTTGTCGTGGCAACTTTGTAGTGATGGTGGTGGTGTAGCAGCAGCAGCAGCAGCAGCAGCAGCAGTAGTAGTAGTAGTAGTATAGTAGTAGTAGTAGTAGTTGTTGTTGTTGTTGTTGTTGTTGTAGGAGGAGGAGGAGAAAGAGGAGGAACACTATAGCAAAACTTTAATGATATTAGTAAAGGAATGTAGTAAGAATATTTGTAATAGTAGCATGACAAACAGCAGGGCCAGCTGACATGCAGAAAGTAGTTCTGTAACAGACTGTAGCAAGACAAAAGCTAGTGCTGAGTAGAGAAAACATGATTTCTCTTCACGATGTACGTTATAATCGGTGTCATGCCTTACCGTTGTCATGGCTAGTTTTAGATTAATTACCTTAAAATTATTACATTGAAACCTAATTACGTTGACATGATTACCTTCCAGCCCACTTACATTGACAAGACTACCTTCCAACCTACTTCCACTGGCATGATTGCCTTCAAACCTACTTACATTGACATGATTACCTTCAAACCTTCTTACATTGAAATGACTACTTTTAAACTTACTTACATTAAAATGATTACCTTTAACGTACTTGCATTGAAGTTACTACTTTTAAGCCTACTTACATTGAAATGATTACCTTTAAACCTACCTACATTGAAACGATTACTTTTAAACCTACCTACATTGAAATAATTACTTTTAAACCTACTTACATTGAAATGATTACCTTTAAACCTACTTACATTGAAATGATTACCTTTAAACCTACTTACATTGAAATGATTACCTTTAAACCTACTTACATTGAAATGATTACCTTTAAACCTACTTACATTTAAATGATTACCTTTAAACCTACTTACATTGAAATGATTACCTTTAAACCTACTTACATTGACATGGTAACACCCGCATCTGCCGCTCATTGCTCTAGATGGTAAGTGGCCGGAGGGAACCTTTGGTCTTATCATGGCAAAAACTGGATGTCCTGATGGATATTTCTGGATGAATGGAACACGCTCCCAGCTGTTGCGCTTTTTTGGGGAAGCAGTTTTCTGTCATTCGGACTGCAACTTTTTTGGTAATATCTCACGTCCTGCCATCCATTTTTTCCCCTCCGTCTGCGCTCCTCCTATTGTCTTCTGCCTCATCTTTCTTGTTTGTTGTCTAATTCCACTTCACTCTAACCCCCCCCCCCCCCCCCATTACAAGTTTCCACAAATTCATCTGCCATCAATCTTATAGTCAAACAACAATCTTCTTGTATCCGTCCTCTGACTTTTGCAATGTATAAACTAGGGAAAAAGGATCAGCTTTATTACACGACTACAAAGTTGTGACGTTTCGGCGTGAGCCTTAATCATACAAAAACATACATGACGAAGAAATAGAGAGAGGAGGTAAAGTATAGATTCACATGAATACTATCTTTAACAAAAAATTAATAATGAATAGAGCACTTAGCTGTAACTGTAGGATGTGGCTTGTCCGACGCTGTGTGTCAGAAATGAGCATTGTAGGGCGTAGAGACTGTTTAAATGGAGACCTGTGATGTGTGGTCTGTGGGTCGTACCGGGGGGGGGGGGTAGTGGGTGGCGAAACCCTGGAGAGGAGAGAGAGAGAGATAGAGGTACAGTGTTAACCTAGCCAGAAGAAGGTGAAATAGATGATTATAGTTGGGGTAGAGGGGTTGTAATATGATGATGTGAGAAGGTTCTGAACTATGTGTAACAAGTGAGAAGGGAATGGAGCTTAGTAGAGAAGAGGAGAATGTTAGGTGTAGCTAAATAAAGAGTTTAACCCGTGTGATTCCAGTGTTCCATAGTCCTGAATGTAGCGATTCTCAAGCGCTAGGCGGCTTGTGTCATCTGCGTGACATTGTTTGATGGCTGTTACCAGAAAATGAGATTTGCCTCTGTGGTTGGGGCCATTTAAATGATTTGAGACTGGTTTCGAAGCATGTTGGGTGATATCGTACAGATGGGTAATATCGTACATCGATGATGGCATTGGAGTCACCAGTATGCCACAGGAAGACCTAAAAAATTTATTGAATTCGCCAATTCACTTAATAATAACATAAAATTCACTTATGAAATTTCTGACAAGCCTGTCAACTTCTCAGACATTAAAATTTCTGTTGGCACAAACAGGCTTGTCACCTCTGTATTTTACAAGCCCACCGACAGCCACACCTATTTACTTTACACCTCCTCCCATCCTGAAGCCTGTAAGAACTCCATCCCATACTCCCAACTCCTCCGTCTTCGCCGCATTTGTCAGGATAATTTGTATTTTATAAATCAGTCCAACGAATTATTAGAATTTCTCCGTCATCGCCACTACCTAGAAAATTTCCTTCATGAAGCCTTCAAACGTATCCAACTAGTGAGCCGCACAGAAGCATTCAGAAAAAAGGCCTTCTACTCCATCTGACAGAGTTAAGTTAGTACTGCCTTTCTACCAGCATGGTCAGTTGGTTAAGAAAATTCTTTATCGTCATCTGCCAATAATTCAGCTCGACCCGGAGACTCGCAACATTTTCTCTGATCCACCCCTGTTGGCATACAAACGTGAGCCAAACCTTAAGGATATCCTCGTCCACAACCACCTGAAGCAGAGCCTTACATATGCTGGCACCAGAAAATGTAACCCCCCTCGCTGCGTTACCTGCCCTGTAGTCTGGGAAACGAAAACGATCACCTTTCCCAAAACTATCCTCACTCTTCATGAGGGATTCACATGCGAGTCCCGTAATATGATATATGTCATCGTATGCAAACGATGCAGGATAACGTATATTGATGAGACTGGCCTCAGATTAGGGGACCGCATGCAGAAACATCTGTACTATATCATCCAGCATGCTTCGAAACCAGTCCTAAACCATTTCAATGGCCCCAACCACAGAGACAAATCTGATTTTCTATTAACAGCCATCAAACAATGTCACACAGATGATACAAGCCACCTAGCGCTTGAGAACCGCTACATTCAGGATTATGTGACGCTGAAACCACACGGGTTAAACTCTTTATTCAGCTACACCTAACATTCTCCTCTTCAACAATTATAGTCCCTCTCTACTAAGCTCCATTCCCGTCTCACTTGTTACACAATGTTCAGAACCTTCTCACAGCGTCATATTACAACCCCTCTATCCTAACTATAATCATCTATTTCACCTTATCCTGACTAGGTTAACACTGTACCTCTCTCTCTCTCTCTCTCTCTCTCCTCTCCAGGGTTTCGCCACCCACTACCACCCGGTACGACCCACAGACCACACATCACAGGTCTCCATTTAAACAGTCTCTACGCCCTACAATGCTCATTTCTGACACACAGCGTCGAACAAGCCACATCTTACAGTTACAGCTAAGTGCTCTATTCATTATTAATTTTTTAAAATAGCATTCATGTGAATCTATACTTTATCTCCTCTCTCTATTTCTTCATCCTGTATGTTTTTGTACGATTAAGGCTCACGCCGAAACGTCACAACTTTGTAGTCGTTAAGTAATAAAGCTGCTCCTACTTTTTTCCTAGTTTATACATTTTGGTATCACAGCTTTACTGCAGTGCTTCGTGCATAATTGTATACTTATACACTAATTATTGTGTGTGACTTTTGCAATAAGTTCCTCATTACGAATAGAAATTGGGCATCCATGTCTAGTTGCATCTATAATAGTTTCCACACCACTTTTGAATCGTGAATACTGCCTGAATATCTCTGCACGAGATAAACAATTATCCCCATAAACTTTTCGCATCATTCACCCGTCTCAATGGCACTTTTTCCGAGTTTTAAACAGAATGTAATGTTAGCTTTTTGTTCCATGCTGATTACGTGACAACGCACCTCTAACTAGGTCAACAAAATGGTGGCTTGTTTGTCGTCTGGTTATCGGGCGGTTATGAAAAGTTGCCAGATCATAGATGAAGATTGCCTCTTCGGATTGTATGCTTTGCTTCATAGATGACATTTTTGTCTTTGCCATAATAAAATCAGTCTCATTACTTAAATGTCGGACCTTGTATAAATTCCTTGCGACCACTGCTGTCCGCAGACTTCGTCGCCACTAGAATTTCTAACTACATTTTCTATTCTACTATCTAACACAGTACACAAAACTACACTCTCTCACAAACAAGCTAACCTATCTGAGCTCAAACTTCGACCTCACCACTTTTCTTTGTCATATGTTGTGCGTGACCCATGAATCCCGCGTACCAGTGGGAATAAATCTAACCACCAAGCTACTAATTTCTATGGTACAGTAACCTTTTTTATACTGTCTTTCCCATTCTATGCCTAACTTTCATCGTATAAATCTATAGTCTATTGTACAACGTTATGTAATTTAGAACTTATCGTCAAATATTCGAAAAAAAAAACTTTTCATCCTTCGTTAGAAATTATTTTAATGTTTGTTTAGAAAAACATATGTTAGAAGATCTGTACGGAAAATGTATTTTTGTGTATGTATATGTCTGTGTGTGTGCGTGTATGCGTGTGTGAGAGCTATTTTATTAGGTTACTTCTTCTCTTTTACTTTGAATGTAATAGTTTAATCTTACATTCTTTTGATATGTTTTTTCCTAATGTGATTTGTATACATGTATTAAATCGAGTATGGGAAAAATAAAAGATGGGGTGATGAAGGGCGGAATGTTAGACGGGCTTGCATGCCCAGTTCTTTACCTTTTAAAAATAAAGATCATTCATTCGCTCTCTATTCGTGGTTTTATTAAAGTTGTATTAAAGCGAATGTTGGGTGGGAATGTTGAGTAGGAATGTTGGGTGGGAATGAAAGTTTAGAGATGAAGGGCGGATACCTGCCCGTCCAGTTTCTTACTCATTGAAAATAAAAGAGATCTGAATTTCCTCTCTACTGCTTCCTCCCCGCCGCCCTACCCCCTCAGTTTTTTTCCCTTGCGTTGACAAACCCACACATTCTCATACATAGTGAACTGCTCTTGTTTGTATTCGTGCTTACACTCTATATCACCATCATCATGTGCCGTGCCGACTGGCGTTGGCTATTATGCTTCTCCAGAGTACACGATCCTTCATGCAGGCCATCAGCTCAGTTGGTGATCTCCTCTCACACCATCCCGTCAGATTGTCCAGTGTCATCTCTCTTGGTTTTCCTCTTGATCTTCTTTCTTCTATTTTTCCTGTTGTTATAATATTTTCAATGCCCCCTCTTCTCATTGCATGTCCTATGAAAGTACATTGTCTCTCTCTTATCTTTTTGACAAGGTTTTTTTTTGTCTCTCCAGCTCTTCTCATACATTCTTCATTAGTTATTTTTGCTGTCCAGGGGATTCGCAACATTCTTCTAATAAACCACATTTCTGCGCTTCCAATGATTTTTGTGCAGACCTGCCTATTGTCCATGATTCACTTCCATATAACAAGACAGGTTCAATATAGCATTTTAGGACTCGTTTTCTAACATTCATTGATGAAGATGTGTTAGTTAATATGTTTCTCATTCTCTGAAATGCAATCTTTGCTTGGCCTATTCTGTTCCTAATTTCTGTTCTGCATTTCCTATCTGAAGTTATTACACTATAGAGCTTACACTCTACATCATGCTTACACTCTATACCATGCTTACACCTTGTTTGTGTCATCTCACATTACATCCTCATCTGATCGCTCGTGCAACTTGTGTCAGGGTCAGAGACATGGTCATATCCAGTTGTGGACACTCACTACTGTGTCAAACTGCACCCAGAAACCTTGAACCCGTGGCCTTCCGGTTCTTATTGTGTGAACAAGCACCAAGAATGCCCTCCAGGTAAGTGCAGGACTTTGTTTCAGGTGTATGTAGGTGAGAACTAGAAATTTGCGGTGAAGTTCTGGTCAGTTAAACATCTGTCAATTATTGTAAGTTGTTCTTTCCTTCCTGACAGTGTTACTAAGGAAAACCCTACATCAAACTAAACAGAAAAATAACAGTAGGAACATGGAATATAAGAAGTATGTATGAGGGAAAATATCCTGTACAGGAGGAAATGACACCAGATGAATTGGCTACGCAGGCCACAGATATCTTAATAACAACAGCTAAAGACATGGCTCCAGTAAAGAAAACACAAAAGAATGGATTACAGCAGGCACACTAGAACTGATAAAACAAAGTAGAGAAATGAAGACGCAATGGAAAGTGACAAACAACAACAAAGAGAAATATAAATCTTTAACAAAAGAAGTACGAAGAAACATAAGAAAAGACAAAAACAATACATACAAGATTGTTGTGAAAGAATAGAAGGACATCAGAAGTGTGGAAGAGATAGTGAAATGTTTAAAGAAATGAAGACATTTACGAGAAATGTCACACCTAAACTAAATGTAATTTGTGACGAGATGGGGAATGCCTTGACAGAGACAAGGGAAATTCTAGAAAGATGGAAGGAATATTGCAGAGGAATGTATGAAACAATTGACTGTGAAAGCAGAAATCTACAGTGTGAATTATTATTGGAGGAGAAAGAACCCAAACCGACAATAGAAGAAGTTTTATGGGCAATAAAGAATCTGAAAAATGGTAAATCACTAGGGTGTGATGAGATAACAGCCGAACTTATTAAAGCAGGAGGAAAGGAATGTGCAACAATCTATCATGCACTATGTAAAAATATATGGCATTCAGGTATTTGGTCCAAAAAAATGGAAAAGAACTGTATTCATACCACTGCCAAAAAAGAACCTGAAATTATGCACAAACTACAGAATTGTTGCCCTGATTAGTCATGCCAGTAAAATTCTATTAAAAATCATAATGGGTAGACTTCGGAAGAAAATAGAGGAAAAAGTCAATATGATCCAAGCTGGTTTCAGGCAAGGAAGAGGATCAAGAGATCATATATTCAGTATACGATTAATAATAGAGAAATGCAGAGAGTTTAATGTGAATCTGTATTTAACCTTTATAGACTACTCAAAGGCATTTGATTGTGTTCAACACCAGAAACTTTGGGAAATAATTGAAAAAATGAGATTTCCAACACATTTGATACAATTAACATCACTGCTATATCTAGACCAACAAGCAGCAGTAAGAATAAATGGTGAAACAACTTGGTTTGACATAAAACAAGGGGTCCGTCAGAGGTGCATATTGTCACCCTACTTATTTAACTTGTATACTGAAAATATAATGAGGAATGTTAGAGATGTAGACAAAGAATATTACGATGCCATAACAAGTGGAGGTTATGAAATACCAGAGATTAGATATACTGATGACACAGTATTACTGTCCACAACACAAAAAGGAATGGAAAAACTAATTATGTCAGTCCGTAAGAACAGCGAAGAACAAAACCTCTATCTTAATGCAAAGAAAACTAAATTGATGACAACTGACAAAACAAACAAGGCAGCTGAAATATGTATCAATGAGCAAATACTGGAAGAAGTGGAGAGTTTTCAACATATTGGATCACTACTAACTAGCAGTGGAGATGCAATGAGGGAAATTAAAAGGAGGACATCTATTGCTCTTCAGAAAGTAAAACAACTAAAGAATCTGTGGAGAGGAGCAGACAGAACTACACAAATAAGATTTGTAAGGGCATGCATCTTTCCCATCGCAGCATATGCCTGTGAGACCTGGACACTTAACAAAACAGCTGAGAAACGCATAAATGCCTTTGAAAGTAAATGCTACAGAAGAGTTCTTCAGATATCGTGGACACAAAAAAGAACAAATATATCTATACTACAAGAGCTTAATATTGAAGAAGGCTGGCTAGTAAAGAGGATTAAAGAGAGAAAACTTAAATGTTTTAGACACATTAAACGTCATGATAATCTAGAGAAGACCATCTTGGAAGGATACATAATGGGAAAAAGAAAGAGAGGAAGACCAAGGCGAAGATTTCTGCAAGATATCGTTGATGATCTGCAAATGGATACATCAGCAGCAGGCCATCTTGCTCACAACCGAGAGGCCTACAGGAGTGCTGTTTAGGAGGCAAAGCTCCGCAAAGGACATGCAAATGAGTGAATGTTCTTTCCTACCCATCTTGTGTTATCCTTTGTTAATTTTCCAACCGTGTGCAGTGCGTGTTAGCCTTACAACTGATCAGTAGTGTCATAAGGGGTGTAGAGCCTGACTGCATTGGCCGGTAGGTTACAAGTGATCCCCATAAAACTATCATATGGTCCATGGCTACTTTATCGATTTGGTATTACATTTAAGAAAAATGTTTATGGCATTACGTTATTACATTATCTTGTTTCTCCCCCCCCCCCCCAACTACGAGCTGCTATTCTTTGCAGCCGATGCTGTGAAGATGATGAGCATCGTGTCGGCGTGGTAGCGGGTTATGGAGGCTATTTTTTTAGTCCCTGAGTGAAACCAAAAACATAGCAGGCCCCACCACCATGGAGACTATGGCGATCCCTGGCACGGTAGCTAGGCTAGGCCTGCTACTGGGGGTACCAGTCGAGAGGTGAGACAGGGTCTTGGTCAGCTATGGTTCGCCAACCCTGATGCTAGCATATCAGCTGTGGTTCGCCAACCCTGGTGCTAGCATATCAGCTGTGGTTCGCCAACCCTAATGCTAGCATATCATTTATGAGTAGCTTATCGCCAGATCGGACAGTATCTTCGCTTCATATGATGTGGTCCACAACGTGTACGTGGTTGTAAAAGTGGTCTTTGCGTGGTCAGGAACTGTAGCCTTAGAGCATGCCTAGGACAGGCAAGAAAAAAGTTTGACAGCAGAAGACAGCTTTACTACCGTGCTTTCATAATCTACACACTTTGTACATGGTCTTACATTTGTCTTTGCCCGATTGTGAAACCTTTTTTTTTTTCTTGTTTATTGTTGTTGTCTGAGGAAGGCTTCTTGCCAGTACGTCATGTTTCTGTCTCGTTAAAACATAAAGTACTCGGACTCTTAGAACTGCTTTCCAGAAGTGACTCCGTGTATATAGATATCGTTAATACATAGATATATGGCTAACGCTGATATATAGAGGTGGAGAGTTTTGAATATCTTGGATCATTACTAACTAGTAATGGAGATACAATGAGGGAAATTAAACGGAGGACATCTATCATTCTTCAGAAAGTAAAACAACTAAAGAATCTATGGAGAGGAACAGATAGAAGTACAAAAATAAGATTTCTAAGGACATGCATCTTTCCCATCGCAACATATGCCTGTGAGAACTGGACACTTAACAAAACAGCTGAGAAACACATAAATGCCTTTGAATGTAAATGCTACAGAAAAGTTCTTCAGATATCATGGACACAAGAAAGAACAAATATATCAATACTACAAGAGCTTAATATTGAAGAAGACTGGCTAGTTAATAGGATTAAACAAAGAAAACTTAAATATTTTAGACACATTAAACGCCATGATAATTTAGAGAAGACCGTCTTGGAAGGGTACATAATGGGAAAAAGAAAGAGAGAAGACCAAATTGAAGATGGCTGCAAGATATCGTTGATGATCTGCAAATGGATGCATCAGCAGCAGGCCATCTTGCTCACAACCGAGAGGCCTACAGGAGTGCTGTTAGGAAGGCAAAATTCCGCAAGTGACATGCAAATGAATGAATGGATATATAGATGCATAGTTACCGTGGATACATAGATATATAGATACCGTGGATACATAGATATATAGATACCGTGGATTGATTGATTGATTGATCTTTATTTCAAAGAGTTAAGAATTGGGCACGCAGGCCTGTCTGACATTCCGCCAGTTATCATACATCTTTCACTCTATTCCAGACATTCTATAAATATGCTGTTCATGTAACAAATATAATTAACATTGAAGCTGAGAGACATAAAATAAAATATAACATTTACATTTCACTCTTAAACATTTACTCAGTACAGAAGTAACTATATTTGTGTGTGTGTGTGTGTGTGTGTGTGTCTGTCTGTCTGTCTGTGTATCTATATTATATTATTTATATTACTATCTACTAAACAAAAATGTCGGGACTATTCGGAATAAACACTTAACTGTATTCGGTGTCTGTAAGAGCAGTTTAAGATAACTTTTGATGCATAGATACGTGGGGCGTTCAGAAAGTAATGCACCATATCGTTTTTTTTTCAGCTAATAATGAAGATAGAAGCGTGAAATTATGGCATGTGCCGATTGTGTAAACCAAATTACACCGCAACTGGCCAAAGAATATGGCTGCCCTAACCGTTGAAATGGAGCGTGTTAGCAACTTGCGATATAAGCTGCGAATTGTGATAGAATTTCTCGTTGCAGAGAAGGAAACTGTTGTGAGCATTCATTAGCGTCTATGTGATGTGTATGGAAGTTTTGCAGTGGACAGGAGTACAATCAGTCGCTGGGTTCAGAGAATCAAAGAATCAATAAGTAGAGATAAGGAGTTGCATGATCGGCCGCCCTGTGGACGTCCTGCCACAGCCACCAATGCAGAAATGTTGAAATGCGCTAATCTACTATCACTACTCACCAACTGACCTTAAAGCCAGTCAGCAATGGTAGTGCTAATGCAGCTCTCTGATTTTCTAACGTTTGCGCAAGATGTGTTTCTCGAAGTCTCACAAATGACCATCGAGTGTAAAGGAAAGCAATTTCTTCTGAATTGTTGGAACGTTTCAATGCTGAAGGGAGAACTTGTTGGCTAAGATCGTTAACAGGTGACGAAACCTTGGCACATCATTTTGAACCTGAGACAAAAAGACAGTCAATGGAGTGGCATCATCCGCAAAAACCACGAAGAAAGAAATTCAAAACAACTCCTTCAGTTGAAAAGGTCATGATCACTGTCTTTTGGGACATTGAAGGTGTGATTCTTGTGGATGTTATGCCAAGAAGAGAGACAATCATTTCGCAAGCTTACATTAAGACATTGAAAAAACTCAATCAACGTGTTCGTAGAGTTCGGCCGCATAAGAATCTAGCAGACCTGCTTCTTCTTCACGACAATATGCACCCTCACACAAATCTGGCAACACGGGAAGCAGTCACCAAATTGGATTGGACTGTATTACCCCATCCACTCTATAGTCCCGATTTGGCACCCTCTGATTTCCATTTGTTTGGTCCACTTACAGATGCACTCCGAGGGGTAAGATTTGAAGATGACGAAGGAGTGATTCATGCAGCGAAGAAATGGCTACATAGTCAAGAGAATATCTGGTACGGGCTAGGAATACATGCACTTGTTTTGCGCTTGCGTAAAGCCGTACAAGTTAATGGGGATTATGTTGACTAATAGCCATGTTTACGTAACATATCCATGTATATTGTTTATAATTTTCATGATAATTGAATAAACAGCTCCTGAGAAAAACGATTTTGGTGCATTACTTTCTGAACGCCTCTCGTATATAGATACCGTGGATACATAGATATATAGATACCGTGGATACATAGATATATAGATACCGTGGATACATAGATATATAGATACCGTGATGCATAGATATCGTGGATACATAGATATATAGATACCGTGATGCATAGATATCTTGGATACATAGATATATAGATACCGTGATGCATAGATATCGTGGATACATAGATATAAAGATACCGTGGATACATAGATATATAGATACCGTGGATACATATATATATAGATACCGTGGATACATAGATGTAGTGCATGACGTAGTAAGGTTTTCTTGATTAGGAGTATCCATACTTCTAGGGGGTATGGGGACGGTATAGTGGGGGTATGGGGACGGTATGGTGGGGGTATGGGGACGATATGATGGGGCTATGTGGAACGAATGATGGGGATATAGGAACAGAATGATGAGGGTATGGGGAACGAATGATGGGGATATGGGAACATAATGATGAGGGTATGGGGAACGAATGATGGGGATATAGGAACAGAATGATGAGGGTATGGGGAACGAATGATAGGGGTATGTGGGGAACGAAACGATGGGGGTATAGGAACGGAATGATGTGGGTATAAGGAACGAATGATTGGGGTATGGGGAACGAATGAAGTATGGGGGCGGAATGATGGAGGTATGGTTGAACGAAATGATGAGGTTTTAGGGACGGAATGATGGGGGTATGGGGAAAGAATTATGGGGGTATGGGGACGGAATGATGAGGTATAGGTAACGAATGATAGGGGTATGGGGACGGAACGATAGGGTATAGGGAACGAATGATGGGTGAAGGGAAACGAGTGATGTAGGTATGGAACTCGATCTCTGAATAATAATGTTTTAAAAATATTTATATTAGAATTTTCATGAAGCTGTTCTGTATCAAGCTATCCATGTGTAAAGGAAAGGCATGCTACTGAGATCTTGTGAAGTCATACTGATATCTAACGAAACTGAAGATGACAACGATTTAGAAAGTCTGGTGAAAGGGGCATGGGATGTAATGATAAATCTGTTGGGGGGTCGTAAACAAAGTTAGAGCCCTCGACGTAACAGATGCGTGATTTCACCCAAGGTATTACAAAAGCCAGCAATTTTCTATGTTACTTATCAGACCCAGTAATTTATAATTTTATTTATTCAGGGTTTTCCGAAGGAAACATTACGTGGGATGACCACGATATAGGGTCAGATGAAAACACTGTCAGTGGGGTATTGCCCAGTGGCGTCTTTGATATAAACACTGTTTTCGATTACTGTTGCAGGTTTGTGGTTTGTTCTAGTTAGCCACGTGTTTTTGGTTTGTTCTAGTTAACCACATGTTTATGGTTTGTTCTAGTTAGCCACGTGTTTATGGTTTGTTCTAGTTAGCCACGTGTTTGCGGTTTGTTCTAATTAGCCACATATTTGTGTCTTATCTGCTGTCTTGTCTTTCAGCCCACGTATCTTAGAACATGTATTTCTTCCCGTAGACCTACGTTTCGTTCCTTCCTTCAGTCCTAGTTGCTGGATTTCTTCCCGCCTTCATAACTACGTACTCACAGAAGCTCTGAGGCAAGCAGGAAAGCCAGAGACGAACCGCCATATTTGTGAGAGAGAAATTAACGTCAGTGTCTGAGCGAACGATGAAGACAAAGATAATCTGAATTCTCATGGCAGAGAATAAAAACAGATAGATGCAGACGGTTGTTTTTTTTTTTACAAATTGTTTTACAAAGTCATTTAAACGTATTGCTGGTGATGAAAGAATCGACATTTGCTTAATTTACACAAGAGCGACGTTGACAGCAGCTGAATTTATAGTGCGTCATCAATCAGGCTTTGAGCAGAAAGCAAGTTAAGCATTAGTTTCCGCTTCCGGTGAGGTCAGTGGGTCAAGAAAAGTTGAGGAATTTATCTTATCTATTTGCTCACTTTCATGTTGGTGTGTGTTTTTGTGTGTGTGAGTGAGAGAGAGAGAGAGAGAGAGAGAGAGAGAGGAGGAGAGATAATCATGATATTTGGTCAACTTTCTACTAACAGAAATGATGGAAACGCCTCCGTTCCAGTTGAGCTGCCAACGTCTAAGCCGTTTTATCTGTACCGCTACAAGGTCTGGTAGTCATATACTCACAGCCTGTACAACAAGAACGTGCCATCTGTGCCACATAGACAGTACAGTTGTCGTCAGAATGCTTCACACATCTTTCATTATTTTACGTTCATTCTTGTTGTTGTTGTTGTTGTTGTTGTTGTTGTTGTCTTTCGTTCGTGGATTATATGAGACAAATAAAAACATTCGGATTCGACATAAAATAAACACAACAACTAGTAAGTTTTATAATATTCCTGTCAGTTTTTGTCCGTCCGCCCGTCCACAGTGTGTCCGCTTGCCTGTCTGCTTCTCTCTCTCTCTCTCTCTCTCTCTCTCGGCCCGTCCACAGTGTATCCGCTTGCCTGTCTGCTTCTCTCTCTCTCTCTCTCTCCCTCTCGGCCCGTCCACAGTGTATCCGCTTGCCTGTCTGCTTCTCTCTCTCTCTCTCTCTCCCTCTCGGCCCGTCCACAGTGTATCCGCTTGCCTGTCTGCTTCTCTCTCTCTCTCTCTCTCTCTCTCGGCCCGTCCACAGTGTATCCGCTTGCCTGTCTGCTTCTCTCTCTCTCTCTCTCTCTCTCTCTCGGCCCGTCCACAGTGTATCCGCTTGCCTGTCTGCTTCTCTCTCTCTCTCTCTCTCCCTCTCGGCCCGTCCACAGTGTGTCCGCTTGCCTGTCTGCTCTCTCTCTCTCTCTCTCTCTCCCTCTCGGCCCGTCCACAGTGTGTCCGCTTGCCTGTCTGCTTCTCTCTCTCTCTCTCTCTCTCTCGGCCCGTCCACAGTGTGTCCACTTGCCTGTCTGCTTCTCTCTCTCTCTCTCTCTCTCGGCCCGTCCACAGTGTGTCCGCTTGCCTGTCTGCTTCTCTCTCTCTCTCTCTCCCTCTCGGCCCGTCCACAGTGTGTCCGCTTACCTGTCTGCTTCTCTCTCTCTCTCTCTCTCTCGGCCCGTCCACAGTGTGTCCACTTGCCTGTCTGTTCTCTCTCTCTCTCTCTCTCGGCCCGTCCACAGTGTGTCCGCTTGCCTGTCTGCTTCTCTCTCTCTCTCTCTCTCTGCCCGTCCACAGTGTGTCCGCTTGCCTGTCTGCTTCTCTCTCTCGGCAAGTGTTCCTGAATTCTCTTTGTCTGCATGTTTGTCTGTGACTTTGTGATCCTGTATTTTTTGTATCTTTATGTTCGACTTCTACGACTTTATATCTTTATATGTTCGACGTGTATGACTTTATATCTTTATGTTCGACGTGTATGACTTTATATCTTTATGTTCGACGTGTATGACTTTATATCTTTATGTTCGACGTGTATGACTTTATATCTTTATATGTTCGACGTGTATGACTTTATATCTTTATGTTCGACGTGTATGACTTTATATCTTTATGTTCGACGTGTATGACTTTATATCTTTATGTTCGACGTGTATGACTTTATATCTTTATGTTCGACGTGTATGACTTTATATCTTAATGCGCTCGGTTTACTAATCTGGTGGTAGTGGGTTCAGTCCCAGCAGTGGGACAGACAGAGAGACACACACACAGTCTGGGGTGGGCCTTGCCTCTAAAAATGGGTACCAGATAAATCTTGGAAAAGGTAAATGCGGCCAGGCGTGATACTGACCACATCACTCTTTCATGTGCCGAAGATCGTGGAAATACGGGCCTAATACCATATTCACCAATATATCTTAACTAGCTGATTACCCGGCGTTGCCCGGGTATTTATTATCTCAATCAACAAAATTCTATTCATTTTCACAAACTTCTAGACGGTTCTACAACGTTCTATTCATTTCCACAGCATTCTAGAAGGTTCTACAGAGATCTATTCAGTTCCACAATCTTCTAGAAGGTTCTGTAATGTTCTATTCATTTCCACAACCTTCTAGAAGGTTCTACATAGTCTAGACCGTTTTACAGAGTTCTATTCCTTCTATTCGACTAAAAGTGGGCTTAATTGTCATCAGGACTGTCAACAATCAGCTTACCAACCCCGAACACTATGGATTCGACACTAATCTCGGTCAGTTTGGATATTTTATTTTTCACTTCTCACCCCCCCCCCCCCCCCATGCCGATGGGGGCTGAACTTGCGAGTGTCAACTATTCATCTCAGCACCACCGAAAACTATGGATTCGACACAAATATCGGTCATTTTCGATTATTTTTACATGTCATCCCCATCCCACACCCACCCCTAGGGCCCTCCATACCGATGGGGATGAACTTGGACTTAAACAGCATCGGGAATGTCATTGTTCATCTCAGCAACACCGAACACTATGGATTCTACACTAATATCGGTCGTTTTCGATTATTTTTACATGTCACCCCCATCCCACACCCACCCCTAGGGCCCTCCATGCCGATGGGGGTGAACTTGGACTTAAACAGCATCGGGAATGTCACTGTTCATCTCAGCAACACCGAACACTATGGATTCGACACTAATATCGGTCATTTTCGATTATTTTTACATGTCACCCCCATCCCACCAACACCCCTAGCCTCCCCATGCCAATGGGAGCTGAACTTGAACTTAAACGGCATCGAGAGTGTCACTTTTCATCTCAGCGACCCCGAAAACTATGGATTTGACACTAATATCGTTCATTTTCTATTATTTTTACTTGTCACCCAGACCCCTGTGGGGTCATAGGAGTATCCTAGAGATGTCTTATCCCAACAGGATTTCTTTCCAGATTGTAAATGTACCAAGTTTGGTTGAAATTGCTGCAGGCGTTCCAGTCTGATGTTGGAATATATACACACACACATTCATTGTTTTATATATATATATATATATATATATATATATATATATAACATGAAACGGGAATGTTACCCGTACCTTTATATCTTAATCTATGTTTGACGTGTATGTCTTTATGTCAGCATATCACAGGTGCAGAAAGTCCCCGACTGACGTAAGTGGATCGTTTCATAAAGCTGTACTTAAGTCGAGTTTTTGACACCTTGGAGCCATATTTTATTATATACCCTAATCTATGCGATAGTTTTTTTACATTACCGGTTTGTTCCGTAAAATTCCGTAGGCACGTAGGAAACTTTTTCCTAAGTCCGGATCTGCTGTGTCAGCTATGTTAAGTCGGGGGACCGTCCGTAGTCACTTCTGCTTACAATTTTAAAAAATTTTTTAAAAATCTTTTTCTGTGTTTTTCTCAACTGCTTCCATCTACAGGGCGTATGTCAGAAAGTTATGGGCATGACCGAGAAGCCAGAGATTGTCGAGTTCATGACACAGAAAACTTCTTGGTTTAAGGTAAACATTGACGGTGCTGGCGGATCTCACCCAGACTGCTCCGTGAACCATATCGTTTTACATGTAAGAAAGACAGGTTGTATATGTCCACCTTCCTTTCTTTCCACTTAGTACCTCGTGGTTTTTCTTGTCGATAAATAGATTATTTAAGTTGCTATCGAATTATATAGTACCTCGTGGCTTCTCTTGTCCCTTACAGACTGTTTTCTGTCGATCCATTACCTCGTGACTTCTGTCATCATCTACAAACTTTAACTTTCTGTGAACTTAGTACCTCGTGACTTCTCTCATCATCTACAAACTTTAACTTTCTGTGAACTTAGTACCTCGTGACTTCTCTCATCATCTACAAACTTTAACTTTCTGTGAACTTAGTACCTCGTGACTTCTCTCATCATCTACAAACTTTAACTTTCTGTGAACTTAGTACCTCGTGACTTCTGTCATCATCTACAAACTTTAACTTTCTGTGAACTTAGTACTTCGTGACTTCTGTCATCATCTACAAACTTTAACTTCTGTGAACTTAGTACCTCGTGACTTCTCTCATCATCTACAAACTTTAACTTTCTGTGAACTTAGTACCTCGTGACTTCTCTCATCATCTACAAACTTTAACTTTCTGTGAACTTAGTACCTCGTGACTTCTGTCATCATCTACAAACTTTAACTTTCTGTGAACTTAGTACTTCGTGACTTCTGTCATCATCTACAAACTTTAACTTTCTGTGAACTTAGTACTTCGTGACTTCTGTCATCATCTACAAACTTTAACTTTCTGTGAACTTAGTACCTCGTGACTTCTGTCATCATCTACACACTTTAACTTTCTGTGAATTTAGTACCCCGTGACTTCTGTCATCATCTACAAACTTTAACTTTCTGTGAACTTAGTACCTCGTGACTTCTCTCATTATCTACAAACTTTAACTTTCTGTGAACTTAGTACCTCGTGACTTCTCTCATTATCTACAAACTTTAACTTTCTGTGGACTTAGTACCTCGTGACTTCTGTCATCATCTACAAACTTTAACTTTCTGTGAACTTAGTACCTCGTGAATTCTGTCATCATCTACAAACTTTAACTTTCTGTGAACTTAGTACCCCGTGACTTCTGTCATCATCTACAAACTTTAACTTTCTGTGAACTTAGTTTGTTTGAATTTGTTTTAATATTATTTCGCCTGTCACTGAAAATGTTACTCATCTCTTGTTCATTTCAAACATCCCTACAGTTGTTCAATCTCTCTCTCTCTCTCTCTCTCTCTCTCTCTCTTTCTTTCTTTCTTTCCTTCTCTCTCATGCTTATATAGATTACATTCTCTTCAGCACATTTTTTAGTCTTGAGCTCTACATCTGATGACGTTTCCTCACTTGTTCTCAACAGTTATGCTACTATGAAAATTTTCAATGAACTGACAAGAAAACCTGAAGAAAAAGTCCATAAACCAAGGAAGACAAAGAGCAAAATACGAGGATTAGAATTTCATGTCAACAAGAAATTCGAAGGCTGAACTCTGAAAAAAATAAATGTGTTAACTCAGAAAATGATCGTCGGACACAAACTACGCAATTTCTGTTCTGTTCAATTTTTTTTTTAACTCGAGAACACACACGTCCGTTCCTACCCGATGAGGTGATGTGTAAACTTTCTGTCTGTTGACAGATATTTCGTTAAGCAAACTCTGTTTCCCTACGCAGGGCTTCTCTGCGCCTTCATAGATTCCCCTGTTACTGTACTGCTAGTTGAAGCGATAGATTCTCCTGTTGCTGTACTGCTAGTTGAAGCGATAGATTCTCCTGTTGCTGTACTGCTAGTTGAAGCGATAGATTTCCCTGTTACTGTACTGCTAGTTGAAGCGATAGATTCTCCTGTTGCTGTACTGCTAGTTGAAGCGATAGATTTCCCTGTTACTGTACTGCTAGTTGAAGCGATATTGTGACCATGCCTAAAGTTCAGAATGTGATGTAGTTTGTTGCTGTCTTTCTTACCGTCAAGAGAAATGATTTAGACAACGAATTACGTGAATCAGCTGTATGTGTAAGATGATGTCATGTGAATGCTGTAGATATTTAAATAATGTATACACAGTAATTTTTCTCTTCATTTTCCCTTTGCGGTTTTCTTGTTGTTGTTGTTGTTGTTGCTGTTGTTGTCGTTGACAAGTTTTGCAGATGTTGAGTTATAATAAAAGTTTTTTTTTTGTTTTCTTCTGTCTAAACTGCTATGAAGATGAAAACTGACACAAAAAGATCTAGGTGAAGACTATAAATTATTCTTCTGGGATTAGTCTAAGTTTTCTATCATTGTTTCTCTTTCCATGATCAGACAAAATAAAAATAATAAAAACGTAGAATTCTACCTCTGTGTCCGTTTTAACAATTTATTTTTTAAATGTAATTAAATTAATTTATTTACATTTTTAATGAAAATAGGTAGAACATTCTTTTTCCTGATTTGAAACATTTATTACACAAAAACTAATCAAGGTATATAAATGTGTTTGCAGATTTTACCACACCTGAAAAAGTGTGTGTTTTTTTTTCTCTTGATTTCAACATTTACTCTGAGATATGGGAAGTTCATGTGCTCTGAGATATGCTAAGTTCATGTCCTCTGAGATATGCGAAGTTCATGTCCTCTGAGATATGCGAAGTTCATGTCCTCTGAGATATGCGAAGTTCATGTCCTCTGAGATATGCGAAGTTCATGTCCTCTGAGATATGCGAAGTTCATGTCCTCTGAAATATGCGAAGTTCATGTCCTCTGAGATATGCGAAGTTCATGTGCTCTGAGATATGCGAAGTTCATGTCCTCTGAGATATGCGAAGTTCATATGCTCTGAGATATGCGAAGTTCATATGCTCTGAGATATACGAAGTTCATATGCTCTGAGATATGCGAAGTTCATATGCTCTGAGATATACGAAGTTCATATGCTCTGAGATATGCGAAGTTCATATGCTGTGACATGTGCGAAGTTTTAAAATAGTATAAGTGTCCGTTTAGGGTAGTAGGTAGAATTTTTGTATACACTTTCATATCGGTAGAATTCGTAAATTTAGTTATCCACTATTCTGCTGTCTACCTATTTATGCCTGGTACTTGTAGGCCTACTATTTTCATTAATACCACTGTGCTTCAAAACTTGAGCTTTCACTATAACTAGGACTCCATAGTTTTCCAACGATAGACAGCCGAGACTTCACTTTTTCCAAACAGTCGAGGTCCATCTCTGTCGTTGTTGTAGATATCGGCTTAATTAATGCCTGCTTGGAGTCTGTTGGTGTCTGTTCGCTGACAGACTTGCTCTCCCAGGAACGGCTTTCACTCAGTGGCAAACACAAGTAGCAGCTTTATAGATTCATGATGGCTTTACTGGTGCAACTGGTGATATAATGGCGATGATGATGAGTGGGAAGCATTGGCAGTGACAATTCTACATAACACGACACGACGTTACTCCAGCAAGACAACATATATCATTCTAGGCGTCTACTAACGTCAAGAAGCCTGACTTCGACGCCAAAAGAATCCTACCACATAATAGACACTATTCTATACTACAAAAAACCACTGCCGATCACAAAGACACAGACCAAGTTCCTACACTACAAACTACGTCATATTCTAACAAAACTAAGAATCAGACTGACTGCCCACTTACAGTCTCTCCCACAATTCTCTTTCGCGGGTTTTTCAGCCCACGTGACGTACTAGAAGGATCTCGACTGACTCATAACTGATCACCTGACCAGTCTCTGCTTGCACGTGCTCACTGGCCAGCACGAAATACACGAACCGTAAGCCAAGAGGGTAGGGAACGTAACAATCTGAGAGACATGACTGTCAAAACCCAACTTTTAAATACCAAACTGACCCAGCTAACCTCCACAATACCAAACTGACCCAGCTAACCTCCACAATACCAAACTGACCCAGTTAACCTCCACAATACCAAACTGACCCAGCTAATCTCCACAATACCAAACTGACCCAGCTAACCTCCACAATACCAAACTGACCCAGCTAATCTCCACATTACCAAACTGACCCAGTTAACCTCCACAATACCAAACTGACCCAGCTAACCTCCACAATACCAAACTGACCCAGCTAACCTCCACATTACCAAACTGACCCAGCTAACCTCCACAATACCAAACTGACCCAGCTAACCTCCACATTACCAAACTGACCCAGCTAACCTCCACAATACCAAACTGACCTAGCTAACCACCACATTACCAAACTGACCCAGCTATCCTCCACAATACCAAACTGACCCAGCTAACCTCCACAATACCAAACTGACCCAGCTAACCTCCGCATTAGAAAAAAAATCACTATACTGTCATAGACTCCCCCCCCCCCCCCCCCCCCCCGCTTTCCCCCACAGCAGAGATTTGCCCTTGCAAACCTCCCCAGACACACCATTACAGTTCTCAACACATAAATCTATACGTTATTCCAAAAGGACATTCATAATGTCCAACATGTCAACTAAATACAGGTGATGACATCCTCCAAAAAAATAGGACATCAGGCCATCTCCAATATTTCAGCTAAATGCATCTTATGACAACCTTAAAAAACAATAGGACATCAAGCCAAAAAATAATACATGATATACATTTACAAACTACACACTATCAAAACATCAAGATATGCCACACTATCTGAAAGTGACATGTATCAGACAAAAACATAACAGAACATCTCAACACTACGCATGTCAAACGCATCAGATATATGACACATCAACAAATACATGACACATCATCAGATACATGACACGTCATCACAACAGTAAATGCCATAACATCCAGATACATACAAGGTCAATACGATAAGACAAAAGTGACGTATCTCTGGCTGGCCGCTCTGGAAGCCACCTGAAAAAAAAATCATCTCAGCTCGGCTATCAAATAGCATATATATATATATATTTTACTTAGCTATACGCACGATGTGCAATTCAGTAGTGCATTAGTGCTCTAAACAAAACATAACACAATCTGAAAACCGTTATTCATAAAATGTAGACTATATACAAATCAACACACAAACATTTTCCAACATAAAATGCATGGTGAAATAACAATCATTAAAAAAACAACAACAAATATGCAAGCGAAAGACATTGCAATGAGACAAAAACTAACAACAATCTCAGTGCCGCCCAGACAAAAACAAAGGTGGTCAATAGCTCAACTCTTACGGTCAACCCAGCAGGCTAGCACTCTCATACCCTGAAAACTTTGTTCACAGTCATATACACATCAGCTAGCAGGCCTCCACGTGAAACACAACACAACCACATGGGTGCACCCAAAACATTACAAACACCAAAGCACGGGCTAGTACACGGACCAAAACATTCTTTCAAACCACTCACGGAAAATATGAAGCCTCGAGTACTACACACAGACCAGCGCGTGTGCTAGTACTCCAATCACACTTATAATACAATAAAACCCCAAAAATCAGCCTACCCAAATATATCAAGACTGAAAAGGCCAAGTTACATAACAACAATAAAGTTACACAAACATGGCAATGGCAGACTCAATTCACGACCTAATATAACCTAATATTTTATTATAAGTAAAGGAAGAACTACTAACCTATTCATAAACTGTTACTACTATCCACCATAAGGATAATGTGAAATCCACCAGAAGAAATTGTTCCAAACGTTCTAAAAGTACATTCTCCTTTAAATAGGGAAAGCAGTGAAAACTAGTTCCAAGCACTTACACGGAGACCCAGGCAACTGCCCCCCCCCCCCCCCGACTTTTTTCCAGTCTGGATAATCAGAGTCCTGGTATTGCTATTCTAATTGTAGACAGCCAAAGAGTGGCCTCCTCTAGAAAACATTGAGCCAGGGATGACCCCTCCAGGATACAGCAAGCCAGAAAGCCAGGAATGGCCCCCTACAGGAAACATTAAGAGAACCGTGGTTGGCCCCCTCTGGAACACAGGAACTAGAGAGCCCAGGATTGGCCCCCTCTGGAACACAGGAACTAGAGAGCCCATGATTGGCCCCCTCTGGAACACAGGAACTAGAGAGCCCATGATTGGCCCCCTCTGGAACACAGGAACTAGAGAGCCCATGATTGGCCCCCTCTGGAACACAGGAACTAGAGAGCCCATGATTGGCCCCCTCTGGAACACAGGAACTAGAGAGCCTATGATTGGTCCCCTCTGGAACACATGAACTAAAGAGCCCAGGATTGGCCCCCTCTGGAACACAGGAACTAGAGAGCCCAGGATTGGCCCCCTCTGGAACACAGGAACTAGAGAGCCCAGGATTGGCCCCCTCTGGAACACAGGAACTAGAGAGCCCATGATTGGCTCCCTCTGGAACACAGGAACTAGAGAGCCCAGGATTGGCTCTGATACTCGTCGACTGGATTACGTCTTTACAGACTTCCGAATCAGGCGATCACGATGACTGGTCTGATTTTGTGCCACATGCACCAAGCCGCTACTTGATTCACTAAACACGCATGCCACTGACGCAGGTGTACACTGCAGGCTGAAACGAGACCTAGGATGCCGAAAGTTGTCGCTATTTTTTCTTATAGATGAAAACGTAAATATTAGAATTCATACCACGTGATGTACTTACCGTTGTAGCACACTACACATCACGAACTTCTGCAGTCCTATGCCACCGTGACTTGTATAGCCCTAGACTACGGCACCACTAAAATAGTACCGGGGTTGCTGTTAGGTAGTAGGTAGAATTTTTGTATACACTTTCATATTGGTAGAATTCGTAGATTTAGTTATCCACTATTCTGCTGTCTACCTATTTATGCCTGGTACTTGTAGGCCTACTATTTTCATTAATACCACTGTGCTTCAAAACTTGAGCTTTCACTATAACTAGGACTCCATAGTTTTCCAACGATAGACAGCCGAGACTTCACTTTTTCCAAACAGTCGAGGTCCATCTCTTTCGTTGTTGTAGATATCGGCTTAATGCCTGCTTGGAGTCTGGTGGTGTCTGTTCGCTGACAGACTTGCTCTCCCAGGAACGGCTTTCACTCAGTGGCAAACACAAGTAGCAGCTTTATAGATTCATGATGGCTTTACTGGTGCAAAAGGTGATATAATGGCGATGATGATGAGTGGGAAACAGTGGCAGTGACAATTCTACATAACACGACACCACGTTACTCCAGCAAGACAACATATATCATTCTAGGCGTCTACTAACGTCAAGAAGCCTGACTTCGACGCCAAAAGAATCCTACCACATAACAGACACTATTCTATACTACAAAAAACAACTGCCGATCACTAAGACACAGACTAAGTTCCTACACTACAAACTACGTCATATTCTAACAAAACTAAGAATCAGACTGACTGCCCACTTACAGTCTCTCCCACAATTCTCTTTCGCGGGCTTTTCAGCCCACGTGACGTACTAGAAGGATCTCGACTGACTCATAACTGATCACCTGACCAGTCTCTGCTTGCACGTGCTCACTGGCCAGCACGAAATACACGAACCGTAAGCCAAGAGGGTAGGGAACGTAACAATCTGAGAGACATGACTGTCAAAACCCAACTTTTAAATACCAAACTGACCCAGCTAACCTCCACAATACCAAACTGACCCAGCTAACCTCCACAATACCAAACTGACCCAGCTAACCTCCACAATACCAAACTGACCCAGCTAACCTCCACAATACCAAACTGACCCAGCTAACCTCCACATTAAAAAAAATCACTATCCTGTCATAGTTATGTGCCCTGACATATGCTAAGTTCATGTGCTGACATATGCTAAGTTCATGTGCTGACATATGATAAGTTCATGTGCTGACATATGCTAAGTTCATGTGCTGACATATGCTAAGTTCATGTGCTGACATATGCTAAGTTCATTTGAGACCTGATGAATTGATTTCTGAGAACTGCGTTGAAAAACATTACAGCAAGCATCTGCAACCTCTTCATTCACATTAGACTTGCCAGTTCTTCTCATGTCTCTAACACTGCCAGTTCTTCTCATGTCTCTAACACTGCCAGTTCTTCTCATATCACTAACACTGCCAGTTCTTCTCATGTCACTAACACTGCCAGTTCTTCTCATGTCACTAACACTGCCAGTTCTTCTCATGTCACTAACACTGCCAGTTCTTCTCATGTCACTAACACTGCCAGTCTCTATAAACTTGCCAGTTCTTCTCATGTCACTAACACTGCCAGTTCTTCTCATGTCACTAACACTGCCAGTCTCTATAAACTTTACTCGCCGAACTGTGATACTTTTAACATATGGTGGATCTCGTCCATACTCATTTCTTAACATTATCTGGACTGTAAATATGAACTTGTTTCGTGGTATCACAAAACACATTGGGCTTTCTTCTTCACAACGCCATTTTGGTACTATATAACATAGTTTTTATGATACCGTTTTTTTTTTAATCAGGTAAGGATTTTATGATTACTTTGTATGACTGGACGTATTCACATCGCAGGTTGTATTACCATGGTGTTTTTGCGATGATAAATATTAATATCTAGTAAGCTTTTATATAACATGTAACATCTAGTGTCAGTTATATTGAACATATAATATGTAGTGACAGTTACAAATGACACATAACATCGAATACTGTAACAGTTTTATATATATATATATATATATATATATTGACATAAAGTAACATTTAAATGGGACAAACATCAATATCTAGTAACAGTTACAGGACATACAAAAGAAATAATAATTTTCATCAGCTTTCACGAAGGAATATACAGGAACACATGAAAAAAAGACGCAGAGAGAGAGAGAGAGAGAGAGAAAGAGAGGCGAAAAAAGAGGGGAGAGAGACGGTAAACTGGCCCAAAACACTTACCATGTATTTTTACTAAGCCAAAGTGATCATTTTCAATGCATTTTATATTTGAAATACTCGTAAAAGAGCATGTTTATAGCGCGAGTAATTGTCACGTTTTATCATAAGATTTATCATTTTAATAAGAGGATATTACCGTAATACACTTTGGTAGTTTTTACTTATGGTAACAAGACTTACAGTATTACTGTCCACAACTCGAAAGGAAAGGAAAAACTAATTATGTCAGTCCGTAAGAATAGTGAAGAGCAAAGAAAACTAAATTGATGACAACCGACATAACAAATACGGCAGCTGAAATAAATATCAGTGAGGAAAATTTTGAAGAGGTGGAGAGTTTTTAATATCTTGGATCATTCATTCATTCTTTTGCATGTCCCTTGCGGAACTTTGCCTCCTTAACAGCACTCCTGTAGGCCTCTCGGTTGTGAGCAAGATGGCCTGCTGCTGATGCATCCATTTGCAGATCATCAACGATGACTTGCAGCCATCTTCGCCTTGATCTTCCTCTCTTTATTTTTCCCATTATGTACCCTTCCAAGACGGTCTTCTCTAAATTATCATGACGTTTAATGTGTCCAAAATATTTAAGTTTTCTCTCTTTAATCCTCTTTATTAGCCAGCCTTCTTCAATATTAAGTTCTTGTAGTAACAAGACAAACAATATGATATTTCAAATTTACCAAACATACATTACAACAAAGACATAACGAGAAGGAATAAAAAAAGATGATTTGCATAACGAAAAAAAGTGTAAAATTTATTCATACCATTCATGAGATGAAGTGACATCTACCGAGTTCGTTAACTTCTTATTTGGTTTTTATATGAAATGCTGTTATCCCCTGTACTGTATTGTATGCAGTAATAACAATGAGGTGCAAACCTAGAGTTAATTATGCTAGTCATCTGTAGCGACAACTGTGTGTGTTTGGTCTCTTTGTGTTGATATAAGAGACACGTATATTTGTTTACAATTTGGATATGCGTCTTTTTTTAATGTATTTGGTACACTTGTAGATACTAGAAAATCTGCGTATATAGAGATAAGAGAAACGACGAGTGAGATAAAACTGACACTAGTAGGTAGAGGCGTATGGTTTAGTTTTACTAAAAAATAGAAAGAGTGCTGAAAGTGTGCAGAAAGAAGAATGGTAGAGAATAAGATGACCCTGCATAAATGAACAACACATAACAATCCAACATTTCCGCAAAAACCTTTTTTTTTTTCAAGGATCACGTACAAAAACAACACAACTCATAAAAACACCAAAAACAGATGAACAATTAAATTCTAACTAATTTTTTTAAACTACCTACCTAACTAACTAACTGCACACCTAGCTAACAAACAAGCTAACTAACAAAATAACTAAATAACTAACTAAGCTTACTAAACTAACAAATTAAACTACTAAACTAACTAAACTACACTAACTAAATAAATAACTAAACTTACTAAATTAACTAATTAAACTAATTAACAAACTAAACTTACTGAACTAACTAAATAAACTAACAAACAAACTAATTAGCAAACCACAAACTAATAAATTCATGAATTAATTAATAAACCTACTAACTAACAAAATAACTAACATACTAACTAACAAACACTAGCTAACTAAAAACTAACTAACTAACTAACTACCTAACTAAACTAGCTAAAAAAAACTAAGAAACTAAGTAGCAACCAAACTAATTAACAAATAAATTAACTAACAAATTAAGTAAACAAACAAACTAAGAAACTAACAAAAAGCCACCAGAAGTGAATGGCAAGAAATAAATAATAAACCCCACATCAAAAACATCACATGGATATATTGTTCAGGCCATGCCAGAGTGGACGGAAACAACAAAGCTGACCAGGTGGCAGCAAGGGACAGACCAGAGGGCTTCATCAAAGTGAACAAATCAGACCTGTACAAATCCATCAAATTACACCTCGGTGAACAAATGCAAAGCAACTTCCTCCAAAGTGCCTATAACATACGACACACAACGCATTACATGTAGTCAAGGGCAGTGGTTGCAAATCTCAAACAAACGCTAGATCACGAGCAACACAAAATCAACACAACTTTGGAGTTATTTCCCTAACAACACTGAAGGAAATCCTGATGTCAAAGGGTGAGCACGCATGGCCAGGCCCCGAGTGTACGGAAGCCGCTCCCCAGGACCGGCAACAGAGCTAGGCCCTTTTTTCACAGTTACCTAAGAGTGTGATGATGTGTAACTGTGGGATAAGAGAAAGCACCTTCACTTGCGGGTAACAGGTCTTCCCTCCTAGAGATTTTCATAGGCTTCAAAAAAAAATTGTTGGCGACAGCCAGATGTAGCCACAGAAACTGCTCTTTTTTGTTTGTAACTGTTTTAGTGAGTTGTAGTATCACGGCGACCACTGTGACATGGGGGGGGGGGGGGGGTGGCTCAAGGCACGTATGTTGCTCTCACGTCAGAATCTGAGACACTGGTCTTTGAGGTAAATGAAAATTCCTTTTTTGTAGTGTCTCTCTCTCTCTCTCTCTCTCTCTCTCTCTCACTCCCACACACACACACACACACACTTAGGTCCCTTTGAGCCAGGTTCCATTCTTAGTGAAAGCAAAGTTGTTTGGGAAAAACAGGGCGAATGAAAAGCAGTGCCCTGTAACTAGACTTACTCCACATCTACACGTGCAAAAGAGGGTTGAGACATGCGCAGTGGGCCTCGTGCACAGAAAAATCAGATCAAAAAGATTTAGTATCAGAAATCTCATTTACAGGCCTTCAAAAATTACTTTTTATGATTAAAAACTCTACACACCAAGGCGGTTTTTATCCGAAATCAGGACAAATCGATGACATGATTAATTTTTTTTCTTTACAGGACAAGGTCCACAAATGGTTATAAACAGATACTTTTTTTTAAAATAGGAAACTACGAGGCTTTGGTACGGTAAAGTAAGAGAACAAATTTTGTAGGATTAGACCTCGAAAAAATCGTAGACAAAGCACTTTATAGACAAAATTTGCTCTCTTACTTTACCGTACCAAAGCCTCGTAGTTTCCTATTTATAAAAATGTGTTCCTTAAAACTATACCTGAAAATAACTTCATGTAATAAGTATTCGTTCGTTTGTTATTGTTGTTCAAGTTTGCACCAGACATGGCAGAAGACCGTGTGTATGTTTGTCTAAAAGTTGGTACCTGCTAGAGAGAATGAATCTAAGCTACGGAATTTCTGTGTGTCACGACCTCGTTTCTTTCCGGGTGCCACGATCCCTCGTGTCTACTGAGCAGTTACTAAAGACTATGTCAACAAAACACCTTTTATGAGGTGCTAGTTGGCTAAGTCGATAGTACGCTGTTCTCTCGTGGCTAGACGGCTGCTCGTCCTACCGCAGTCTGTGTTCGAATCCCAGGTAATTCTCTTGTGATTTTTCTTTCTCTCACGTCTCACTAAAGTGCTTTGTCTACGACTTTTTCGAGGTCTAATCCTACAAAATTTGTTCTCTTACTTTAACATAAACAGAGACTCTCCTGATTGTCCACACCTGTGTAAACGACACATGATGATGATGATAATAAACGTGCTGGAAGTAAAGTGAACTTTTGTACAGTGTTCATTCAACAGTTAAATCCATTTAAAAAGACTGTAAAACGGTTAAAATACAACACACTTTAAAAAGGATTTCAAGCATAAATGAAGCGTACATTGCAAACGTCAATTAAAAAGCAATAGAAAGATTTGAACAAATTTAGGCATTTAAGAACAACACCCCTCCCTCCCTCCTCCTCCTCCTCCTCCCAATAGAAATATACGTATTTATCTAAATATCTAAGATATGCATACGACAGTCCTGATTACTAAAAGTGAAGGAGAGCTACAGGCTCTTCTGGACGTCGTGGTTCGTGAAAGTAAAAGTAAAGGTCTCAGCCTGAGAAAAAAAAAGACTGAAGTGATGGTCATCTCAAAGAAAAGAATACCACCAAAATGTAGCATTACCATCGATGGCACAAATCTGAAACAAGTTGATAGATTCAAGTACTTAGGAACTATTATAACAACTGATGAGAAATGTCACAACGAAATAAAAAGCAGACTTGCTCAGGCCAAGTCAGCATTCCAGAAAATGAGAAACATCTTGTGCAACAGATCCTTATCAATGAAAACAATATTCTGAATACTTAAATGTTACATAGAGCCAATTTTGTTTTATGAGTGTGAAGCGTGGTCTATGAGTAAGAGAGTACATCGAGAAATAGAGGCCATGGAGATGTGGTTTATAAGAATGATGTTGAAGGTACATGGACAGCTAAGAAAACCAATGAAGAAGTCTTAAGAGAGGCTGGAGTTAAAAAGCAAATTATAGCAAAGATCAGAGGCAGACAAGTGAGATGTATAGGACATTTCCTGAGACGAGGAAAATTGGAACACACTCTGGCAACTGGAAAAATTGAAGGAAGAAGAAGAAGAAGAAGAAGAAGAGAGAGAGAGAGAGAGAGAGGAGGTTACTGGATGGGCTGCCAGTGTGGCTAGGAAGAAAGTCACCGGCGGATCTCATAATTAAGACTAAAGGCAGGAAATTGTGGAGAGAAATATCGCCTACGCCACGCGGTATGGCACTTGATTTGAATTGAATCTAAATCAAACATTTCTGAAGATGAGTTAAGCAATAAGCAGAAAATATCAGAAGAAAAAGGTATACACAGACATGGCTTGAAGAAATCTCTTAAGTAATGAGGGTTGATAAACATTAACGGATGCAGTTTAAATATAGAAAATCTTGAAAGACTAAGAATACAAGATGAAAAAGAGGGAGAGAAAAAAAAAAGATGGCTGTTAAAGATGGAATGAAAAATCAGATGGAAAACGTTGAAGATGAGTTTTATGTTGGAGAAAAACAACACAACACTGATTAAGGCTAGTTAGGTAAGTAGGAAAGAAGGGTCATAGTTCATGCACTCCGGACTGAGAAAGTGGCAAGTTCAGAGTGACAACATAACAGCGACTGAAGAAGTGACACGAGACAACACAATACAAACTGAAGAAATGTCATATATAATAATGACGATACAACACCGACTGAAGAACTGTGGTGTGTATCATGACAACACAATATCTTCTAAAGAAATGTAGTGCGTAGAGTGACAACATAATATCAGCCAAAGAAGTGTGTTGTAGAGAGTGACAATACAATACTGACTGAAGGATAACAACACAAAAGAGGAGTATTACGTGTAGAATATTGTGATGTTGCTGGTAATAATGATAATAGTAGGAGTAGTAGTGGTGGTAATAGCAATAGTAATAGTAATAGTAGTTTCAGTAGTATTAGTAATATAATAGTAGTAGTAATTAGTAGTAGTAGGAGTAGTGCTGGTTGCACTACTAAAGAAGAAGTCATAATCATGTTAGTCGTCCCCCCTCCCCCCAGTGTAAACAGTCAACACACCTGGAACAAAAATTGAATGAAACTCTTTAAGATTATTGTATTTAGTTGTAAAATAAATGTAAAATGAGCATAAACATTCTGTTTTACTATCTGAAGCTCAAGCGTTCCCCAGGCCACGAGAACCAAAGCTCAACTAGAAAATATGGAGTCTAACTAAACTGTTCCAAAAAAAAAACAACAGAAACGCAACAAATACGATGTTGCGATTTAAACTGAAGTTTGCTGATCAGACAAGGGCAAATTACCTGAAATGTTCACTTGGACTTCACGTGCTGACCTGAATTGTGCTCAGCAGACGATTCATGAGCACAGAAAAGCGACACTAGTCAAAACAGCATTTTTGACAATAACTCATGACAGGTTCACGAGAATTCCGTGAAACTTACTGAACATAAAACTCAATGTTGTTGAATGCCTATAAAAGATTGGCGCTTCTCGAATTAATTCACTTGAAAATTCAATGCGCAAGTATGGCTCATCTCACTATAGAACAACGACTCATCACCATTGGACGTTTACAGACTGGACAGTCACAAAGTGTAGTGGCCAGACAATTTAATGTGGCTAGAAGCACAATTAGTCGCCTTTAGAAACTATTTCAAGAAACTGGCTCAGTTGCAGACCGGCCGCGCAGTGGAAGAACTATAGCCACAACTTCTGTCGAAGACCGGTTCATACGGCTGCGTCACCTCAGGAATCGATTTGCATCTGCGTCCTCAACAGTCCAGTCAATGACAGCAGCTCGTCGAATTTCAGATCAAACGGTCAGAAACCGGCTGCACGACGCTGATCTTTGTGCTAGAGGACCCTATAGAGGCCCTGTTCTTACGGACCGGCATCACCAGAACCGAATGCAGTGGACGAACCAGCATCGTCAGTGAACCGTTGCGAATGATTGGAGAAGGGTTTGGTTTAGTGAAGAATCATTCTTTCTGCTCCAGCGACACGATAGACGGAGAAGAGTTTACCTCAGAATCCACGAACGCTAAGCCCAGAACTGTGTGGATGAGGCTCCTCCACATGGTAGTGGAGATTTACTGCTGCGGGGGAACAATCAAGTTCATGGGAAGAAGTGACCTGGTGCAAATTGAAGGATGTCTGAATGCCCAATGATACGTCGCTGAAATTCTTCGTCCTCACGTCCTTCCACTTCTGGCTGCATCAGGGTCGATTTTTCAGCAAGATAACGCTCGACCTCATGTGGCACAACTCACCACCCAGTTCCTCGCTGACAACGTCCAGACCATTCCGTGGCCATCCATGTCATCAGACATGAATACACTTGAACACTTATGGAATGAACTCAACAGGCAAGTCCGCCAGCGAGACGTGGCGCCAAACAATCTCCGACAGTTGTCTCTTGCACTGCGGGAAGAGTGGGCAGCCATCCCACAACAACAGATCCAACGGCTAATGGGATCCATGTCAAGGAGATGTCGTTCTCTGATACAGGCCAGAGGAGGCCATACACCTTACTGAAACGGAGGCCTCAGTCGCAAAGAATAAAAGTCCAAACCAAATTTAATGAACATCATTTCATTTTTAAAGTCTTAAAAGTTTCTTCATGCCAAGACTGAAACATTAATTCTGTAAAATAAAATTTTGATACAGGTTTGAAATGTGGTGTCCATTATGACTACAATAGTGTTGCGTTTCTTTTTTTCTGAACAGTACAGTTAGAAATTAAAATGCCTAAAAATTAAATGCCTAAGGAAAATACTCTGCATCAAGTGGAATGAATTCAAGAACAATGCATAGATAAGACAGGTAACTGAACAACAACCAGTCTTATGGGTGATCAAGAAAAGGACATGGACATATGTTGGTCACGTGATGAGAAGAAACAGAATCACAAAACAAGCTGTCAAGTGGAACACAACAGGCCAAAGAAAAAGAGGCAGACCGCGTGAAACTCTGAAGAGGACATTGTTAAGAGAGGCCAAATTAATAGGCATAAAATCCAGATAGTTAGAAATTGAAGAAGGCTGTGGGCTTCGTATAGGCAATGAAAGTCCAGATTTGGTATGACAGAATGACATGAGTTCCATGAAACTTAAATAATGTATAATAATAATGTACAACTATTTCATGTATAACAATAATAATAATGTACAACTATTTAAGCGGTTGAAAGAATCTAAGTTTTACAGTTCCCAAAATGGGCAGACGACAGGACAGAAACGAGACTACACGGGGCAGACGCGAAGAGAGCCAGAGACGGCAAGGTGGGTCCTTGATATTCACTTTCGCTAGGCGGGTTGTAGATCCAAGCTTTAGTTTTGAAATAGGTGTGCTGAATACAACGTTAGAAATATTAGTAAACGACACGTCTTCCGTAATTTAGACTCCATAGTTTAGACAGCAGTTTCTGTGTGTGTAGAAAAGTAACGAGATAAATACAGTTTACCTCTTGTGATGCTTGCAGCAATTCAAATATTGAGCATTTGATGTTTATTTTCATTCTGTTCTAGCGTGTAATTTTCAAATATGGATGTGTTTTAGGACAGTAGAGAAACAATATCTGACCCGTGATTTTAGTCACCGTGTCGAGTTTGTGTTGTAAGCTCCAATTTCAACAGTCAGTGACAACTTTCGTCTTCCAGTCATCGTGAAGTGTTTGTACAAACAGTGGGTAGAAGTAAACTGCTGAGACAAAACTCATTCCAGGAAGTCTTCCACATCATACCAGGGTCTTGAGATAAGTTTTCGTTCCTAGCACACCGGCTCAGCCATGGCAACCTGCGTCATAATCACAGCCATCGTCTGCGTCCTCATCACAACTGTTGCTGTTATCGTTGCCTTTGCCACCCCGAACTGGATCAGGTTTGAAAATCTCCCCGGTCCCGGGTTGTGTAACTGTATGAACTGCGACTGTGGCATGTGGCTGACATGTAGTGGCAGCTACCCGAGGGATGGTTCCATTGATGATTGTCTGTGGTTCTTCGCCAGGGAGTTCGAGGTGGAGAAGAAATTACCAGGTAAGTTTTGTGTGTGTGTGTGTGTCCTTCGTCTTTTCTAAAAAGCACAATTTTGTTTTGTGGTTTGATAAATGGATAGAGAAGAAGAGGAAGACTTGAGTGTGAGTGTTGGATATGATGGCATGCAAGATACTGCGTAGGTGAATTAAAGTAAAGCATTAAGAGAGTTCAAATCGTGTCTGTTTATCTGATGAGATCAGTGGTTCCCATACCTTTTTGGTATGATGCTCTCATCTCACCCACAACCATAAGGTCCTCAGAAACTTTTTCTAGCAGTTGGTTGTGATGCTGCTTGGGGGGGGGGGGGCACACTTCGTGAACCATTGATCTGAATATCTAAATATCTTACCCTATTTTTTATATATGGAGTACATAGACACACCCCCCCCCCCAAAAAAAAAAAGGCCTTGGGGGATTCACCCAGCCTCTAAAAATGGATACCAGAGAAGTCTGGGAAGGTAAATGCGGCCAGTCTTGATCATATCAGATTTTCATGCGCCGAAGGTCTTGGATATACAGGCTTAACGCCATATCCCCTAATTGGCATGGAAATGGGAATATTACCTTACATAATCAGATATTGTTCCCCAAAACACTTGTTTTCTAAAAGTGTTACCTTATATAAACATATATTGTTCCCCAAAGTTACCTTATATAAACGTATATTGTTCCCCAAAGTTACCTTATATAAACATATATTGTTCCCCAAAGCACTTGTTTTCTAAAAGTGTTACCTTATATAAACATATATTGTTCCCCAAAACACTTGTTTTCTAAAAGTGTTACCTTATATAAACATATATTGTTCCCCAAAACACTTGTTTTCTAAAAGTGTTACCTTGTATAAACATATATTGTTCCCCAAAACACTTGTTTTCTAAGCGTGTTACCTCATAAAAACATATATTGTTCCCCAAAACATTTGTTTTCTAAAAGTGTTTTTGTTTTGGCACAAAAAAAGAGTATTCCTCATTTGATCATGAGACTGAATGATTGCTTCTTTTTTTTTTATACTTGTTTTATTTAAATTTTCTTCAAATGAACCACAGACTTGTATGTGATACAAGATCTTGATATTCTTCTTTCTTAATGACACATGTGTTTATGGTAATGTGAACTTTGTCAAAGCAGTAATAGAATATTATATAAATTGACTTTAGTGAATGGTACTGTAACACATGGATATAATTTATTTGAGCATCTTCTCAAATCCTCAGGTATATTTTATACACTTTATTGTTCATACACAGCTTTTTTGTTTCTCAGTCTTTCAGCCACTCATAGATTCATAATACCTTGCTGTCTCCATTTCTTATTAAACTGAGACATGGATAAAATAAAGAAGCCTTCAATATTGGACACATTAAACGTCATGATAATTTAGAGAAGACCGTCTTGGAAGGGTACATAATGAAAGAGAGGAAGACCAAGACGAAGATGGCTGCAAGACATCATTGATGATCTGCAAATGGATGCATCAGCAGCAGGCCATCTTGCTCACAACCAAGAGGCCTATAGGAGTGCTGTTACAGAGGCAAAGTTCCACAAGGGACATGCAAATGAATGAATGAAAGTGAAATAGAGACACATCATCATGGAAACACAAGAGATATGTACAAACAAATAATGGAGTTAATAAACAAAAGGGTATACCACAAGACTGGTTGCCCAGAATTCAAAGGAGGGGCATACAATAATGGAGAGAGATGAAATAATGGCAAAATGGAACGAATACATTAGATAACTCTATGAGGACAATAGAAGCGAAATACATATACAAAATAATAATGAAGGTCCTCCTATATTAAAAGCAGAAGTGGAAGAAGCCATCAAGAAGAATTGGAAGCATTAGGAGAGCCTGGCATAGAAATTAAATGACATCTGTAACAGTAACCATGTCCCATCAGACCTTTTGCAATCAATTTTCATTGCCCTATCAAATAAACAAGATGCAGTTGAATGTGACTGTAACAACTGGAGAGGAGTAACCTTAATATCAGTTGTGTCAAAAGTATTTTGCAAGGTCATTTTGAATAGACTCAAGGATATAGTGGATACTGCAATGAGAGAAGAACAAGCAGGATTTCGAAAAGGGAGAAGCTGTCTCGACCAGATCTTTACTCTCAGAATAATACTTGAAGAACATATTGAAAAGCAGAAACCATTAATACTGAACTTCATAGATTTTAAAAAGGCATTTGATAGCATACACAGAGATTCATTATGGAGAATTTTATGTCTATATGGAATACCATCTAAAATTGTCAACATCATTAAGGACTTATATAATGGATATGTTTGTGCAGTCAAGACAGAAGAAGGGATGAGTGAATGGTTCCAGATTGAAACAGGCGTGAAACAAGGATGTATACTGTCTCCTTTACTTTTTGGGATTACAGTAGACTTCATAATGAAAAAATGCTGCACAGGTAACACAGGTATTGACTGGGTACATGGGACCCAACTAGATCATCTTGATTTTGCTGATGACATAACTCTTATCAGTAATAATGTGAATTCCATGCAAGAAAAAACAGATAGCCTGTCTTCACTGGCTAGCAAAATAGGACTTGAAATTAACAAGGACAAAACAAAAATAATGAAAATTCCCATCAACCAAAATGGAAAAATACACATAGAAGGGACAGATATTGAAGAAGTCAATCAATTTGCATACCTTGGCAGCTACATAGACCAGGATGGTGACACTAGAAAGGAAGTTAGAATCAGAATTGCAAAAGCAGCATCAATCTTCAAGAATCTTGAGAACATGGAATTCAAAAGTTATAAGCACAAAAACCAAGTTAAGACTATTCAATTCAAATGTAATATCCACCCTCATTTATGCATGCGAAAGCTGGAAAACAACTAAAGAAATAGAAAAGAAATTAGACTCTTTTGAAAACAAATGCCTAAGGAAAATACTCGGCATCAAGTGGAATGAATTCAAGAACAATGCAGAGATAAGACATATGACTGAACAACAACCAATCTCATGGGTGATCAGGAAAAGGAGATGGACATATGTTGGTCACTTGATGAGAAGAAATGATCAGAGACTCCCAAAACAAGCTATCAAGTGGAACACAACAGGCCGAAGAAAAAGAGGCAGACCGCGTGAAACTCTGAAGAGGACATTATTAAGAGAGGCCAAATTAACAGGCATAAAATCCTTTGATGAGGTTGAAAGACTCGCCGAAGACAGGGAAAATTGGCGAACTACTTTGCGAGCCCTATGTGACGTCTAACGGCACGGGAAGGATATAAGATATAGAATAAGATAAGTTGAATGTGAAGACCATCAAACCATTAGTCTTATGAGCCATGTTACCAAAATCCTGCTTCGTATTGTTGTGAGAAGAGTCAGGAGCAAAATAAAACCAGAAATCGCTGAAGAACAGTGCGGCTTTGTGGAAAGAAAAGGTACAAGTAATGCCATATATATAATGAGAACATTGATGGAGAGATCAATAGAAGTAAAGACGGACCTATACTTAAACTTCATAGACTACTGTAAATCATTTGATAAAGTGAGAAAAGCAGAAATTATAAGAATCCTGGAAGACATCAACATTGATGGGAAAGATCTGAAACTTATCAAAAACATACTTGTATATTGGCAGCAGTCAGCAGCAATGAAAGTTGAGAACCAAATAGGAGCATTCCAAGACATAAAATTGGGAGTGAGTGTTTTATCTCCTAACCTCTTCTCCTTGTACAGCGAAAACACAATGAGAAATATAGATAACATGCCAGGAATATCATTTGGCGGGTACAGCCGTAACAACTTAAGATATGCAGACGACACAGTTCTGATTGCTAAAAGTGAAGGGGAGCTACAGGATCTTGACATCGTAGTTCGTGGAAGTAAAAATAAAGGTCCCAGTCTGAATAAAAAGAAGACTAAAGTGATGGCCATCTCAAAGAAAAGAATACCACCAAAATGTAGCATTACCATCGATGGCACAAATCTGAAACAAGTTGATAGATTCAAGTACTTAGGAACGATTATAACGGCTGATGAGAAAAGTCACAATGAAATAAAAAGCAGACTTGCTCAGGCCAAGTCAGCATTCCAGAAAATGAGAAACATCTTGTGCAACAGATCCATATGCATTAAAACAAGATTCCTAGTACTTAAATGTTACATAGAGCCAATTTTGTTTTATGGATGTGAAGCATGGTCTATGAATAAGAGAGTACAGTGAGAAATGGAGGTCATGGAAATGTTGTTTATAAGAAGGATCTTGAAGGTACCATGGACAGTCAAGAAAACCAATGAAGAAGTCTTAAGAGAGGCTGGAGTTAAAAAGCAAATTATAGCAAAGATCAGAGGCAGACAAGCGAGATTTATAGAACATTTCCTGAGACGAGGAAAATTGGAACACACTGTGGCAACTGGAAAAATTGAGGGAAGAAGAGAGAGAGAGAGGAAGAGAGAGAGAGAAGTTGCTGGATGGGCTTTCAGTATGGCTAGGAAGAAAGTCACTGGATCACATAATCAAGTCAAAAGACAGGGAATTGTGAACAAAAAATGATCGCCTACACTACACGGCACGGCACTTAGATTAGATTAGAAGTAAACTATGAAGACAGCCCAGCAAAGACTATCTTACGCTATCTGCCATATATTTAGCATCAATAAACTCGTTGGAGTGATTTTGTCAGGAACAGAGGAGGCAGATATGGTCATCTACCACACCATTCCAGAACAATCTGTTTTGGGATGTCAGCGCCTTCCAGATAACCACCGTCTACTTTAAAAGTATACAAGTAAACGTCTGAAACTGATGGAAATAGTAGTAGTCTGAGTGATGGTACAGTTATCATGGTCGCCAAACTAGATCTGGCCAAGACCATATCTAGCTTCTTAATTGTGTACCTAGTAATACATGCTGGTGCTCACGTCCAGCAAGACACTGCTGGCGAGATTCTTCGGATGCCGCGCGTGGAGTGAAGCTCCTCCCGGCCAAGGAAGAAAATGCGGAAAAGCAATTAGTGTTGCTGTGTGGCGCTGATGTGAAAAGGTAATGAAAAGGATAAAGTGAAGCTACCACCTCTCACCCAGTGGGGATATACTGATATCCAAAACACGCCGAGGTTTTCCGGTGAGAAAGTCCAACTCTAGATTAAACTGGTGTAACGAAAACCACGGTGTCACGTAATCTTGCTTCTGAGACCCACCAAGATTACAGGCTCTAGCCCTGCAATACTCTGAACCTCTTGTGGTCCTTTCGGGGACCACACAGGGGACCACGGGACCTATCGAGGACCACTGGCGTAAATTCAGTAGGATCACAGGGCGGTCTTCGTGGTAGAAGCGAACGAAGAAGAAGAAGACGACGTCCAGCAGTCCAGCAAAGTTCATGGACTTTAGTTCCACAAGGTCTCTATGGTCATGGAATTTGCCGATACGCCCGTATCTCAAGTCCACTCCAGGACTTTAAGCTGTTGTAAACAACCTCCTACCAGGCAGTCATTACAACATGTGTCGCTGTGACACAGGGAAGGAAAAAAGATACGATTTTGGAATATCCCCCCCCCCTTGTGTGTTTTTTTCCGTACATTTTATTCAGTGTTTATCATCATCATCATCACACACTCTCTCTCTCTATCCTTCCTTTTCAGTCCCGGCCTCCAGGCTACATCTTATATAAAGCAGAGTTATGCTACGAATAAATTAGATCACATGAAACATTACATGAAATTATCTACTTCATAATCTCTTCCGGTTCACATTTCATTAATACTTGACATCTGATTTCACTTGATGAGAATATAAGTGGTTTTTTGTGTATGCGTTTTATATCCTCATTCGTTCTCAGAAACAGTGTACCGCTGTCAGATCAGGAATTAGTTTACGAGACATCGCAAACCGTCACAATGACAATTTTATTCTGGGGTTCTTATCTGCGTGCCATGAAAATTTTATTACGCCCCGGTAGATGCTAGTATCATGTATCTAAAGGTTTTCTATTTGTAATGCATTTACGTAGGCCCAGCTATTTGCAGCACGTATACGCAGATTCAGATGCTTGCAGTACGTGAACGCAGATTCAGATGTTTGAAGTACGTGAACGCAGATTCAGATGTTTGAATTACGTATACGCAGATTCAGATGTTTGAATTACGTATACGCAGATTCAGATGTTTGAATTACGTATACGCAGATTCAGATGTTTGAATTATGTATACGCAGATTCAGATGTTTGAATTACGTGTACGCAAATTCAGATGTTTGAATTACGTATACGCAGATTCAGATGTTTGAATTACGTATACGCAGATTCAGATGTTTGAATTACGTATACGCAGATTCAGATGTTTGCAGACTGTCTAGAGTTCTTGAAATTTAATATATATATATATATATATATATATATATATATATATATCTGAACCTTAAGTGCCCAGGGCACATGGGGCTTCCGCAAGGGTTTTCCACAAATGCCTGTCCTTCTCCTTTTTTTCTGTTCTTGCCCAGGTAAGCCATACATATATATTGTTTGTTTGGATGGATAGATAGATAGGCAGGCAGGCAGGTCTTACGAAAAGATATTTCGCAACAGCGAAAGTCTCAGCAGTTAATTTTCTTTCAACACACCAGATTTTGTGCAAGTTATCAGCATGTTTTGTGGGAACATGCTTTCGTAAGCCTGTATCTTTCGTGAGCCTGTAGCTCACATAGTATTAGAAAAACGATAGTGGAATAAAGTTATCAATTAAGATGTCCTCACGTGGGACTTGATTTGTATACAGACACCATTCAATCATGTGCAAATCGCCTTTTTTCTCGCATTAGCACGCTGACACACATAATGACGTAGTAGGCAACGGTGAGGTGTAGAAGGGAGAGTGTGGTAGAATAACAACTGTTGAGAACGGTGTCATGCAGGAACCATTTCTTCTTAGTCCTGATAACCCCGCTGTAGGTTCACAACTCAGCCCCTAGAGGCGGCGTACCTGGATCCACCTCCCCAGGCTGATCCCATCCAACACACTAGTCTCATATATGCCAAAATCCATAAGACGAACTCTAATCATCATTGATATACAGTTTATTACAGGTATAGAGGCCAACAGAGTAATTCGATATCATGACGTTTCAGACCACTCTCGTTCAATCAAACTGTAAGTCTGTACAACCTCTGAATATTTTTACAGCATAGCAAATAACAGAACGTAGTTATGTGACACATTGAGGGCATTAAGATAATTGTTCGATGTATTAGTGCAAGTTGCGACACAAACACTTACAGTGTTCATAGTCAAAGTTCGAATGGTTCTGTACTATAATTTTGCTATGCATTATTGATGGATCGATTAGATCCCTTCACGGCATTGCCCTAGTAGTACAACACTACTTCGCTCTTACGTATACCTCCTTTTACAAGCACAAGAGATAAATCGGGAACATGAACAACTTCCAGTGCCTCGGGTCTACAAGGTGTGTCCTGTAAGTAATGAGACCATAAAATTCGATTTGTTCAAGATATACTTATATATACTTAAAATTCATCATTGAGCATCAATACACCGTTGCCAGCGGTTCTGCCACGCGTCGTAGCTCGCCTGGAAATCTTGAACAGAGATTTCCTTCAGAGCACTCGTCGCTGCAGTATGCACGTCACTAACAGTCCCAAAAGCCTTTCAAGCTTGATTTGAGCCGGAAAAACAGAATGAAGTCAGCCAGGGTCAAGTCCGGGCTGTAGGGAGGTTGGCACAGCGTTTCCAAGGTTTGTTTCGCCAGGAACTCTCTCACTAGCAGCGACTCATGTCTCAGCACATTGCCGTGGTGAAGAACCCATGTGCAATTCTTTCGTGACAGTTTCGTGCACACGTGGATTTTGGAATTCCCACTTGATCTGCTATCAGTTTAAGACTCAGACGTCGGTCAGAGTCAAAACCGTTTTCAGCTTATCAGCATTGTCGGAAGTGTGAGACGTTAATGGGCGCCTTATGCGCTGTTCACCCTGGATGCTCTCTCTTCCTGCGTTGAACGTCTTGTGGCACCGAAACACTTGTGCCTTCGATAAAGCATCCTTCCTGTAGGCTTTCTGTATCTTAGCAAGCCTCTCGGTCGCGGATTTTTCAAGTTTAACACAAAACTTTATCCTTTGCTCGACACTCCTGCATGTTGACCGTTACGCGACACTTAAACAGCATGTCCACTTCGCAAGTTATCTGCACTCTGTAAAAGCTCAGAGCCAAATGACGAGATATCGACCCTTTACCTAACATCCCCCACTAACCTTCAGGCCCGGAGAATCCCCCCCCCCCCCGGGCCCTACTGATTGGCTGAATAAAATAAGTCTCATTACTTACAGGACACACCTTGTATTTATGGACTGTTGTAAACATCGGCGTTTTCGTATATTACCAAGCAACAATCCATTGTTTGGTGCTTCGTTTCGTTAAAGAAACGGTGCTAATTTTCATTTAATTTATCACTGCGCATGCCATTTGAAAGTCAGTCAGTCATTTGCATGACCCTTGCAAAACTTTGCCTCAGTAACAGCTCTATTGTGGGCCTCTCGGTTGTAAGCAAGATGCCTTGCTGCTGATGCATCCATTTGCAGATTATCAACGATGTCTTGCAGCCATCTTCGCCTTGATCTTCCTCTCTTTCGTTTTCTCATTATGTATCCTTCCAAGACGGTCTTCTCTAAATTATCATGACGTTTAATGTGTCCAATATTTAAGTTTTCTCTGTTTAATTCTCTTTACTAGCCAGCCTTCTTCAATATTAAGTTCTTGTAGTATGGACTGACAACTCACTACCAAAAATAGCACTAAGATGGACACCACAGGGGAGCAGAAGTAAGGGTAGACCAAAAGAGACATGGAGAAGAACAACAGAAAGGATGTTGAGCAATAGAGGGCTCACCTGGGCAAGAGCAGAAAAAAAAGGCGAAGGACAGGCATTTGTGGAAAACCCTTGCGGAAGCCCCATGTGCCCTGGGCACTTAAGGTTCAGAGAGAGAGAGTATGGATATATTTGTTATTTTTTGTGTCCATGATATTTGAAGAACTCTTCTGTAGCAATTACATTCAAAGGCATTTATGTGTTTCTTAGCTGTTAAGTATCCAGGTCTCATAGGCATATGTTGCGATGGGAAAGATGTATGCCCTTAAAAATCTTATATTTATAGTTCTCTCTGTTCCTCTCTAGAGCTTCTTTAGTTGTTTTCATTTCCAAAGAGCGATATATGCCCTCCTTTTAATTTCCCTCATTATATCTCCATTATTAGTTAGTAATGATCCAGGATATTCAAAACTCTTCCACCTCTTCCAATTTTTCCTTATTGATGAGTATTTCAGCTGCCTTGTTTGTTTTCATTTGAAAGTACAAGTTCCATTTCCTTGTTTCTATGGGGGACTTTATAAAGTTCAGTGGTTTTGCGAAGTTTTAATTGTTTTTAATCGAGATTGATATGCTGCATATCCGTTTGTTTGTGTGTGTGTGTGTGTGTGTGTGAGAGAGAGAGAGAGAGAGAGAGAGATTGACTATCTGTTGCAAGCAGTGCAAATAAACTGATTTATTTACACTGTAGTCGCTAAAGCTATTGATAATTATACTGTGAGATTCTGAATGAGGAAGTATACAACAATGGAGTAGTTTTTTAGTTGGAGAAATATGTCACACCAGTTTTTTTTTTCTTCTACAAAAAAGTTTGTTTGTGGAATTTCCTTTCATTTATAACTACTTTTCATGTGTGATAAGCATACTTTAACACAAAACTACTTTGTTACATAGACTTTTAGAACCCCCCCCCCCCACCCATAAATATTACAACACAGGCGCCAACAATTACATCATAAAAGGAGCGAGTTTTTTTTTCAGCTTAGGCCTGGACCACAAACAGCCAATCGGCTTTCATTCCCTTCCGTCCTCTTTTACGTCATACATCCGGGCCGTCCGTTTCCGCGGTTACCGTCCTGGCTTTACAATAATTAGTAAGGTAGTCACATATCAAATGCCGTAGGGGATGAAGCATTAGAGACCTCATTATACTGGGCCATCAGTGTATGAGGTAGGGTGGCCAGTTCCTTTCCTCGCTGGCTTTCCTTCCCAGATGCTCTCTGGTACCCATTTTACGAGGCTGGGTCGACCTCGGGGTCGCATTGGTCGTAAAAAAACCCATCCTGCTCAGCTGGGGATTCGAAACCTCGATCATTCGGTTGCTAGACGAGTGCTCTAACCACTACGGTAGCCAGTCGTCTTATATTAAGCCAGTCTTTTCAAAGGTGGAAGAGGGAGGGGGAGGGGGCCTGTGTCCGGGAGCATCAGAACCAAATAGCGAAAAAAGGTCGTTTTTAGGAGCTCATCGGATGTGAGCTGAGAGGCTGGGCGGGGCGCCACGACGAAAGAGTCTGGACCACTGATTTAGACATAAATAGATAGAACGTTCATTCCCTGTATGTTTTGCTTTAGTTCTTGCGGCACGTTTCATACATACCCAACAGCCTTATACTTTCGCTCAGTCTTCCTCTACTTCTTTCCACACAAAACTTATCACTACCTGTTTGTTGCAGCAATGATATCAGCTGTTTCCAACAAAACTAGTGACGTTCCGGGCCTCCAGCTGTGCTGTGTAGATTAGCTATTAATAGCCGTGTGCTCCACAAGCTGTGTATGAAGCTCGGTGACGCCAGCTTTAAGCTCAGATATGAATTGCTTTGTCACTTGAAGTAAAATCATCTTGTATACTAAATCTCTTACCACATGTTTTCCAAGTTTAGTTACATCAGCTAATTAAAATTTAAAAAAATACACTTATTCAGCCCCACTTATTTCAAATTGTTAAGAACTTCCTTTCTGGTGTCACCATCCTGGTCTATGTAGCTGCCAAGGTATGCAAATTGATTGACTTCTTCAATATCTGTCCCTTCTATGTGTATTTTTCCATTTTGTTTAATGGGAATTTTCATTATTTTTGTTTTGTCCTTGTTAATTTCAAGTCCTATTTTGCTAGCCAGTGAGGACAGGCTATCTGTTTTTTCTTGCATGGAATTCACATTATTACTGATAAGAGTTATGTCATCAGCACAATCAAGATCTTCTAGTTTTTGTCCTATGTACCCAGCCAATACATGCGTTACCTGTGCAGCATTTTTTCATTGTGAAGTCTGTTGTAATTCCAAAAAGCAAAGGAGACATTATACATCCTTGTTTCACATGTGTTTCAGTCTGGAACCATTCTCCCAGATATGTGTATAAAAGTTACCAAAATATTTGACATGAAAGTGAGAAGTTACCAGACAGTATCTTTCTCATAGAAATGGCTTAGATACAGGAACCGTCCATTTAAAAATTCCCGTGTAACTGTAAAGACAGACATTGGCGAATATCTCGCATAACAAAAGTACAAAACACAGGCCTGCGGCTTATCACAGGAAGAATGAAGAGCACTCCCATCACGGAGATGGAGAAATACACGCAAATGCAACCTCTTGAGGTCAGACGCAAAGAAAAACTAATGATCCACAAACAAAAGTTAATACGCCTGACAACCCACCATGTGAGATCTATACACAGATGGATCTGCAGAAAAAGCAGTAAAAAATGGTGGGGGCGTTTACATAAGCTACACAGAAGGGAGAAAAACCAAAAAGGCCTTCACAACGGGAAAGATTTCCTCCAATTACAGGGTAGAAACAACAGCCCTCCTCGAAGCCCTCAAAACACTTGAAAACCAGCACCCACCACACAAAATAGCCTTCTTCACAGACTGCAGGCACTTCTGGAATCACTAAAAGCAACAACCAACCCACAGCAAACATACCGGAAATCACAACAGAACTGAAGCACCTTACACTGTCAACAACCGTGGCCCTACAATGGGTATCATCCCACTATAGAACAGCTGATAGCCTGTCCAGATCTGGCAGTAATCAAGATCAAACAAATCATCCAGTAAACTACCAAGGGCCGAAAACTGCAATCCGTACCCAGTGCAGATCTGAATGAAAAAAAAAACTGAAATGCAATAACGAACCAGATCCAGTACACCAACTACAAAGACATCAGCAAACCATCCTCTTTCGCCAAAGGACGGGCCACTGCAGACTACAGAGCCGCCTATATCAACTTAAAATGTCTCACACTGACGAGTGCCCATGTGGCAGTGGAGTCCAGACTCCAGAACATATCCTTCAAGTGCCCAAACCATGTAGACCTGAGGCGTGAGACATGGCCAGAGGACAAGCTTGGGGCAGAAGCTTTGGGGCTCTTATCAGGATCTGGGAGGACTGCGAGCTTTGACATGTCGACAGAGATCAGGGTCTGTTGTGACCAACAACCTCGATCGCAGAAGATGGCGGCGAATATCAGCTTACTGTAGAATAACGCTCGCCACATTTCAAGACAAGCATACATCCGAAGAGTTCCCTTTAAAAAAAAAAGTAAAGAAAAATACAGAAAAATCTCCTGGGGACAGGAGACCTTTATCAGAACAGAAGAAAGTGTTTTAGATAGCGAGTCCAAATTTTGACAGCTTCACTTACGAGGAATTGATGTTGCTTCTTAGAGTTCTCAGCAGCAACTTGTCCACATAAAAGATAGCTTCGGTTTTATATAGAATTGAAGTGGGAAGTTTGAACAGATGTTGTTCCAAGTAAAAGTTGGGAAAGAGGTGAACGGGAGAAATATTTGTAGGACATTTTGAAGGAGATGACGTTTAGTCAGTATTCTCTTATCATATCTGTTAAAGTTAAGCAGTCTTCTGTTCCAGTGAGGTTTTTTTTTTCTATGTAACTTTATCTCAGTGCATTTATTTTCTCTTCATTTTTTTCCCCTATCAGTTTTGATTAAACCAGCTTAGCCTCCACAGTCCCAGTATAGAATAACGTGAGTCAGGGAGAAATTTTCTGTCCTGGACACCATCCTGCCCCCGGAGCTATCTCGTTCGTGTGTGCATCTGTTCATGGCAAATAGAGGCACTGAAAGGCTTTTATAACTTTTCTGCTTTGGTGTGGCCGTCACAGCCACACAGCATTATACTGTCGTAGATGTCGACATTGTTTTGTATATCATTGCAACTTGAACTTGACTTACGTTAAATACGAGGGGCGTTCAGAAAGTAATGCACCACATCACTTTTTTTCAGCTAATAATGAAGATAGAGGTATTAAATTTTGCACACTTTACATATGGCATATGCCGATTGTGTGAACCAAATTACACCGCAACTGGCCAAAGAATATGGCTGCTCTAACATGCGTGGAGCGTGTTAGCAACTTGCGGTATAAGCTACGAATTGTGATAGAATTTCTCGTTTCAGAGAAGGAAACTGTTGTGAACATTCACAAGCGTCTATGTGATGTGTATGGATGTTTTGCAGTCGACAGGAGTACAGTCAGTCGCTGGGTTCATAGAATCAAAGAATCGGTAAGTGAAGATAAGGAGTTGCATGATCGGCAGCGCTGTGGACGTCCTGTCATAGCCACCAATGCAGAAATGTTGAAATGCGCCGAGGGCATTATTCTTACTGATAGGCGTAATTAGCCTTAAAGCTGACGTGGAAGCAACACATCAACAGTGCAGAAGCAAAAGCCAGAAGAAAACTAGCCATATTAAGAAAATTGAGTGGAACCACATGGGGAGCTAGTGAAAGAATCCTCAAGAATGTATATCAGCAAAGTATTCTACCACATTTAGAATATGGCTCAACATCTTGGTGCACAGCATCAAACACTACGCTGCATAATCTAGACACGGTTCAAAATCAGTCACTACGGATTATCACAGGTGCCATGAGGTCCACACCGATAGTAGAAATGCAGAAAATAGTTGGTGTTCAACCGCTAAAGGAACGTAGAGACACAAAGGTCATGACCATGGGAGAAAAATTCCTTAGCTCTGTAAGCCATCCCCTGAAGGAGAGATTCAATAACTTGGCATTAGGACGGCTTAAAAGAAGCAGCTTCATTCATCAGGCCAAGCGTATGCGTAAGCTGATACCTGACCTTCCAACTGTAGTCGCTCCATTATCATCTGTACCAGAGCATACACCATGGAAAGAAGCAGATTATGCACAAATAACTATTCAGACTGAAGTGAAAGGTGTGCAGAATGGTGAGATGCAGAGCAGTCTTGTAAGACCGACAGCCACACTTAGTGTTCTAGATGACAAATATCCATGTGACACCTGGATACGTGTGTATACAGATGGATCTGCACATAATACCGTAAAGAATGGAGGGGCAGGAGCATATATTGAATATCCAAACAACACTATTGACAAGATTTCCATACCCACTGGTAAATACTGCAACAACTTTGATGCAGAAGTTAGGGCAATTATTGCTGCAGTTGAAAAACTATCAGACTCCAGAATTGATACATGTCCTGTAGTAATTCTCACAGATGCAAGATCAGTAGTGGAAGCTCTTCAGAGCAACAAACTACCAGACCTTAAGGATGCCTTGTCAAAATTTGGCTTACAACATGGAGTCACTTTGCAATGGATTCCCTCCCACTGTGGGATACCAGGCAATGAGAAAGCTGACCATCTGGCCAAAGAGGGCACTGAAATGGAGCAACTAGACATACCAATCACCTATAATCAGAAGAAACGCATGATAAAAACCTACAGGAAGCCACAAACACCACCACATGATGACTATCACATGCTAAACAGAAAGGAACAAGTCACCATCTTCCGTCTCCGAACAGGACACAGCCGACTCCGAAGTCATATGTATACAAAGTTTAAAGTTGGTACTACTAATCTATGTACATGTGCCCAGGTGCCCCAAACTGTGGAACATATCCTCCAGAACTGCATCAACTACGAGACACTGAGAAATAATTACTGGCCCAGTGAAACCACTAAAGAAGATAAGCTCTACGGTTCCATACATGAATTACAAAAAACAGTAAAATTTATCCAAGAGACAGGACTGCAGGTATAGACAGACAATGCGAACGAAGAAGAAGAAGAAGCCTTAAAGCTGTCAGTCAACAATGGTAGTGCAAATGCAGTTATAGAAGCTCTCTGATTTTCTAAGGTTTGCGCAAGATGGGTTCCTCAAAGTCTCACAAATGACCATCGAGTGCAGAGGAAAGCAATTTCTTCTGAATTGTTGAAACGTTTCAATGCTGAGGGGAGAACTTGTTGGCTAAGATCGTAACAGGTGACGAAACCTTGGCACATCATTTTGAACCTGAGACAAAAAGACAGGCAATGGAGTGGCATCATCCGCAATCACCGCGAAGAAAGAAATTCAAGACAACTCCTTCAGTTGGAAAGGTCATGATCACTGTCTTTTGGGACATTGAAGGTGTGATCCTTGTGGATGTTACGCCAAGAGGAGAAACAATCAATTCGCAAGCTTACATTAAAACATTGAAAAACTAAATCAACGTTTTCGCAGAGTTCGGCTGCACAAGAATTCAGCAGACCTGCTTCTCCTTCACGACAATGCGCGCCCTCACACAAATCTGGCAACGCGGGAAGCAATCTCCAAATTGGGTTGGACTGTACTACCCCATCCACCCTATAGTCCCGATTTGGCACCCTCTGATTTCCATCTGTTTGGTCCACTTAAAGATGCACTCGAAGGGGTAAGATTTGAAGATGACGAAGGAGTGATTCATGCAGCGAAGAAATGGCTACATAGTCAAGAGAAAATCTGGTACGAGCTAGGAATACATGCACTTATTTTGCGCTGGGGTAAAGCCGTACAAGTTAATGGGGATTATGTTGACTAATAACGATGTTTACATGACATATCCATGTATATTGTGTATAAATTTCATGCTGTTTGAATAAACAGCTAATGAGAAAAACTATATGGTACATTACTTTCGTAGTTTCAGTGATGGCGATAATTTACCATGGGTAGATAGATATCAGTCAGTCAGTCATTTGCAAGTCCCTTGCGAAACTTTGCCTCCCTAATAGGCCTCTCGGTTGTAAGCAAGATGCCTTGCTGCTGATGCAAGATGAAAGTATATAGGCATCATGCAAGCTTTGCTTTGCTATTATATATGGTAGTGGCCAGTGCAGATTTACTTCTTCTGAAGTCTGTCGAGGAGATAGTTCAATCCTCCGGCATGGTAGACGTCATGTACAATGAGTTCATGTATCCTTGAATGGACGTAAGTTTTCCAACGAAGAACAGTTAATATAACATACTTAACTACTAGTTTATGTGGGAACTGATGCACGTAGCAGGGAACAAATATGCTTCTACGTCGTACAGAAATGTTTTGTATTGTTTCTTATCTCATGCACGGCAGTATGTTCGGAAAAAAGTAAGGTCAAGAGGTGTTGCTCTGGATAAGAGATGTGCAGTACATCTAAGCAGGATGTGGCTCAAGTACATCACATAGAGAAATCATATCACTGGAGAACATAGGATAAGCGTAGGCAAGTTACAGGGTTGCCCAATATTCGCTGTGAAAACCTAGTAAATTATAATTTGCAACAGCAGAACTTACCATAAAAGTAAAACACAGTTTGGTATAGTTTGAAGTAGGGAACCACATTCCATGACATCAGATTGCCTAAATAATGAAAATTATTTTTCTTCAATGGCACGCTTGTATATTTGTGCGCATTTGGTCTGTGGATTGGTCAACTGCAAGCTAGTTACCCTTGCTGCAACCCAGATTCTGGGTAGGTCCTTTCTCAACACTGCATAATTCCTCATTATTTTTTTTTAATCAGTAACTGCAAAATACTTCAGTCGTGAAATCAATCCTTCCACAGCTTGACATAGTAACTAAATCTCCTCATGCCATTTGAGCTTAAGAGTTCCCATTTCGAAGGTATGGAAGCACGAAAACCTGTGAACAGGATATACATGGAGAAACACTGGAACTTGTAACAGAATTATTTGGGACGTGTGGTAACAGACGATGGGAATTGTGAAGTAGAAATTAATAGAATAGAAATGGCCACATGCACTTTCACCGGAGTGAAAAAGTTCCTACTTCGAAACATATAGCACAGCAACTGAAGCTGAGAGTCGTTCAGTGTTATGATGTATACTCAACACTGCTCTGTGCTGTAGTAACAAAGGCATTAAAAAAGAAAATAGCGAATTCATTGGACAGAAAAGACAAAAAAGTACAATTTAGGAGTGTATTCCTCACAACTTTTCCCCTTCCTCCTTCTATAAGAATAACAGTCGTGTCTTGTGACTCACCTAAAGTACCATCGTGCTGCCCTCGTGGACATAAACAGTCATTGCCCGTAGTTTCAACGCACATTGACTGTCCGCAGTGTATAAACTAGGAACAAAGTAGAAACAGCTTTATCTGTTATGTGTGTTTCTTCCTACTTTTTTCCTATTTTATACATTTTGGTATCACAGCTTTACTGCAGTGTTTTGTGAATAGTTGTACACTTACAAACACTTATTATTGTGTGTTGACTGTCCGCACCTGTTGCCTTTATAATGTGTGCTCATATTATTTACCTTTCTAGTGCACGCTTCCCGGGCTTTCTAGTGGGAAAGTTGGTTGTTTCACATTGCTTTGTAGGGGCCAGCTCCGGTGAAAATGAAAGGAGCAGAGGTTAAACGTAACGGATTAAACCCAGTTTACATAACATTGGAAACATCATCATTAAACTATCAACTTTAAATAAGTGATGTTTTCCCTTTTCTGGTGCATTATATCGTTGTCGAAAACAAATGCCTAAGGAAAATACTCGGCATCAGGTGGAACGAATTCAAGAACAATGCAGAGATAAGACAGATGACTGAACAACAACCAGTCTCATGGGTGATCAGGAAAAGGAGATGGACATATGTTGGTCACGTGATGAGAAGAAACAGTCAGAGAATCCCAAAACAAGCTGTCAAGTGGAACACAACAGGCCGAAGAAAAAGAGGCAGACCGCGTGAAACTCTGAAGAGGACATTGTTAAGGGGCCAAATTAACAGGCATAAAATCCCTTGATGAGGCTGAAAAGCTCGCCGAAGACAGGAAAAATTGGCGAACTACTTTGCGAGCCCTATGTGATCCATCCTTCTCCTTTTTTCTCCCCTCTACACACCTTCCCCTCTCTACCTCCTTCCCACTCTCCCCCTCCCTTCCACTCTCATTCTCTCTCACGCACACATACAAGCCTGATTCTGTGCTCTTGTATTCTCTTGTGGCAATAAACCATCTTTGCTTTGTCCCAAGGCCTCTATATATCAAGATCTTACCAAATTTGATTTCATTACAGTTTTTTCTTTTTCTTTGTTCATTGGTTTTTGTACACATTATCCTCCCCTATGGCAAAAGACACATGCTTTCAGACGCTGCATTCGCTTTTGTGTTCATTTACTAAGCTGTATCATATCAGTGTGGCGTGAGTTCTTTAAGTTTTGTTTTCTTCGTGACAGGAGAAGCACGGCTATATCAGTCTAGTTACTCTCCTTTTTGTTTCTGGTGATAGCCATATGTCCACTTTCACAAATGTAAAGCATCACATGATGGTCTCTCTTGATTTTTGTGGAAATGTTTGTGATTGTAGATAATTGTTGAGCACTCTTAAGTAATCACTTTATTATTTGGTCAAGATAATTTAAATTTAGTCCCTGCTAGTTCATGTTCCACTAGTGGTCTCACCGAACCCCACCTAGTCGTTGCTAAGTTACCTGTGTGGGGGGCTGCGGGTCGTGATATTTAAATACTAGCTACGGTCTGATTGTAATCCCAACTTCTCATTATAATTGGGTCGCTGTTGGATAGCCTAGCCAGTCCCTGCTATCTCAGTAAGTCACTTAGCGGCTGTAAACATCGGCCCTTCAGTAAGAAATAGATTGCGCACTTTCTGTCTACGCCTTTGCTTGTATTGACGGAACGTGATGAGTTGCTAGCATGTGACTGCGGCGTTGAATATTGATGGGGTGTGTTGGTTGTTGATGTTTCACCGATCACAAACTTCGACCATGATTTTTATACCAGATTTTTTTCCCCGGAACAAGAAATGGGAGGGATTTTTCTGTATATATATATATATATATATATATATATATATATATATATCCTCCCCCCCCCCCGTGTTTGTTCGTTCGTTCTCTAATTTTTTGTTACAATAATGATACGCTGCTGCTGACAAATATTTGTGATAAAAAATAAGAATTACAGAAATTCTTGATACACTAGTGCTAGAAGAATGTATGGTTGTGAGCTATTATATAATTTTTGTTGAGGAATGGGGTGTTTGCCTAGCTCTGTAGTTTTGACTATTCTTTTATATATGATTCTTAAGTTGACTTTCGCTCACTGTTGTTTTAGGCTGTGGCCGCGACAACATTTCATATTCCTTCTCACTTTTAAGTTATTAATACACATTCCTGACTCTTCCTTTTGTTTGTTTCAACAGTTCAGAATGTCACTCATTGGTGTACTACACAGGTCATCACAAGACTGAACTCTTAATACATACATAGTCATAAGAAAACTCTGTATGGTTCGTTCTTGAGCCAAATTTATATAGATCACTTTAATACTCATCAACCGAGGTTCGCAGGTTTCAGATTAAAGCAGCTCCATAAGCATTTTTCACAGCTTTCCAGAATGTCAAACTTGCATTTCACACACTGTAGTACTAAAGTCACTTTCTAACTCATAATATTTCGTCTGTCTACTCTAAAACTGCTTCTCATTATAAAAACTCAGTCTTCTAACTTCTTCCTACCAGTCTCTGTCTGTCTGTCTGTCTGTCTATGTGTGTCTCCCCTTCGCGTCTCGTTTGCTTATTTAACTGACCACTCATTAATTCCGCGCTGTCATTCGAAACTCGCCCATTAGTTTTGGAATGTGCACCGAATAGTTCCCGAGTCATAATTTTCTAGTTGAGTTGTGTTGGATGTTCACCCATTTGTCTTTGTCTGTTTCTTCTGTTACACTTGTCAGCGTCCAGTCATGATGGTCTGTCACTAAGATCATGGCAATCGGTTTTTGATACCGTAGGAGTGTTCCTCAATTTCAGTCAAACTTGGCACACATATGACTTACAATCTGGACAAGGTATGGTGGGGGTTAGATCATCCTAGGACCACCTGGGTGATGGGTGTGGGATCGCATCCGACCGATAAAAACATACCCCACTGAACGACGAGAAGTAACTCCTGTGATATTTATGCCTGCTTTTGATTGTCGGCCGTGACGAACAAAGGTCAGCCGACACAAATCGATGACGGTTATATATATCTGCTGAGTTGCCGAACAATAGGCATTGATAACGAGAAACATAATCCACAGAGCAGATTTCTGATTCACGAAAGACGCTCTACTGTTATTCACCTCAGCGTCCATTTTGAAAATGGTCAGAGTGTTTATTTCATAACAAAGAGCGCCCATACAACCACATGGGGGGGGGGGGGGGGGGTGACATTTACAAATCATCGAAAACGACCGATATTAGTGTCGAATCCATAGTTTTTGGGTCGCTGAGATGCGTAGTGATACACCCAATGCCATTTAAGTCCTAGTTCAGCCCCCATTGGCATGAAGGGAAGGGGCCTGGGGTGATAATGGGTTGGGGGTGACATTTACAAATCATCGAAAATGACCAATATTAGTGTCGAATCCATAGGTTTTGGAGTCCCTGAGATGAGTAGTGACATTCCCGATGCCGTTTAAGTCCAAGTTCAGCCCCCATCGGCATGGGGAAGGGGCGAGGGGTGGGGTGGGGGTCACATGTAAAAATAATTGAAACAACTGATATTAGTGTCAAATCCATAGTTTTCAGTATCACAAAGATGAATAGTGACACTTCCGATGCTGTTTAAGTCCAGGTTCAGCCCTCATTGGAATGGGGGGGGGGTCCTGGGGGTGAGGTTGGGAAATAAAATGTTCAAACTGATCGAGATTAGTGTCAAATCCATAGTGTTCGGGGTCGCTAAGCTGATTGGTGACAGTCCTGATGACATTTAAGCCCAAGTTTAATTGAATAGAACGAATTGAATTCTGTAGAACAGTCTATACTCTTTAGAACCTTCTAGAAGGTTGTGAAAATGAATAGAACTTTCATGACTGGGATAAATAAATAAATACCTGGACAATGTCAGGTACTTAGCTAGTAATAATAATAACAATCATGCAATAATCATAACTTACAAGAGACTTTGCTACAGTGAAAGAAAAGAGAAACATTACAGAATGGCAGCGTGGCTCTGTTTAAATAACTATAAGAGAACCTTTTTTATATTAAAATCATTACGGCGATCTTAGGAAATAAATAACTTATGTTTCATTGATCATACAGAACTTGACTGAGCCTTGAAGGCATGATACATTGATCACACAGAAACTTGACTGAGCCTTGAAGTCATTACAAGTCATTGAAAAGCTATATGTATAGGTAGTCGGGATGTGAACATTATATACAGGAATCAGAGAGCAGCAATAAAAGTGAACAATGACATGACAAAGAGTATCAACAGATACTGTCTCCTTTTCATAGTGTACAGTGAAAAAAAAAAAATAATGTGAGACATTAAAATTATGACATGAATGAAAATAGGTCACACTATCAAATAATTTGAGATATGTAGAGGACACTGTGCTAAAATAAATGTACAAAAACTAAGGAACAAAAGAGCAGTAAGAGAGGACTAGAACAGCATAACAGAAAAAAAAGTTGTCAGGCTGCATAAAAATGTAAAATCTATGTAAATGGAAAGAGGATATGTGCTTTGGAGAGGGATATACTCAGAATGTCATGAAAAAAAAATGAAGAGGCTGTCATTGAAGTCGTAGAACATAGAGGGAGCAAAGACACTGTCCGATTTGGCACTCAGCGACCCATAGCTGACATGCTAGCATTAGGGTTGGTGAACCATAGCTGACATGCTAGCATTAGGGTTGGTGAACCATAGCTGGAAAAGACCCTGCCCCACCCCTTCATTGGTACCCCCAGAAACAAGCCTAGCTTGGCTAACAGGCAAGGATTGGCTTAGTCCCCTTGGTGGTAAAGTCTGCTAAAGAAGTATTGCACACCCCCTAGTTTTTAGCTGCACTCGGTCACTGAAAAAATAACTGCCGTGACCAGCTCTCAAGCCGACACAATGCTGTGACACAATATCTCCACAGCATTGACTGCAAAGAACCTCAGAGTTCCAGGGAAATTGAAGAAGAAGATAGAACATAGAAGCCTAATTAAAACAGAATTGTTTGATACTACAGCGTAGTTAGTACAGAAGAAATTGACTTTGCTCCTGATAATGATAGCGTCTGATGAGTAGAAAGTAACACATGCAGAGAGAGAGAGAGATGTTATGCCATTATGCCCTGTTCTTACCACATCACCTGTCAAGAACTTTTAGTTTTGGAAGTTATTGCAGATCCAAAAACTACACATTTACAGACACATAAGATATATCACACACATACCAATCATTGAGTGTTTTCCATCCTCAGACTGGTTCAAAGCTGTCCAAGGCCTAATGTCATGTGCTGTAGCCACTAGCTTGCTGTCACTTATCATTGGCCTCTTCTCCCTGTGTTGTTACAGCAAGTCATGCAGTGCCCACCAAGCTGCAGCAGCATTTATCAACCTAACTTGTGAGTATATCTAGTGTCTGGCAGCAGTAATATGGAGAAGTTTCTTAACATGTTAATTTCTAATTTGTGAGTATATCTTGTGTCTGGCAGGAGTAATATGGAGAAGTTTCTTAACATGTTAATTTCTAATTTGTGAGTATATCTAGTGTCTGGCAGGAGTAATATGGAGAAGTTTCTTAACATGTTAATTTCTAATTTGTGAGTATATCTAGTGTCTGGCAGGAGGTTTCTTAACATCTGAACATCACTTATAATAACTGATGTAGTATATTCTTCATTTCTAGACATACAGACACCTGACCACCAAACTAATCTCTAGAATTAGACAAATCTCAAGTGTTAAAAATGTTAACATTTGTTTTAAGAAAAAAAAAAATCAAAGCCAGGAGAAACTGTTTTATGTAGATGTCCACAATTTAATATGTGAGCAGAGACATTGTGTGCTAGCAGTCACATGACAAGACCAGCAAGCCAGTGTCATACCTCAAGTCAGTCCTCCTAAAGACTTATTTACATGATAGTGAGGTCTGCAAACTTCCATATATGATATAGTCAAAGTTGTGAGCAGTCTGTATCTTACTGGTGGTTACAAGAAGGCCCAGTGGTTTGAAGGAAGGAGGGGGGGGGGGGGGTGATCCAGCCAGTGCATCTCACTGGGACTGGAGAGTTTTCCTTGTTTTAAGTGTGGGCCTGGATAACTTAGTGGGGCTTGTATCATGAACATTTTTTTTTGTGGGGTGGGGGGGGGAGGTGGGGTGTTTGCATCATCTTGGAGGTTACAAGTAAACTTATAACCACATAATCAGTCATGTGGTCTGTTGTTTCTTAAAGTGTTAGTGCTAGGAGCGTTGAGTACTGAAAAATGTCCAGACTATCAGCATGATATTCATTACATTTGCTATCATCCTATATGGTACATTTCATGAGTGCATGAAAAATGTTAGGCTTTCACACATAAACTCAGTTTATTTTCTTTCTGTATAACTGTATTCATTATTTACATGGCATGTTGCACTGTTGGCCTAGGCTTTCTCTGGCCTACTAGAACATTTTTTTTTTTCCTCAGTTCTTCTTGTGGCAGTTGCTGTTTGTGTCTTCGGGGCCAAAGGTCATCTGGATCATAATATAGGTGTCTTTGCAGATGACACTTCACCAAAAGTTTCCATTTTTAGTTGGAGTTTCTGGATCGCAGTTGCATCAGGAGGAATGGCACTAATTACTAGCATTCTCTACTTCTGTGTCGGCCGTGGTGAAGAGTACATGTAGATATATCTAAACTCATTCTAACCAGTGATTATCATTACTGTTTATATTATCAACACAAGAGACACATGAACAAATAAATGGCAAAAAATTCATTAGTAGATGTTTTAACAAACAGCACTTGGTTCTCTCTACTTTACTGAACAATCTCTACACAAAATTAAAGTCTTCTTGTATCCAAAGACAGATAATTGAATTAGTCACTCTTCACAGCAGCAATCAGAAACTCTCATAAGTAAGATAGAATTCAGGATGAAATCTACAAGAACCATTTTCTTCATCATGTTTGTCATTTTATTTAGTATTTTTATTTAAAATGATAATATATCACACAGACACTAAATCTAACTGTTGATGATTGTACAAAGTCGTATTCAAAATGGGCTGGTGGCACACACATGTACAATTTCTTCATGCTTTGTAATGTTCATGTTAAAAATGTCTTTAATTTGTGTTATATCCAAATGAGTGGCAGCTTGTAACTTTTGATTTTAAGCTGATTTCAGAATAATAGCTGTGTTTATATTTTCTGACATATTTAACTGCTTTTATTCTTATATATATTTAAATGATGAGAGCTTCCATTGTTGAGAACTTGGTCGTGGTGTGACATCCTGCTATGCCCTACATTGGCTAGTTAGACATTAGCTGTATTGACTGTTAGACATTGGCTAGTTCAGACATTAGCTGTATTGACTGTTAGACATTGGCTAGTTCAGACATTAGCTATATTGACTGTTAGACATTGGCTAGTTCAGACGTTAGCTATATTGACTGTTAGACATTGGCTAGTTCAGACATTAGCTATATTGACTGTTAGACATTGGCTAGTTCAGACGTTAGCTATATTGACTGTTAGACATTGACTAGTTCAGACATTAGCTATATTGACTTTTAGATGTTGGGTAGTTCAGACATTAGCTATATTGACTGTTAGACTATCAGATAACATACACAACACTTGAACATTTTTTTGTTATCATTCAACATAGTTGCCATGTTTTACTGGGAATCTTGGTGTATCTGTTACAGTTTCTGTCTGTGGAACAAGGTCATATGAGTGCATTAAAAAAAATTTAAATACTGTTTGAAGTTGTAGAAGTAAGAGAGTTGGCACATACCTCAGGGTGTCTGACCAGTTTATGATTAGTATTCAATTCTGATTAAACATTCATAGATCTATGCCAAGAACAGTGTCTTCCCACTGCTCAGTCAAAATTCACCACCAACCACACTATGTACCATCTAGTGCTATGCTTACACATGATTCTACTCAGCCTGAGCTTTTCACTGTGAGAACAACAATGAAATTCATGTCTGTCAGATTACACAAATGTTGTATATTAATGTTGTATAGCAATGAAATTATTTTGTATTTTACATACTGAGAAAAGTATGGATATTAAACACATTGTAATACATTCCGCCGAAGACAATACATCTTGGCAAACTACTATGCAGGCCCTATGTGATGTTTAACAGCATGGGAAGGATGTAAGATGTAATACATTCCACTACAGGAATATCACAATGTAACATTCAGACATAGGTCAGTGCCAGGTTTCCATTTCTACTTCTGCATTTTTGTGCTAGTGAGACACCTTGTATTATTAATCAGTGTCATATTATTGTATCTTTCAAACCAACTTTGCTTTATTAGCTTCCATTCATTTCTTTTTCTATATGCTGAAGTTGGAATGTTGTATAGATGGTATCTTACATCTTATGATCCTTCCCGTGCTGTTAAACGTCACATAGGGCTTGCATAGTTTGCCAAGTTTGCTTCATCAAGGGATGTTAATCACACTAAACTGGCTTCTCTTAACAATGTCCTCTTTAGAGTTTCACGCGGTCAGCCTCTTTTTCTTTGGCCTGTTATGCTCCACTTGATAGCTTGTTTTGATATTATCTGATTGTTTCTTCTCATCACATGGCCTACGTATGTCCATCTTCTTTTTCTGATCACCCATGAGACTGGTTGTTGTTTACTCATCTGTCTTATATCTGTGTTGTTCTTAAATTCATTTCACTTTATACCATTTTCCTGAGGTATTTGTTTTCAAACGAGTCTAATTTCTTGTCTATTTCTTTAGTTGATTTCCAGCTTTCATATGCATACATGAGGGTGGATATTACATTTGAATTGAATAATCTTAACTTGGTTTTTGTGCTTATAACTTTTGAATTCCATATGTTCTCAAGATTTTTTAAGGACAATGCTGCTTTTGCAATTCTTATTCTAACTTCCTTCCTGGTGTCACCATCCTGGTCTATGTAGCCGCCAAGGTATGCAGATTGGTTTACTTCATCAACAGCTATTCCTTCTACATATATTTTTCCTTCTCGATTAATGAGAAATTTCATAATTTTTGTTTTGTCTTTGTTAATTTCAAGACCAATTTTCCTAGTCAAGGAAGACGGAATCTTTTTTTTCCTGCATGGTATGGTGTTATGTACATTTGTGTTTTACATTATCAGATATCAGCTGCTGGTGGCCTTATGTATTTCTTGAGAAAAAATATCTACATTTACTGCTGAATGGCAGCACATTATATTTTTATGAAGCTAAATATTTCTATACTTCTTCACAGAATATGAAAGCATATTTACTAGCAATATACCAAATATTCAATTTGAACATGTATTTAGCAGAATAATAATGAACTTTGAATGCCTACATACAAAGAGTAAAATTTTGAATATTTAAACATGCATGTCTTCTGGATTATTGAACATTGCCACCTCATGATTACGTATTTCAGTCGGATTAGATTGAACACTGTCACCTCATGATTGTATATTTCAGTCAGGTTAGATTGAACTTTGCCACCTAATGATTACATACGAGCTAAAAGGAAGCCAAAGTGTTAAAATAGTAGTTTGTAAGTCATGTATGATCACAGTAACCATCTAAAACAGACAGATCATGTATAAAAAAAAATCAGCAATGTTAAATTATATATTAAATTTCTAACAGCAAATATGACATCACTTAAGCAAGTAAATCCTCTTTAGTGAGCCTGCTATTCATATTTGAGTTTGTATTTGCCCAATTCAGAAAATCAAATATTTGGTGAATTACTTCAAATTTTATATTTGGTAGTATTTTTTTTTCATTTACAATGATGCTAAGATAATTTTGCATTGTTATTTTGTCCTCATGCATATGTATGATACAATATTGTAACTGTGACATTTATTGCCAACAGTCAGAATTGTATAACCTGAAACTACATTGAGAAATTTGTCAGTCTAGTTCTTAATCAGCAAGTAACTTAACAACTTCACATGATGCAAGATCAGCATATGAGCTGTCATTACAGTCTGTGTCGATAAGAGCAGGCCTAATGGCCCAGGTTTATATAGAATGGCTGGAGGCAAACATTTTGTTTTGGTTTACGTACTGTGTACATGAACAGTATAAGTCGAGCATATAGGAAGGAGACAAGATATAGTGATTCATTTAATACATTGTGTCTGTTGTTAATAGATATCTTGAGAACAAAACTGACCAACAGTTTGAAATTATATTTTTATATTATAGAAGTTTCTGAGATGTCATTTTATTAAATATCATTCAGATCTTGTGGGATAACATACACTGTGAAAACATTTAGTGAAAATATGTTTGTACAAAAGGTCTTGTAACACAGATCTACAATATATTCTGTCATAACATGACTGTTGCTCTCTTCTCTGACTCCTACATTAGTTTTGAAGCTTTTATTTGTATCTGTATTTTTCTGCAACAGTAGTAGACACCTACAGGATAATTTATGTGTTGTAGCTTTACATTTTGGGAATACATTTTCTTCTCAGTTTTTGGTCATCCTTTCAGGTTTTTGACATTAAAAAAAAAAGGATCAGTTTCAGGTTGTGTAAAGTTTTTAGTATAATGAAGTAAGTTTTATATCAGCATTTTTTTTTTCAACTTAATGTACTGACATGTGTGCTTTTCTCTGTTAGCAGACATTTATTTCAGTCTCAGCATTCAGTATGTTTGCCCAGGAGATCCAAGGAGGCCATGACATCACAAAGAAAATGATGGGCTTGTGAAACATTTCTAACCAACTCTTTACATAATGTTGGACACCTTAATCACTGAGCCACTCAGATTCATTTTAATTTTTTTTTTTTTTTTTGTGTCTCTGATTTTGGACTGTTCATGCCAAATAAATTAACATTCCTAGTCACATTGTACACATCCTAGTACACAATAATAATATTGGATATTGTCACTGATTTTTGTTTCAGCCATTTCAAAGGGAGAGATGTTTGCATTTAAAGCTATAAATTAACAGCAGTGCAGACCATATGTTGTAATTTATAAATTGTAACCAAGAGAATATAAGACAGACAGTAGTTTAGCATGAAACATGAGAGGGGGGGGGGGAGTCATTGTCATGTCTCTTGAAAGACTTACGGCCAGTTCACCCTATTTGTTTTGCTTGTTTTGTTTATAGAACAGCTGTGTCAGTATTTTATGATTGTCTTGTCTCATCTTTCTGATTTTTATTTTTAATCTTGTCCAGGTTATATTGTCACTCACTTCTGTTTATCTTTGAAGGTCATGGTCACAGAGACATAAGTTTTAATAAATCTTGTACAAGCTACAACTTACCTTCTCTTTAATGGCAGTGAGTATGTTTAATGCATGATGTTAAAACTCCAGTAAACTTTCCTTTTGTAGCACTTACTTCTGCTGTCTGTTCAGATGTTCTATCTTTGCTAAGACATTCAAAGTGTGGCCAAAGAAGAAACTCATCATTATCTGTGTTATCTATATTGTTTTAAATGACAGATAATATTTCCTCATGGCTATGTGAGTCATTTATAATGGTAACAGTTTTATGCAACATTTAAGATGGTGCTCATTATGATAACAAGTTTTTTATTGGTACAAAAAGGTATATATATATATATAACAAGTAGATTAGTATGCTGTCATTTCTGTGATTATACTCAGATGTACACAAGAGCCCTCCCTATAGCTTTTTCCTGTTCTCTTTGCCTGATTACTGTTGACTGTGAATGTATCAGGTAGATGATTTATATAGGGTTGTAGCCTGACTCTAGCTTAGCCTTGCTTAATTTATGTAGGGTTATAGCCAGCACTGGTCTCTCATGGCGAAGGTCGGGAGTTCGAATCTGGCCGGGGGCATCCCAGTCACCCAGCTGTAGAAATGGGTACCCGACTTCTTCTGGAGTTGGGGAAGGAAAGGCGGCCAGGTGTGATACTGACCATATCACCCTCTAGTGTGCTGACAGGTCAAGGAAAATATGGGCACTAACACCATATCCCTATGTGCCTCTAAGGCACGACAGGATTACCTTTACCTATAGCCAGCCCGAGTCATGTTTTGGTTAATTTATGCAGGGTTGTAGCCTGACCCTAGCCTCGGTTAACTTATGCAGGGTTATAGCCAGCCCCAGTCATGCTTTGGTTAATTTATGCAGGGTTATAGCCAGCCCCAGTCATGCTTTGGTTAATTTATGCAGGGTTATAGCCAGCCCCAGTCATGCTTTGGTTAATTTATGCAGGGTTATAGCCAGCCCCAGTCATGCTTTGGTTAATTTATGCAGGGTTGTAGCCTGACTCTAGCCTCGGTTAACTTATGCAGGGTTATAGCCAGCCCCAGTTATGCTTTGGTTAATTAATGCAGGGTTATAGCCAGCCCCAGTCATGCTTTGGTTAATTTATGCAGGGTTGTAGCCTGACCCTAGCTTAGCCTTGGCTATATTTTGGCTGAGTGGAGTTTATTTCCAGAATTGTTTTGTTGCATATCTTCTGTAGCTGAGAGAAGTGCTTCATCTGCACATTCAGTTTGAATGTTGGAACTATCTATGCTGGCATATGAACACATACAAGCACATGTATAGTATATGAAAAACTCAACTTTTATGTTGTGTATCTTTCATTTAGTCCAAATTTTTGGCATACATTTTTTTTATCTGTGTATAAAGCTGTTTGCTTTGTGTGTATTCTTTCTTATTTTACTTTTGTGTTTCTTATAACTCAGTTTTCTCAAGTGAGTAAAGATCGCTTGCTTGGCTTCTTCAGTGTGAATATATTGTCTATTCTGTTCTAGTCTTGCCTTATGAATTGAAACTAGACAAAAAGAGCCTTATGAATTGAAACTAGACAAAAAGAGCCTTATGAATTGAAACTAGACAAAAAGAAAGTCTCATGTTTCTTCTCCCACTTTTTTTAAAAGTGATGAACATATGTATCTGTAAAGATACAGCACTAATCATGTGGCTATAGTGGCCTTTTTTAGTCTCATGTGGTATGTTATAGTTATTTCAATAATTGTTGTATGCATTATTGAAAACTGCTTAAAATGTGCTTCTTCAGATTCTGCCCTCCATGTTGGCAGCTGTAATCTCCTGTGAGATCGTGTTAATTCTTCAGATTTTCTTCCTGGCAGCCCAGCAGAAGATACTGTGCTAGTCTGATGTACTCAAACTTTATCAGTGAAATGTACATATTTTTTTTTTTTTCTGTTGTGATATTTTACCTGGCAGTCTTGCTGAGATTATTATTTGCTTATTTGTTGACATAATTCAAGACTGCTTATAACTGTTTTATTGTTAATGGTGCAGGTTATTAGAGATGGCTTGTTACTGTAACATGTTCTTGTAACATGCAGCTCTGTCAATGTACAGTATGTTTTTTTTTTAACACTTATTTCTGTGCCTTGTAAGTTTGACTGTAAAATATATTTGTTAAAATACCCATTGTTTTGTTTCAGTTTCATGTTGAACTCAGTTGTACTTTCTGTTAGCTTGTCTTTGTTACTTTTTGGTTGTCGCTGTCAGTTTTTGTTGCTTAATTTCATTTTAGCACATATTTGTTGTTTGTTTATTAATATTTTTTTTATTTCAAAATGTTTTTAATTGTTAGATGTACTACAGATTGATAAGATAAAATCTTGGATGAAGAAAGAATCATGAGGCTACAGAAGTTGTGAAACTCAAATTATATGACAAACATGCAGGGGAAGAAATTTAATATTGAATGTATTATACATATAATTAGTTTTTTTTTTAATATATGCAGTCCAGGAGACAGGTACAACACTTACATAAATGAAGAACATTTATTACACATCACTTTTTTTTTACATATTTTCCTGATATGGTGAAGGAATATTTAAAAATCACATTCTTCTGGATTAGTTGTGAATATGAAAATATTGAAACCTGTCTCTGCCACCTGCATTTCCCAACTCTCTCTCCACCCCCATCCCCAAACCACCTAAACTCTACTTTTACCATTTCACATGGCAACTAAAGTGGTCACTGTGAACAAGAGAGTTCTTGTGCCGATTGTGAAAATCTACGTCACATCATCCTGTCTCCAAATGCTAAAACACTGCAGTAAAAATTCACTAGCTGTTAAGAAAGCCATTGTGAGAGTGGTCTCCTGATACTTTTTAATCTGGAGATCAGGTTAATTCTGACTCTGTTTTCACTTGTTTCTTACAGTACTGAAAAAAATCTTTTGTGAATCAGACAACTGTGTGTTGAGGCAAAGAGGAGATGTTTATGCTCTATCTAACTTCAGGTGTAGGTAGAGCTGGCCAAGCTTAGTTCATGTCTTTAGAAGGCTTCCTTGGAGCAGGCCATGGCACATAAACCTGGTGGACAGATGAAGAGCTGATGGATGTACTGGTAGACAGATCAAAAATGTACATGAAGGAGCTCTCTAGGAGGACATCTCCTGTGTATACTACAGGAAGTGAGGAAATCCACAACAAACTGCTGTCACTGTCATCTGTTGTAACCATCATTATCATAGGTCAGAGGACCAAAAAGCTTGATTCTGTAACTCTCAGAAGATACCCTAGTCTGTATCTGTTGTTGTTGTTTTACCCTTAATCTAACAGACATTATGGTCCCATTTTGTACTTGCCAGAAATATATTCTGTGTGTACTGAAACTTCCACATTTAGAGATCTGAACAACTCAGTGTGGAGAAATTTTATCTGCTGATAAATGACAAAGCATTAAGTAGAAAGTCTAAGCCCATAATAACATACAGGTAACATATTACTGTATCTGTATTTCCATTACTTTTTTTTTTTTTTTTACTTTGAATTATTACAAAATGCTACAGTCATACCTGAATTTGAGAAAAGTACATTTTTACTTCTTGCAGAACTGCTGGTAAATAAATGAGGCATTCTTGTATATGTTATTTCTTGTTACAGTGTTAATCCTAGCTATGGTGACATTTCAGAATGTCAGAAGTGTTGTTTGATCCATGTCCATCATGTAATATCGGTTTTATCTGGAAGTTTTTCCATGAAACGGGTTACAAGAACTAAACTCTGTTTTACAAAAGTGAAAATGTGGGTGGTAAATTTCATGTCCAAGAAGCCCTGTTTGGAGCTGATACAGATGATGCTTGTCCTGGGGAAAATTCCTACCCCAGGTGTTCTCCCAACTTGTCAGTGAGATCAGATTTGTTTGATGTTAACAGAGTAGTAAGTCATTACTAGTGTGTGTGGAGGGGTTGGGGCTTGGGTTTTTACTGCAGTTTCATCATTTTTATCTTAACATCATCATTTTTAATCTTAACATGTTTGTGTATATGTGGAACTTCCATTAGCAAAGTTTCTTGTATTGCATTTACCAGCTGAACATCTACCAGTGAGAAGCCAAGTAAAGCTTCCACTCAGGCTGAATGCACTCAACATATTTTTTTGTGACCAGACAATTGCAGGAACACAGGTGAGACAAACATCACATGAACTCCAACAATAATGAAAACACTGAAAGTGTATTGTGTTCCATGCTACATCTTTGTACACAAACAGGAAATCTGAAGCTGTTCTGACTAGAAAACTTTCCAATTTTGACTTACATGTGCAAACTGTACAAGCTTCAAGACAATTCATCTCTCCCCCCTCCCCTGCAGGAAAGGTGCTAAAAATTGTACAAGAAAATCTCACAAATGAATACTTTCTTATTTTACTGGATTGTCCAACTTTTAAGGGCCATAAAAGACATCTGCCTACAGCCCTGACACGTAACTAATGGTTACTTCTGTGTATGCCAGGTATGCTGACTTTTTTCTCTGCTGATATCACATTATATGAGACGCCATATTTTCTTCTCCTGCACAATTAAGTTAACCACTAACATTTACAAATATTCAAGTAACAAAAAGAGGAGGAGGGAGAGGATGCATTATTTCAGTGACCTCTCACAAGGAAGAGCTCATGAGACTGACTGAAACTAAGACTTAAGGTTATCTGTAAGGCATTCATGGACCATGTGGCTTGGGAAGAATTTGTGAAAGACCATGCAACATGAAGAACAACTCCATGTCATCTGAAAAGGAAATATGCAAGCTAATATACAAACAGATGTGGGTAGAATCAGCCATGAAAGAACTAAACAAAAATGATGTTTAGCAACTTCCACAAACATCTGCTCACTTCAAAATTTCTTTACTGACACAAGAAGCCGTATCAGGTGATTACAGAAGTCAGCCGAGAGAAGAATCTCATGAAAGCTGAATTTCAGACTTATGAGATGTGTCCCTCCATTTCTAAAAATAGTCACTATTCCGACTGGTTACACAGATTTTTTGCTGCCTGCAAAGACTGACAGAAGTTTATCAAAGTCTTAACAGGAAAGAAAAAAACTTCTTTTTCTCTGTGTATTTAAAAGAGCAGTTGTTCTGATGAGAAGCTGTCTGGGCCAGTTAGTGTCCCCACAAATCAGATCTCAAGTCAGTACACAGACTGAAAGTGTTAGCAATTCTGAAAATAACAATAAGGTAGAAAATAAAAATGACTAATAATTTACCCCCCAGCTGCTGAATGTAGCTTGTGACTTGATATAACATTTTATGTGAAGCAAAAGCGGACATGATCACCAGCAACTGCCACATACACAAGATGGATCAAAGCAGAAGTAATGCCCAAACAAAACTCTGTGCTCATGTTTCACATTATAGCTGAGCTCTTCCCATTCTGTTCACTTCTTTCAATCACTAGCTTTCCTAGCACAAACAGACAGTAGCGCTGCCAGGTATGTGTCTAAACATAATGTAGATACAGATCTTACTGTGTACGTGTTTCATATTCTGGCAGTTGGATAAAACCTACACTTAGTTCTACTTTGTGTACCCCGATGATAATGTATATAATCCAGATAAACTGAGCACACATCTGGCAAATACAGACCTGCTATAGGAAATAAAACTGGTTAGAGGGATCTACAAATGGTCCACATCACAGCTGACAGTAAAGGTATGTGTAAAAGAAGCCAACAACACAGCTGACAGTAAAGGTATGTGTAAAAGAAGCCAACAACACAGCTGACAGTAAAGGTATGTGTAAAGAAGCCAACAACACAGCTGACAGTAAAGGTATGTGTAAAGAAGCCAACAACACAGCTGACAGTAAAGGTATGTGTAAAGAAGCCAACAACACAGCTGACAGTAAAGGTATGTGTAAAAGAAGCCAACAACACAGCTGACAGTAAAGGTATGTGTAAAGAAGCCAACAACACAGCTGACAGTGAAGGTATGTGTAAAAGAAGCCAACAACACAGCTGACAGTGAAGGTATGTAAAGAAACATGGTTCTATTAGTGAACTAATTACCTGAATAATATTATTGTTGAACTAACCCCCAGATATTCTCTAAAAGCTATGGCATTGCTTCTGAAGTGTCCGTGATGTGTATGTAACAAAATGACACTTGTATGATTAAAAAAAAAAAGAAAATCTGACTACACAACTTATCTTTCATGCTGTCAAGTGTCTGAAACTCTTGGCACCATAAGCCTTTGTGACAGAATAAAACAATCTGGGCAAGGTTAGGTACAAACCTTTTCAAAAAAAAACATTAAAAAGCAATTTGTATCTAAAAAATTAAGTTATTTACAAAAATGGTCTCTCTGATGGACAAAATTTAAAGAACACAAAAAATGTTTACATGTAACAAAAAAAAATCCAGAATACAGAACTTACAATGTGGCGCTACTAACATTAAATTCATGGTTGACTGACATCATCGTGGTCAGAAGCACAACATGAAGTGACAAAAAAAAACTACTGAAATCTGTGCTGTAATGATAGCAGCATGGTCAGTATATACAAACAGAACCAACAGGTCAAATTGTGGATAAAAGAAAATACCACAGGACTTTAACTAGACTTGGCAAATGGTCATACGTCTTTTTTTTTCCTGTGTTCTGCTGTTTCTAGTCACTCTGTTCACTTCTACAAGTCTCTTCTAATGCTCCAAAACTTTCTTGCCTCTCTCCCTTTTTACTTTCACCTCTCCCTGTTATTCCTTTTCTATTCATCCTTCCCACTCTGTTGTGCCTCTCTAGTTATCCTCCTCACTCTGATGTGTCTCTCCAGTTCATTTTCTCCACTCCTCATTATCTTTCTAGTTCATCCTCCAAACTCTGTCTCTCCTGTTCATTCTTCAAACTCTTCTGTCTCTCCAGTTTATCCTCCTTTTTTTCTACCATGTCACAGTTTTCTCATTTCTTACCATGTCTCTCAGTTAAAAAAATATTTAAAAATCCACTCAGATACTTGTATCCCCAGTGTCTGGAAGATGATTTGAGATTAAAGGATACTTACCTACACCAGTCACTACAGACAGTACTGGCTTTTTAAAAAAACTTTTGTCCCTAACAGGGGAAAAAAAAAAAGCTCAAACCTTACCAAAGTTCAAACCTGTTTTTTTTTTTTTCCAGATGAGAAACTGGTGGTGAAAGTGCAGGGCTACACCTGACAAACCAGTCAATTTGTTGGGTGTGAAATCCTGTAGTTATATCAAATCACACAACAGTCACTAGACATCAATCAAATGTTTTCTTGTCATTATATCTGCTTCAAACACACAGATAAACCATGCAGATCTTTTGCTTAATCAATGGTGGTTATTTGTGATCTGTAGGTGCATCTCTCACACAGAAACAAACATCAATCTCTGCTTCATCAACTTTAGCCACACAGGCACACATACACGAACTGGGATACTGCCAACAACTGGTTACCGTAGCAAGCTACTTAGATGTGGAACTGATCATACAGACAACACTGAGATAATGGACAGCTCTGGGAGTTATATGCCATTCTAGTCTTAATATTACAATCAAATGTCAAGTTCAGATACATAAAGCAGGTGCATGAAGATGAAACAGTGCTGTGTAAAAATGTCAAGTTCAGAGAACTGAGTACTATGAGAGCAAACTTGTCAAATTGAACTTTCACAAAAGTTTTGCAGTATTTTTTTCTCTCTAAGAGTCCCTGATAGAAAGTTCTCCACTGGTTACTTGTAGATGGTTTGATAAACATTTAAAGCAATGACACAATTACAATGTCTCCTTTGTTTGTGTGTGTAAAGATGTCTAGAGAGAGGGAAAGATTAATATTAAAACTTACAAAAAAACTGACTGGACAGAATCTCTAAAAGCTGGAGAACAACTTCAAAACCTTGACACTTTCTAGTCAAACTGAACAATTGTTTATCTGCATGTATTAGCACACAGCAAAATCATGAAAATGCTACACAGACAAGCATTCTATGACACAAAATCATGAATATGCTACACAGACAAGTGTTCTATGACACAAAATCATGAAAATGCTACACAGACAAGCACTCTATGACACAAAATCATGAAAATGCTGCACAGACAAGCACTGTAATACAAAATCGTGAAAATGCTACACAGACAAGCATTCTATGACACAAAATCATGAAAATTCTGCACAGACTAGCACTCTAAGACATTACCTGTATAAGTGAAATGCTTCATACTTTGTAGGACAAACAAAATGATAAAAGACTGCACATTAAACTGAAATGTGGTACCTTGACTCAAGTGATAAAAGTGAAATGTGGTACCTTGACTCAAGTGATAAAAGTGAAATGTGGTACCTTGACTCAAGTGATAAAACTGAAATGTGGTACCTTGACTCAAGTGATAAAACTGAAATGTGGTATCTTGACTCTAGTGATAAAATTGAAATGTGGTACATTGACTCAAGTGATGAAAGATACAAGGAAGAAATTATTTTATAGAATAAAAAAAAAAAAAAAAATAGATGCGATATTAAGTATGGACAATTTATATAAAGAATACATGTCCTACACGGCCAACATTACCACACTTAAGCTTACAGATAAAACAGGATCCACATAACAGACTGATCAACAGTCACCAACGCTCCAGATCTGAAGCTGCTAACTACAAGCAAATCCTCACTCGAGAAACTCCCGTCAGATTTCACATCTCTCTGGTCAAAACTCGCACGGCTCAGAAATAAAAGGTTTCCCTATGAACCTGGAGAAGCATCTCAGAAAGCATCTTTATTGCATCTCACTGCATGCCTCCAACATAGTCTGTCATCTCTGTACAGCTCCAACCATCTAAAAACTACCTCAGAAAGGCTGCATCTCACTGCATGCCTCCAACATAGTCTGTCATCTCTGTACAGCTCTAACCATCTAAAAACTACCTCAGAAAGGCTGCATCTCACTGCATGCCTCCAACATAGTCTGTCATCTCTATACAGCTCTACTTGTCTACCCGAGACAAAACTACACCTATACTGTACACAGTAGCAAGATGACTCATTTTACAATGATGTGAAGATTTTCATCTTCTCTATACCTTCATTTACCGCTCTTCTCTCTCCACCTCTTAAGTTTTCTATAATAATGAAAATCCATCTCAAAATGAAACCCTGAAACACATACTACACTAGGAGCTTTGTATGAACTTTATGTTTCAAGCAACAAATTCTGAGATCACACAAGTTGACTTACATTCAATATCTAAAACTATATGCTCTGTCAAGAAAATAAACTTGACCTGTTCCTAGTCATCAAAGTCAGTTATTAAACAACGAGATGATTGCAAATATTTGACAAATTATATAATGTACACTATACTCAGATGTGTGTGTGGCAAACAAGCAATAAAATGTATGTACAAGGAGCATACACATGATGATGATGTGTGGCAAGATTACAGGAGCAGACAGGTTTAATAAAACTATCAACAGAACCTTCACCTTGGGAACAGACAGTACAGATGAAATGAGGACCAGGTGCGGGTAGTGGCAGAAATGAGGAGTCTGTACAGAAACGACTCACTCAACATAAATATTTGTGAACATCGTAACAATTATGTTGGTAGTGACCATACAGTGACACTTCTCTATAGAACATTCACTTCCCTGCGTAGTAGCAACTCCTAGTAAACATTTCTTACTTCCCCTTCAAGATATTCCACACTTACAGGCTGTCACCTGTTGCAATGCTTTACTATGAATACTTATCTAACTGTGGAAGTGCTCTTGTGTGGGCAGAAGACTGAGGTTTAGGGAGTCCCAGCAATGTTACGAATACTAGTGAATAAACCCGTTATGATCTCAACACCGACTGTATCAGCAAGAAATACCAGCTTGTCACTTTCATCACTGTAACACAGCTCTAATCTATCTATACAAGACCTATAATGTTAACTCTCCAATCACTCATTCTTACCACATAACTCATTACTGACACTATTGTCCATATAATATTCAAGTGTTTGTCCCAGTTTTACAGACCAGACCTCTTGATGCTGGTTTGTGGCAGTGAACAGAAGGAAGGCATGAAAGGAAGTATGACTATGTTGTAACAAAATAATTATGACTAGCAACAACATATACAAACATATACATATATAAAGACTTTAAAGTCTACATATTCTGGTGACAAATGTACCCAGGCACTAGATAACTCTATTTTGCTCAAACTCTGGATAACACAGCTGAGATCTTTTTTTTTTCCTGAAACCTTCCATCCAGGACACTGACCTGCCTCAAGCACACATAACATTATCAACAACAAAAAGCTGTTAGCATTCAAGGAGTGTACTCTCAGGATGAACACAAGGTTGGTCACAAGATGACTGACAACTAAACATTGTGTGCGGCATCCACTTCCCAGACTAGAACAAAAAAACTTCAGTTTATCATGTCATCATGTTGTTTCTGGGGGCCTTTTGTTGCGTTGTATCAAGGGTGGCCCAAACGGCAGCTCACATCTGACATATAATATGCAGCTCGTGGAAATATGTGGGCCGAGTTCCTTTTACTTCATACTTATTATAAAAGGTCAATTTGTACAAATTCAAAAAAGTTATATGTTGGAGTGAGTAAGAATTTGAATGGTAGATTTGAGTCAGGAATGAAAAAAAATTGAAATGACCAAGGACTAGAGAGGAGTTGTGCTGGGTGCAAGCTGGTCCTGGAAATGTCTAATATTATTACTCACATTCTTTAATATTTGTATCAAACCTTTGTAACCAAATGTGCACATACAATAAAAACATATGTAAAATTTTCTCCACATCCAGCAGCTCTCAAACATCTATAAACTTTCTATATGTGGCTCCTATCTTAAGCAAGTTTGGCCACCCTTGCATTATAATCTAGCTAATCAAGACAAAGACAATAACTTTCATGCATTCTATTTCTTTTTTAAAGCATATACTCATCATATATAGACTGCACCAGTCATAGATATCCCTACATGACAGCACCATGTCTTTCCTGAAGACTTTCTAGAGCTAGAGTGTAGAATTATTTCATCTCTTACAGAATGAGACACTTAAATCACCAAGCTTTCACATGTTCAGTAAACAATGAACCTATAAACACCATGGTGATAATGTGAACACAGGACTGGTTGTATTTTCACAGAACACCATAGTAGCCATCTCAGGTCAGCATTAACCAGGCTATTGTAAACTATTATCCTATTGTTTAAGTCGAACATTTGCAAAAGACAAGTACTGAATATTTCACATTAAAATGGCCCACTAATGTACCTTTGCACAATGAACTATCTAAGATGATGGTAATGTTTTTGGTAAAATCCAGCCTTGTTGACTGGATGTTCAGCTAAACTCTGCTGAAATTCTACTGCTTCAAACATTTTATTACAGGCTCTCCAGGTTCTCCTGTCCTACTGCCTCAACAGACCAGATCTATTTAGGTCATGAGGCAGATGACTCCCCAGGGTGGAATTTCAAGTCTAAGAGGAGGAATTTTTTTTCCAAACAAAAGGAATGTATTACAGTGAAAATCCTTTCTGGACAATTATTTAATATACAGAGGAGGAGGTGGAGGCAGCCTGGGTTGACAAAAGATGACTAGGACCTGAGCTACTGAGAATCCAAAATTAAGGTAACTGTCAATGAACAAATGTATTCTGTAAATGTTATAACCTGTAAAACAGAACACTTTACTGGTACAGTGGGATGGGTTTTCTGCCCAAATCTAATAAACGTAACTTTCAATCCACTGTCCATTTAATCATTACATTTAAAGATGGTTTGCCTAGATGATGTTTTTTTATTATTAAACAATTTGCACATTTTCATTGTGACTACAACATGAAGTTTCACACTTTCATCTTTTACTTCTACATGTCAACTGCTCTCAAAGTTTCACACTTTCATCTTTCACTTCTACATGTCAACTGCTCTCAAAGTTTCACACTTTCATCTTTCACTTCTACATGTCAACTGCTCTCAATATTCAACAATGTTTGTTTTACATTCCAGTATTCAAGACGAGGCCAGCAATGATGAATCAAGCTTTAAGTGTTCACCTCTGTGCCTTGACTCTCCACCTCAGCACCAAGTAGCACCCTCCGCGCAGAACAACAAAGAATGCGCACAGAACAATGAAATCAATGTAAAATTTGGCATCCTCTACGTCCATCTCTTTCAGAACATCTGTGCCATCACGAAAAATGCAGTGGTTTTCATCGCAGTCCAATTCTCCACGATCAAGTCCATAAATAGCTTGCAGTGTTCCCTCAAATGAATATCTGGAGGGAGAGAGGAATGAGAGCATTTTAGATCGTCTGACAATTTTTGCGAGTAGACGGTGGATGGTGATGAAGACTACACTTAAAATGTAAGTAATACAGATGATAAACTGCACTTCAGACTAACAGCTTTCTGTGTTGTGTCTTGACAATCATTATATTCCTGATTACTATCTTTGTATGGTGTGAATAACCTGACATCACAGAACTCAAACTTTCTCAACAAAACTCTCAGTCACAAACTGTCTTAGAAACTCTCAAGGTAGCAAGAGAACACAGAATCATGTTTTTTTTTTTAGATTTCATCTTGCACTTCATGATAATTCTTTGACAACCTTACAAATGATCAGTTTAAAAAAAAAAACCCACCCTCTCTCTAAAATCTCATTTCTCTCTCCCCCCCCCCCCTTTTTTTTTCTTTGGTCACACAAGACAAGTCACTGAAAACAGAAAAAAAAAAAGCTGAGAAAAGAGAACAAAACCAACACTTGTAAGTATTTCTCAACACTTGAACATTAATTTCAGCAAGTGGGAGTGGCTTATTTGAATCACTTAGTACAGAATGTTGTGTAAGAAAGCAATGAAGTGATGAAAACTATCACCTGTTCTCTGAAGTAACCACATGTAACCATCTTGTCGGGGAATGAGTCACAGGTTTTATCATCACATTTTTTTCCTTGAGCATACAAGTAAGGCACACAGTATTACTATATGATCTTGATTTCCATGTACTATGTTCTTTATTAGCAGACAACTATTATTTATATTTTACCCATAAACCTTTGCTGCCTATATTCCTGTGTAATGTGCATGCAGGTATAACAAAGGCTTCCAGTTATATGTTTAAAAATACAGTAATTCAGTCACCGTCTGCCAGCGATGACTGGAGCTAAGAAAAACACTTACCTGACATAAGAAAAATAAGACAGCCACTGCAGATATGCTGGTATAGTACCAAAGCTGACAAAGAAACCACTAAACAAGAGAATTGGGATGGCCGTAACTGGGCCCAAGAACACGGCAACCTGTGAGAAAGAACACATGTCCATATTTTATTTTATCTGTGAGAGAGAACATGTCCATATTTTATCTTCTCTGTGAGAGAGAACACATGTCCATATTTTATCTTCTCTGTGAGAGTTTAAGCCCTCCTTCCCAGATCATAAAACCATTTCTGAAGATAATGTACAACCTGCACTCTACCATCAAAGCAAGAGTCACAATTTCCAAATGTATGGTAAAAGGATAAAAGTACTGTATAAAAAGTGAAGACAACAAGAAAATGTTGGACAGAAACAACTGTTTTCAGTATCAAAGGCCGAGTCTTGGCAAGTATTTTTTTCTTCATACTCTGCCCTCATCATGACTGGCCTCCAAGACTGAAGTGTGGTCTGTACCAAATTTACAAATGTTTATAAGCTCAAGTGTCCACAGATAAAATGGACTTCCATTTTTTTTTTTACAATGAAAAGGAAAAAGAGTATATGACTACTTGTTTTCATTATACTGAAGTTGCCAGTCACATATCAAACATTCTGTACTTGTCTTCATTATACTGAAGTTGCCAGTCACATATCAAACATTCTGTACTTGTCTTCATTATACTGAAGTTGCCAGTCACATATCAAACATTCTGTACTTGTCTTCATTATACTGAAGTTGCCAGTCACATATCAAACATTCTGTACTTGTCTTCATTATACTGAAGTTGCATGTCACATATCAAACATTCTGTACTTGTCTTCATTATACTGAAGTTGCATGTCACATATCAAACATTCTGTACTTGTCTTCATTATACTGAAGTTGCATGTCACATATCAAACATTCTGTACTTGTCTTCATTATACTGAAGTTGCCAGTCACATATCAAACATTCTGTACTTGTCTTCATTATACTGAATTTACAAGTCACATATCAAACAGAAAATGATTGCTTTACCACACACACTGAATTGTTTAAACTCAGGAACAAAATGTTCAAGTTTAAACACAGATACAGTTCTGATAATGTTGCTACTAGTTTGTCTGACCAGCCCCTCATAACCCACCGAATATTGAACCAGCCGATAGAGATCTACGAATAGATTGTGGTATACCAACAAGGGAAGATTCGTAAAGCCATAAAACAGCTGAAGCATGGCAAGGCAGCAGGACCTGATAACATCCCGGCAGAAGCACTGAAAACAGATACTGAGACAAGCGTAGACATTCTTCACCCCCTCTTCCGGAAGATCTGGGAAGAGGAGCAAGTGCCTACAGAGTGGAAAGAAGGTTACCTTGTCAAGATACCAAAGAAAGGGGACTTGAGCTCCTGCTCCAACTACAGAGGTATAACACTGCTATCAATACCAGGAAAGGTACTCAACCGAGTTCTTCTAAATAGGATAAAGGACGCGGTAGATCCACACCTCAGGGACCAACAAGCAGGATTCCGGAAGAACAGATCCTGTACAGACCAAATAGCAACATTACGTATCATCGTAGAACAATCACTGGAGTGGAACTCACCTCTCTATGTCAATTTTATTGACTATGAGAAGGCTTTCGACAGCATCGACAGACAAACCCTATGGAAGCTGTTGAGACACTACGTACCGGAGAAGATTACCACCATCATTAAAAACTCCTATGAAGGGATGACATGTAGGTAATCCATGGACAACAACTAACAGATTCAAGTTAACACCGGAGTGAGACAGGGATGCCTGCTGTCACCATTTCTATTTATACTGGCCATAGACTGGATTATGAGAAAATCAACAGAAAATAGGAGAAATGATATTCAGTGGACGCTCTGGACTCAACTTGACGACCTAGACTTTGCTGACGACCTGGCACTTCTCTCCCAGACTAAGCAACAGATGCAAGAGAAAACCATATTAGTGGCAGAAAATTCCTCAAGACTAAGCCTTACCATCCACAAGGGCAAGAGTAAAGTTCTTAGAGTAAATGAGGTCAACGAAATGCCCATTATATTGGAAGGAGAGGAACTGGAAGAGGTGGAAAAGTTTACTTATCTGGGAAGTGTGATAGACAAGCAGGGAGGAACAGAAGCTGATGTAAAAGCAAGAATGGGCAAGGCAAGAGTAAAATTCCATCAGATGAAGAAAATATGAGGAACTTCAGCCTTGTCAATTAAATTGAAGATCAGAGTATTTAACACCATGATAAAGCCCATTCTGCTATACGGTTCAAAAACTTGGAGAACTACTGTTACGATCATGAAACGAATCCAGACATTTATTAACACATGCCTTAGAAGGATTCTACAAATACGATGGCCAGGTACCATAAGTAACCAAGAACTGCAGCAGCGAACAGGCCAGCAACCAGTGGAAGACGACATCCTACGAAGAAGATGGGGATGGATCGGACACACCCTACGGAAATCCACATCCAGCACTACAAGGCAAGCCCTAACATGGAACCCACAGGGTAAAAGGAGGAAAGGGAGACCAAGGAACTCCTGGCGCCGAAGTCTGGACACAGACATCAAAATAATGAACCAGACATGGAGACAGTTGGAAAGAGTGGCCCAGGACCGAACTGCCTGGCGAGCTCTTATTGGCAGCCTATGCTCCACGAGGGGTCAGAGGCATAGATAGATAGATAGATAGTTTGACCACAGACAGTATACAATAGTTTGTTAAAAAAAAAAAAAGGTAAAATCTCTGTTTCCATACCATTAAGGCATATTAAGGATACAGTGTTAGGCCAATATTCCAAGATCAATGGCACATGAAAGTGTGATGTGGTGAGCATAATGATTGGCCGCATTTACCTTCCCAGATTTCTGTGGTACCCATTTTTAGAGGCTGGGTGGACCCCAAGGACTTGAACCCAGCGCCATTAAATTAGAAGACTGAGTGCCTAAATCAATCAGCCAAATAGTTTGCGTTTAAATGAATCAAGGAATCACTAACTTACATTCCTGTTTATTACTGGCATTATATTACATACATATCATGTTTTATAATATGTACCTGTAGAGATGTTGCAGCTCCAATGAGAAGGCCCAAGCTCTGGGCTACCAAAGATGTCTGTGTTGACAGGGTCAAGAACATGACAAACCTGACAAAGTCATTGGGTTGTGAGGTCATCCAGTACACAATACTGCCGTAGACCAGAGAAAAGATGATCTGAGAAGACACAAACATTCTAGTGACCACAGTGAAACAACTAAATTAACCTACTCAACATCATGGCTACTCATCTTTTGCCTAAAAGTCATAAGAGAATTCTAGGAAGATGGTGCATCTGAGAAATGTTACTGGATAAGCACTCAGGGATCAAATAATAGCCAGCCAGCCAGAACAAACAGGCAACATTTATATGCAACAAGCTTACTTACAGTCTGTACATGAGGTTGGCAGAGTCTGGTCTCTTGATCAAAGATGCTGTATCGTCATTTTCTGCTTAAACTGTTCATGAATATTCTCATAACAATGCCCAGCCAATGGTGATTTATGTCACAAACAGACTAGGCCAGTGAAGCAAGACACAGCTTCTGACTGGTGATTTATGTCACAAACAGACTAGGCCAGTGAAGCAAGACACAGCTTCTGACTGGTGATTTATGTCACAATCAGACTAGGCCAGTGAAGCAAGACACAGCTTCTGACTGGTGATTTATGTCACAAACAGACTAGGCCAGTGAAGCAAGACACAGCTTCTGACTGGTGATTTATGTCACAAACAGACTAGGCCAGTGAAGCAAGACACAGCTTCTGACTGGTGATCTATGTCACAATCAGACTTTAATGGTTATGACAAGACTTTGCTTATGCTCTTCATACTCAAAAAAAAAAACAACTTTAAGTCTTAAATATTCTAAACTGTATTTGAGGCTTCAGAGGTGAGAGAAAAAAATGAAATAAAATCTGTTCACAAAAATATATGGGAAAACAACATCTTTCCAAAATCTATGAACTCCAAACTTGTCAATTCTAGGTTTCTGAGACAACATTCAAAACTAAAGATAAGCATTCAAGTAGATGATGATGAACACTGACTACACCATGATTCCTGTACAGTCATCACGGTCCAGTACCAACCTGAAAGGGCATATCTGCCATTGTCTTGGCTAGATAGTAGGCCTTGAGGCTGTACCAGTAGTTGAGATGTTCTCGCACAAATACTGCCATTTCTACAGGGACTGTGGGGAAAGAAAACAAAATCAGGTAACTCATACAAATGAGCTAACTGAGATAGTGCTAAGTGTATCAAAACTCTAGAAAGTGTCAAGAATATGATAAATTACTTTTTTCTTTATGATCACTTCTAGTGTAATTTTAATATTTCCTCATTTAAAACTATCTAACTGTAACTTTAACTGTAATCAGAAACTGGCATCCCCACACTTCAAGCATTCTCATATGTGCTTCGCCTTCTGTTCCAACACCCACTGAAGTGTGTGCCTGCAGACGGAGTTAATCACACGCTGGTTGTGAGTATCACACTAAGCCACTTTTGGAAAAACATCCACTTCCCCTCTTCTCCCCCAATGTGATCATCCTCCTGATGTGACTGTTGTCATCCAACCTGATGTTGTCTTCCATACGCAGCCTATCCAAGGTGGCTCTTGCAATCTTCTCCTTGTCCATTCTTATGGTGCCCTGGACTGATGCCCTGCCTGCCAGCTTGCTCACTGCCTTTGACTCTTGCATGACCCGGGCAGTATATCCATGTCAACTGGATAACCGAGAGCCCTCTAAAAGTTGGACCTGCTCCCCACAGAAGAAACGTCTCTCAATTCTCTGTAACATGCTTTGGGAGTCTGCTACAATGACCTCATGCGAGTCGCTCTGCTCCATTAACCAGGAAATTGCTTCTGATGCTGCCTACACCTCCACTCTAAAAAGATAGATAAAACTATCTAATTATCACACAAAATAGTGTGGCATGACTCTCAGAGTAATGTTAGAAGCTATCAATAGTGACAACATGAGACAACTACAGAGAATGTTTAATAATATTTAGAAAGAAGAAAAGGCCCCTTCTAAATGGAAAAAAAGGAATCATTGTTAAAATATTTTAAAAAAGGCAACCTTAGTGACTGCAACAATTGGAGAGGAGTAACCTTAATATCAGTTGTGTTTAAAGTATTTTGCAAGGTCATTTTGAATAGATATAGTGGATACAGCAATGAGTGAAGAACAAGCAGGATTTCGAAAAGGGAGAAGCTGTCTCGACCAGATCTTTAAGAATAGTACTTGAAGAACATATTGAAAAGCAGAAACCACTAATACTGAACTTCATAGACTTTAAAAAAGGCATTTGATAGCATACACAGAGATTCACTGTGGAGAATTTTAAGTCTATATGGAATACCATCTAAAATTGTCAACATCATTAAGGATTTCTACAATGGATATGTTTGTGCAGTCAAAACAGAAGAAGAGATGAGTGAATGGTTCTAGATTGAAACAGGTGTGAAACAAGGATGTATACTGTCTCCTTTGCTTTTTGGAATTGCAACAGACTTCACAATGAAAAAATGCTGCACAGGTAACACAGGTATTGACTAGGTACATGAGACCCAACTAGAAGATCTTGATTTTGCTGATGACATAACTCTTATCAGTAACAATGTGAATTCTATGCAAGAAAAAAACAGATAGCCTGTCTTCAATGGCTAGCAAAATAGGACTTGAAATTAACAAGGACAAAACAAAATGAAAATTCCCATTAATCAAAATGGAAAAATACATGTAGAAGGGACAGATATTGAAGAAGTCAATCAATTTGCAAACCTTGGCAGCTACATAGACCAGGATGGTGACACTAGAAAGGAAGTTAGAATTGCAAAAGCCGCATCGATATTCAAGAATCTTGAGGACATATGGCATTCAAAAGTTATAAGCACAAAAACCAAGTATTGACTATTCAATTCAAATGTAATATCCACCTTCACTTATGCATGTGAAAGCTGGAAAACAACTAAAGAAATAGAAAAGAAATTAGACTCTTTTGAAAACAAATGCCTAAGGAAAATACTCGGCATCAAGTGGAACAAATTCAAGAAAAATGCAGAGATAAGACAGATCAACAACAACCAGTCTCATGGGTGATCAGGAAAAGGAGATGGGCATATGTTGGTCACGTGATGAGAAGAAACAGTCAGAGAATCCCAAAACAAGCTATAAAATGGAACACAACAGGCCACAGAAAAAGAGGCAGACTGCGTGAAACTCTGAAGAGGACACTGTTAAGAGAGACCAAATTAACAGCCATAAAATCCCTTGATAAGGTTGAAAGACTCTCCGAAGACAGAAAAAATTGGCAAACTACTTTGCGAGCCCTATGTGACGTTTAATGGCACGGGAAGGATATAAGATGACTCTCAGAATGTGACACATGGTTTGCTCTGTTGTCTAACCATTCAAGCACACAAAATTTAGACACAAAGTTTCACAGAAACACATTTTTTTCTGTTATCAGACTTCTAAACTTCAGATAGAGATCTGCTGTAAACTTTTCTATACTCCATAAACAGATTTTCTCCAATCTTTTCAATAAATTATAATGATCTTTTTATTTTACTTCTCTGATTATCTTTCCTTATAATAAATTTTTTTAAAAAACTTCTTTCGCTGCTATAGACGTGTTCAAAACATTCTGCCATATCACTGCTAAAGACATGTTAACAGGCTTCGAGATTCCTACACCTCTTATGCCAACAACGTGTGAACATGTTCTGCCTTTTACTAATAACTGCTATAAACTACTGTAGTCATTCAACAATGGTAGAATCACATTAGCTATTTTTAGTTGCATGTGGCTCAGTTCTAGCAAGTGGGACTTGTCAATGAGGTAGTACTTATGTTATTCTGCATCTTGTGGCAGGATGGGTTATCACTATTGTACATGTGTTCGCTGCTTTTCTAGCATTCATTTTAGCAGGCACTACCCTGGTACTTCACGGTCATGTTGTGTTTAATATATTGTAAAATACTTCTTATACCACAGACAGAAACTGTTAGAATTTCTTATAAAAGATGATAGTGAAGACAAAATTGAAATATGTAGTTCTGACAGCAGACAAGATAATCCACAGTGTTTATACTAAGCCATGAACGTCGACTGAAAGTATGGAAAAGTTGGAAATAAAAGAATATTTGTCATTTGCTTCAATCACCTGCGCTCAGTGAGATTGTTGCAGAACAGCTTTTTACTACTTTTGAGAATGTTGTATTTCTCAGACAATGGCACTGATGCCTGTGATGATCAAGTTCTCTGATACATTTCTCATCAATAAAATCATCAACACTGAAGGAAAAGGACCCACTGAGAAAGTGTGTTGTGTGTGCACAAAAATAAAAGATAACAGAAAGTAAGATATACATACAAAGATTGTGATACCACATTGTGTGTTATGACAAGTTTTGGAACATTTCACACACTAGAGTATTATTGAAAAAAATGTAAAAAAAAAAATGTTATGTAAAAACTGTTCACCGACGAAGTCATCAAGAAGATAGTAATGCGTGACCAAAGTGGGGGAAAATAATCACAAAGCGTTGCAATAAGTCTTGAATTTTCAGATGATATAAAAAAGTATCCAGCCACGGAAACACACAGTGTAGCAGGTCACTATATGAAGTGAACATAGCACTGAAAAAAGTTAAAGGTTTATGTAATGATCTGTAGCGAAGGAAAATATTTTGTTTAACTGGCATCATCAGTCGTTTGCCTTGTGGAACTTTGCCTCCCTAACACCTCTCCTGTACGCCTCTCGGTTGTAAGCAAGATGCCCTGCTGTTGATGCATCCATTTGCAGACTATCAACAATGTCTTGCAGCCATCTTTGCCTTGGTCTTCCTCTCTTTCTTTTTCCCATTATGCACCCTTCCAAGACAAGTCTTCTCTAGATTTAACTGGCAGCTGTTGGTTATTTGCTTGTGGAGATTCTTATACCAGGCAGAAATGTTGGTTATTTGTCAAGCTTCTCATACCAGGCAGATTGACACTCCTTTTGGGCCAACATTGACTCACAGGCGGAAATCGCATCTTTTCATGTCTGACGACTCGCCGCCGCCCACTGTAGGCCTTGAATGGACTTGAATCCCAAAGTTGTACTCTCTCTAGTGATGGTTCTACGTAGAGTCTCCCTTGGCATGCCTTGCTTTCTTCTGCCCTTTGCTGACCATGTGAGGGCTCTCATACCAGGCAGAAATGTTGGTTATTTGTCAAGGTTCTCCTACCAGGCAGGACTGCTGGTTATTTGTCAAGGTTCTCATACCAGGCAGAACTGCTGGTTATTTGTCAAGGTTCTCATACCAGGCAGGACTGCTGGTTATTTGTCAAGGTTCTCATACCAGGCAGGACTGCTGGTTATTTGTCAAGGTTCTCATACCAGGCAGGACTGCTGGTTATTTGTCAAGGTTCTCATACCAGGCAGGACTGCTGGTTATTTGTCAAGGTTCTCATACCAGGCAGGACTGCTGGTTATTTGTCAAGGTTCTCATACCAGGCAGGACTGCTGGTTATTTGTCAAGGTTCTCATACCAGGCAGGACTGCTGGTTATTTGTCAAGGTTCTCATACCAGGCAGGACTGCTGGTTATTTGTCAAGGTTCTCATACCAGGCAGGACTGCTGGTTATTTGTCAAGGTTCTCATACCAGGCAGGACTGCTGGTTATTTGTCAAGGTTCTCATACCAGGCAGAACTGCTGGTTATTTGTCAAGGTTCTCATACCAGGCAGAACTGCTGGTTATATGTTTATGGCATCTTCCCAGATATAAGTCTCATGTACTGATTAATTCTATCTACCAATTTAACCTAAATGTATAGTAAAATTAAAAATACAGTCTTGCTGCTGGAGCAAGAAAGTGAACAGTTCTGAAATAAAACAACTGCCCTCTTACATGTGAGAACAGTGGGCATAAGCGCTGTGAACATCAAGAACAACATGCAGAAAAACAGACAGCCAGCATTGTTGAACACTTTGCTGGCCTCATTGCCAATACCCAAGTACAGCAAACCAATCAGGATCCCGACGGTCAGGTGTGAGATGAGACGTAAGCGAGTCAGTGTCTGTAGATGAGAACAAATATATCAAGTTAAACTCTGGAAACAGATCGGCCTCACTTTCACACTGCAACTTCTTTTCTTCGTCAGCTTTCAGAGCCATTAAGGCTCACTGTGCCAGATAAAGTTCTCCTCCATTCTTCTCTCTGTTCCAAATCTTCTCTCTCCATTTGGTGATACCAACTTCTTTTGTATCTTCTTCTATGCTGCCCCTCTATCTCTGTCTTGGTCTACCCCTCGGTCTTGTTTCCCTCATCTCTTGTGTATACATAAGTTTCATTTGTCTGTTCACTTCTATTCTTTCTACAAGGCTCAATCAGCATAGTCTGTTCAGTTTCAAGACATTTATAATTCACTGGGATTTAAATAAGCTGTTCAGTTCAGTGTTCTTTCTAGCTCTCCATTCTCCATCGCTGGTATCCTTTATCCGCCCAAAAGACTCTTCTTAGGATCTTGCTCTCAAAAATCTGCAATTGTTGTTCATCATTCTTTGTTGTACTCCACTTTTCTGATTCATACATGATGGCTGGTCTTATTATAGTTTTGTAGATTGTTATTTTGGTGTTTTGGGGCAGGATTTTGGATTTTAACAGGTGTTTTCATACTGAATTAGCAATCAAAAATTTGTGTAGAAAATTATATAGTAGAGAATCAAATAACCTCTCACAGAAAACATCTTGAGAACATTAAGCAAAAGAACTGAACAAACATCATGTACTGTTTGGTAAACTTATGTAAAAAAAAAATATCACCGATTTCTAAAGTAATTTATCTTTGATAAAAACGAAAAATACCAAATATACAGCTCTCAGTAGTTAAGAAGACAACAAAACATGATGGGCTTGTGTATTAGCAAAATTCAGCACCATATGAACAGATTTATAAAGCTGTTACTATAATATCCTGTATATCTCATATAGATTCTCAAGCAAACTTCTGCTTACTAGAACACTCTACTTTTGCATTAGACGCCTGTGTACTCTTTGCCTAACACTTGTAGCACAGACTTCCACTGAATCTTATATGGGGATGTACAAAGTCCAACAATTAAGTAATGAGACTAATTCCATTAAAAAATAAAATAAACAACAGTTGAAGATATAACCTGTATTTTATTCAAAGTAAGCCCCTTGTGTATTGATACAGCAAGTGGCATGATCTAACAAACACTAGAACGACCTCTGCAGTTCTTCTGTTGGTATGGCCCTTAAACTCAATGTTATGGCCCTTTACATGTCATCAGTATCGTGAAAGAAGCATCCTTTCAATGGTAACTTTAATTTTGAGAATAGAAAATACTCACAGGGAGACAAATCTGGGGAATAGGGTGGATGGTTGCGAACACACACTTGTTTTTGGGCCAAAAATTCCTGTACAACTACCGCCCAGTGAGCTAGTGCATTATCATGAAGAAGGATAAAACTGCCAGGTGTTGAATATTCAGGTCAGACTCAGAGAATCCTTTTAAACAGATGTTTCAAAATACTTAAATAAACTTTGGCAGTGACAGTCTGTCTTTCTGGAATAAATTCTTTGCGAATAACTCCTTTGCTGTCGTAGAAGCACACCAACATTGTCTTCACTTTTAACTTTTGAAGGCAAATTTTTTTTGTGATGATGATCACTTCCACTGAGCATTTTGGTGTTTAGTTGTGGGATCATAGCAGAAAATCCACGTTTCATCCTGTGCAACAATCACATTTAAGAAATTTTATTTCTGGGATATGTTTTGATGATCCCCCGTGTGGTACCCGGGATCTGCACAGAATGCCCTACCACGCATGATCGTAAAAGGCGACGAAGGAGGGTTCAGCATAGGGCCAGCAACCCTATCTGGTAAAAAAAAAACTATCAGACTGCTACAGAAACAGAAGCAAGGGAAACAACAAATGCAGGTGGAAGGAGAAATGCTTATCAGGAAACTGAGACCATGAAGGTTGTGGATAAAAGCCAGCCACTGGAAGTCCCCAGCCCAACTGCAGACCTCCTGGAACCTAAACACAATATGCAAATAGGCAGCTGGAATGTAAGAACACTTAACCAGACTGGAAAACTAACACAAACCATCAAGAAAATGCACAGATATAAACTAGACATACTAGGAATACAAGAAGCAAGATGGACAACATTGTAGAAGAACATCATGAAGGAGGAGTAGCATTGATTATAACAAAAGAAGCATCAAGAGCATTGCTGAAATGGACCCCTATAAATGAGAGATCATTATATGCACGCTTCAACTCAAGATTCATGAAGCTGTCTATTATAGTTTGTTATGCACCAACAGAAGCAGCTGAAGAGGAATTAAAAGAAGATTTTTACAACAGCCTCCAAGCCACAGTAGAAACAATACCCAAGCATGATATGCTACTCATCTTGGGTGACTTCAATGCAAAAGTGAAGGAAATTAAGATAGAAGAAGAATCATGCGAAGAGAAGGAATTGGAGAAATAAATGAAAATGGAGAAAGACTGTGCAGTTTCTGTGAAGAAAACATGATGACCAATGGAGGGACAATTTTCCAACATAAAAACATCCATAAAGTGACTTGGAGGTCCCCAGATAAAACCACAGAAAACCAAATGAATCACATACTAATAAACAAGTGGAAATGGTCACTAAAAGATGTGAGAGCAAGGAAAGGAGCAGATGTAGGAAGTGATCACAACCTTCTGGTAGCAAAAATAAAACTAAAATTAAGGAAAGCCAAAATCGGAGAACATAGAGAGATACGTTTTGATACAACAAAACTGAAAGACCAGCAAACAAGGAATGAATTCTCAATAGTACTTAAGAACCGCTTCAGTGTCCTACAAGACAAAGCAGAAATGTCCATACTAGAGTTCAATAAAACACTACAGGAAACAGCAAAAGAGGTGCTGGGATATCGGAAACGGAGAAAATAGGAATGGATAAGCAAGACCACATGGGAAAAGATAGAGCAAAAGAAAAAGAAATCAAGAAAAAATTACTGAACACTAAATCACAAAGGCTAAAAGAACAAGTTTTAAATAATTATACACAAAAAGACAAAGAAGTGAAGGAATCATGCTGTCAAGATAAACGTCAATACTATGACAACTTAGCAGATGCAGCAGAGAAAGCAGCATATGCAAATGACATGAAAAACAGATATACAAAATCACAAAGCTAGTGGAGGAGGTCAACGAATTTGTATACCTTGGCAGTAGAGTGGTAGAAAATGGAGACAGCACAGAGGACATCAACAGCAGACTTACTAGAGCAAACCAGGCTTTTGCAGTGCTGCAGACTATATGGAAATCTAAAAAATAGGCATGAATACGAAAATCAGGATATTTAAGAGTAATGTTCTAAGTGTACTACTCTATGGAAGTGAATGCTGGAAAATCACCAAACCATAGAAAACAAGTTGAATTCTTTCCAGACTAAATGTTTACAAAGAATTAGAAAAATATTTTGGCCAAACACCATAAGAAATAACATCTTGTTGGCAGAAATGCAGATGAAGCCACTGACAGCAATTATTGAGGAAAGACGCTGGCAATAGTTGGGACATGTGCTCCGAATGACTGACAACTCACTACCAAAAATAGCACTAAGATGGACACCACAGGGGAACAGAAGTAAGGGTAGACCAAAAGAGACATGTAGAAGAACAATGGAGAGGATGTTGAGCAATAGAGGGCTCATTTGGGCAAGAGCAGAAAAAAACGCAAAGGACAGGCATTTGTGGAAAACCCTTGCGAAAGCCCCATGTGCCCTGGTAACTTAAGGTTCAGAGAGAGAGAGAGAGAGAGAGAGAGAGAGAGAGAGATGTTTTGATGATGTCTTTTGCGTACTCAACATGCTATGTTTTTGGTCATCAGACAACGAATGTGGCACAAACTGTCAAACAACTTTTTTAATGCTCAAATCTTCCACTAAAATTTTATGAATGATCTCATGGTTAACACCAAATTCGTCTGCCATCATCCTCACAATCAAACAACGATCTTCTTGTATCTGTTCTCCGACTTCTGCAATGAGTTCCTCATTACGAACAGAAATTGGGCATCCATGTCTAGTTGCATTTGTAATCATTTCCACACCACTTTTGAATTGTGAATACCATCTGAATATCTGTGTACGAGATAAAACAATTATCCCCATAAACTTGTTGCATCAATTCAACCATCTCAATGGCACTTTTTTTTAGTTTTAAACAGAATTTAATGTTAGCTTTTTGCTCCAAACCGATTATATAACAATGAACCTCTGACTAGGTCAACAAAATGGGGCTTGTTTGTCGTCTGCCTATCAGGTGGCAAAGAAAAGTTGCCAGATCACAGATGAAGGTTGCCTCTGGATTTCATGCTTTGCCAATAGATGGGATTTTTGTCTCACTACTTAATTGTCAGATCTTGTATGCTGTATTCATGTATGTGTTCTTGATCCTAGTCTCTGAATTCTCTTGTGTTTGGACTTTTCTCTTGTCAGTGTTAAAAACTACTTACAGCATCCCGAACAATGGACATGAAAGTCCTTATAAACAGCACTCGGAACTGTGTAAGACAGCTCGTGTTGAATGTGTGGCATTCCTGGTCCACAGGAAATTCCTGAAACAAACAATCCAGTAAATAATAAAATTCAACAACTCATTTTATTATTATTTTTATTAGTATTAACTTCTCATGGTCTGTATTTGGAACAAAAATATACGAACCTAATCCTGAAATGCCTTCACCAAAGATGATAACAACATGATACATATATACACTTAAACTGACTAAGATAATTGAAATGAAAGTCAAAGTTAAGTTCTGAAGATTGTTGTTTGATAAATGAGAAAACCAAACTATCACATTGTTTTGTTTTACAGTAAAGCTTTTCCCCAGGACTTTTTCTATGGTGTTTCTAGGACTGAAACAAGGAAATATATAATCAGTTACAAACTGGCTCACATGTACAGTATGAATATTTATGTAAAATAAATGTATATATTTAATTTATTTAAATAAGTGATAAAATGACTTCATAATTATGATTCTTTTTTTAAAAAAATCAATACTGACTTAGTTTCCTGTATGTTATAAATGAAATAAGCAAGCCACAAATGAATGTACAACTCAGACAGTGTGAGTTGTGTGTTGGACACTAGGTAAAGTAGCAAAACTGCCTGCAAGTATAACAACACAAACCACATTTACAACTAAGTTTCATTTTTCAGCAGTTTAATATGACAACTACAACAATATGCCTGAGCTCTGGTATAGGTGTGGTAGTAAAGGTGTTGTATGCAGCCAAAAACCTAGCAAAACTAATGACAAATATATTCTGTATATAATGTTCTTATTTATGTGAGCCTAGTAAAACAAGTGGTTGAGGGAAAAATCTTTCTCTCAGTATAAATAGCATGAAACAGGGTAGGAGTGGCTTCTGCTGGAGTGTTTAGGTTCCTGTAAACACTGAAGCTATGAGAAAAACATGTTACTCTTGCAAGGAAAATAACTACTTCAATTTCTTCTTGTTTTATTACAAACACTGTATGTGGCACATTTTATCACAAGTAAGTAAACTACAGAACAATAAGAACAATACCTAATTAAGAAATGAACAAATAATTGGAAATATGCCAAAGAGAAGCACTGCAGTTGTGACACACACATATCCTGTATCTTCATGCATTAAAATAATGATGACTCAAGAGCTAAAAACAGCCATGTGTACGCTAGACTTTGAACAGATATTCAGTGTTCATACAATGAGAATGACTGTACTGTGTCACAGCAATTGACTAGTTCCATCTCAGTATTTCACAGGATGTACTGGGAAATCTGCAAATTTAACAGCACGACAGAGGATGGAGGTGGTAGTGTGGCAAGCTGAATCATAGGATGAGACTCTAACTGTAAGACTGTCAAAAACACAAAGAGAAAAAGTAGCATTCACAATCTCAGTCCTCTGTGTGTACACTCACTACAGTATCAGCAGTCTTATCATACTTTTATGCATATTAAAAACATGTGTATAACATGCACACATAAAATTCACTTTCCTGGGAGTGCAAATTCACTTTCCTGGGATATATACACACACATAACACAGGTGTGTATATATGTGCACCCATGTGCATGCATGTGTGTGTGTGAGAGAGAGGGGGAGAGAGAGAGAGACAGAGAGAGAGAAATAGAATCATGGTTACTGAGATATCTCATCATGCACTGGCAGTAATACTTTCATCATCTTACAAATGAATATTTTGTTCACAGTCACTTCATTCTGATGACCAAAGTTTGAATGAAACAGCTGTTGCAGTAATCTCATGAACACACAAACTGAACAAAATTCTTACAAGTTCAATAATATGACCAGAAAAAACTGTTGAATGAGTCCAAAACAAGTAATCACATGAGGCACCCAAGGGCTGCTACTTGCTGGAAATTCTGCCATATATTGTTAACAGCAGTAAAGCACACAGTTGAAAAATCAGCCCCCTAACTTTGATCATCTATGGACAGGTTGACTATTGTTAAGTTTTCTGTTTTATGTAAGTCAAATGTTTAAACATATTTTTTTCTATTTTAGTTTCTTCTTCTTTTTTTTTTTTTTTTAAACTTTCCCTTTTGATAACCGAGCACCAAGGACACCAACTTTGTACGCCGTTGACAACGATAAAAAATTCATCCGCCCCAAATGCATAACAAAAATTGGGTTCTGAATGTAAGAACAATGGCCACAACAACAAAAACTGCTCAGGTAATAAAAGAAATGGATAGATATCACCTGGATTTGTTGGGCATCAGTGAAACACAATGGCCAGAAGCAGGGAAAAGAACAACGGAAAACCTAAGTTAATAATATATTCCACAAGAGACGATGGGAAATACCAAGATGGAGTGGGTATAATTATGTCATCTGCGGCAGCAAAGAGCCTTACAAAATGGGAACCAATGAACAATTGTATGATAAGAGCATGATACAAAATATCTTATCTTATATCCTTCCCGTGCCGTTAAACATCACATAGGGCTCGCAAAGTAGTTCGTCAATTTTTCCTGTCTTCGGCGAGTCTTTCAACCTCATCAAAGGATTTTATGCCTTGATGTATACAAAATAATGATGATACAAAATAAGGCACGGAAAAATAACAATCATACAGTGCTCTGCACCCACGAACGATGCAGAGGATGAAATAAAAGACAATTTCTATTACCAACTACAACTCATCAACAAAGTACCTAAACACGATATATTAATTGTCATTGGAGACTTCAATGCCAAGGTAGGAAAATATAACACCGATGTCAAAAAAGTAATGGGGAAAGAAGGAATTGATACAATAAACCAAAATGGAGAAAGATTAACTGAAATGTGACTAACAGAATGTATAAACTAGGAAAAATGTAGGAACAGCTTTATTACTTAAAAACTACAAAGTTGTGACATTTCGGCGTGAGCCTTAATCATACAAAAACATACAGGACAAAGAAATAGAGAGAGGAGATAAAGTATAGATTCATATGAATACTATTAAAAAAAAAAATAAAAAAATTAAATAGAGTACTTAGCTGTAAATTGTAAGATGTGGCTTGTCCAGCAGTGTGTGTCAGGAATGGATTTAGCAGAACGTGGAGACTGTTTAAAAGGAGACCTGTGATATATAGTCGGTGAGATGTAACTGGGGGTGGTGGATGGGGAACCGTGAAAGGGAGAGAGAGTGATACAATGGTGACCTAGCCAGGAGAAGGTGAAATAGATGATTAGGGAAGAGGGGTTGCAAAGTGATGCTGTGAGGAGGTTTGACAAGTAAGAAGGGGTGGAGCTTAGTGGGGAGGTACTATAATGATTGAAGAGTATGTTAAGTGTAGCTGAACAGTGAGTTTAACACATGTGGCTCAAGCATCCCATAATTTTGAATGCAGCGGTTCTCAAGCACCAGGCAGCTTGTGTCATCTCTAGTGAGCCGCAAAGAAGTATTCAGGAAAAGTCCTGTTACTCCATCTGACAGAGTTAAGTTAGTACTGCCTTTCCACCCGCATGGTCAGATGGTTAAGAAAATTCGTTATCGTCATCTGCCACTAATCCAACTCGACCCCAACACTTGCGACATTTTCTCTGATCCAACCTTGTTGGCATACAAACATGAGCCAAACCTTAAGGACATCCTCATCCACAGCCACCTGAAGCAGAGCCTTACATATGCTGGCACCAGAAAATGTAACCCCCCTCGCTGTGTTACCTGCCCTGTAGTCTGGGAAACGAAAACAATCACCTTTCCCAAAACTATCCTGACTCTCCATGAGGGGTTCACATGCGAATCCCGCTACGTAATATATGTCATCGTTTGCAACAGATGCAGGATAACTTATATTGGTGAGACTGGCCTCAGATTAGGGGACCGCATGCAAAAATATCTGTACAACATCGCCCAGAATGCTTCGAAACCAGTCCCAAATCATTTCAATGGCCCCAACAACAGAGGCAAATCTGATTTTCTAGTAACAGCCATCAAACAATGTCATGCAGATGACACAAGCCACCTGGTGCTTGAGAACCACTGCATTCAAATTTATGGGACACTGGAGTCACATGGGTTAAACTCGCTGTTCAGCTACACTTAAAATTCTCTTCAATCACTATAGTACCTCTCCACTAAGCTCCACCCCTTCTTACTTGTCGAACCTCCTCACAGCATCACTTTGCAACCCCTCTTCCCTAATCATCTATTTCACCTTCTCCTGGCTAGGTCACCATTGTATCACTCTCTCTCCCCTCCCCGGCTCCCCATCCACCACCCCCAGTTACAACTCACCGACCACATATCACAGGTCTCCATTTAAAGTCTCCACGTTCTACTAAATCTATTCCTGACACATACCGCCGGACAGGCCACATCTTACAACTTACAGTTAAGTACTCTCTTTAATTTAAAAAAATTTTTAAAAAAATAGTATTCATGTGAATCTATACATTACCTCCTCTCTCTATTTCTTTGTCCTGTATGTTTTTGTATGATTAAGGCTCACGTCGAAAAGACACAACTTTGTAGTTGTTAAGTAATAAAGCTGTTCCTACATTTTTCCTAGTTTATACATTCTGGTATCACAGCTTTACTGCAGTGCTTTGTGTATAGCTGTATACTTATACACTAATTACTGTGTGTCTAACAGAGGGCATGGTCAATGGAGGAACAATATTCCCACACAAAGAAATACATAAAACAACATGGATATCTCCAGATGATAGAACCAGAAACCAGATAGATAATTTTTGTATTAGAAAACAATTCAGAACATTCTTGATAGATGTAAGAGCATATAGGGGTGCAGATGTCAAGAGTTATCACAATCTGTGTATAGGGAAGATAAGACTTAAACTGAAAAGACAACACAAGAAAGCAGTACTCAGAAAGATAAACAGTCATAGCCTACAAGAAGAAAATACCAACAGTAATTTCAATCTGGAACTTATCGAACATTTCGCAGCATTCAGCAAGGTAGACAAGACAGTTATATATGAATTATGTAAAATTCATACAGCACAGCCATAATCATGGCAGCAAAAGCAAGTGCTGGACTGCAATCAACATTGATATCATATAACACATGGAAATGCATACATAAAAGAAAAGCAACTAAAACAGCCATGTTAAATGTAAAGACAGATCTTGGAAAAGTTTTGGCAAAAGCAACATACAAAGAACTAGACAATAAAGTAAAAAGTTCACCTAGAAGAGACAAAAGAGAATATATGGATAATATGGCAAAAGAAGCAGAAAATGCAGCAAAAACAGGAGACAGCAAAACTCTGTATAACATACAGAAGAATCTAATAGGTGTTATTACCTCCAGAGAAAGACCAGTCTTTAGCTAAACAGGCAACTTATTAACATCAAATAAAGACCGAAAGCAAAGATGGGACGAACACTTCCAAGAAATGCTTAATCGACCACACCCAAATGAATTAATAAATCTTGAAACCAATTTACCAGTCCCACAACTAAATGTCAATTTAGATGATGTTACACTTAATGAAACTGAAACAGCAGTGAATCCACTGGCTAACAACAAAGCTGCAGGTGAAGATGAAATAACACTCAAACTATTAAAAGCTATTAACAGTGACAACATGAGCCAACTACAGAGAATGTTTAATAAAATTTGGAAAGAAGAAAAGGTCCCTTCTAAATGGAAAAAAAGGGAATCATTGATAAAATACCCAAAAAAAAGGCAACCTCAGTGACCACAATAACTGGAGGGGTGTAACCTTACTATCAGTTGTGTCAAAGGTGTATTGTAAAGTGATTCTGAATAGAATTAAGGATGCAGTGGATACTGCAATGTGAGACGAACAGGCAGGGTTTTGAAAAGGGAGAAACTGTTTCAACTAGATACTCTAATACTTGAAGAATATATTATAAAGCAGAAACCATTAATCCTGAACTTTATAGACTTTAAAAATGCATTTGATAGCATACACAGAGATTCACTGTAAAAAATTTTAAGACAATAAGGAATACCATCTAAAACTGTCAACATTGTTAGAGATCTCTACAACGGATATGATTGTGCAGTCAAAACAGAAGAAGGAATGAGCGAATGGTTTCAGATTGAAACAGGCATGAAACAAGGATGTATATTACCTCCCTTGCTTTTTGGAATTGCCATAGACCTCATAATAAAAAGATGCTGCACATGTAAAACCGGCATTGATTGGGTACATGGGACCCAAATAGAAGATCTTGATTTTGCTGATGACATAACTCTTAACAGGGACACTGTGAAATTGATGCAGGACAAAACAGATTCCTATCTTCCTTGGCTAGCAAAATAGGTCTTGAAATTAACAAAGACAAAACAAAAATAATGAAACTTCTCATTAATCAAGAAGGAAAAATATACATAGAAGGAACAGTTGTTGATGAAATAAACCAATTTGCATACCTTGGCAGCTACAGAGACCAGGATGGTGACACCAGGAAGGAAGTTAGAATTAGAATTGCAAAAGCAGCATTGTCCTTCAAAAATCTTGAGAACATATGGAATTCAAAAGTTATAAGCACAAAAATCAAGTTAAGATTATTCAATTCCAATGTGACATTCACCCTCATTTATGCTTGTGAAAGCTGGAAATCAACTAAAGAAACAGACAAGAAATTAGAGTCTTTTGAAAACAAATGACTAAGGAAAATACTTGGTATAAAGTGGAATGAATTTAAGAACAACACAGAAATAAGACAGATGAGCAAACAATAACCAGTCTCATGGGTGATCAGAAAAAGAAGATGGACATAAGTAGACCATGTGATAAGGAGAAACAATCAGAGAATACCAAAACAAGCTAACAAGTGGAGCACAACAGGCTGAAGAAGAAGAAGTCAACCATGTGAAACTCTAAAGAGGACATTGTTAAGAGAAGCCAGTTTAGTGGGCATAACATCCCTTGATGAAATTGAAAAACTCGCCGAGAACAGGAAAACTTGGCAAAAACTATGTGAGCCCACATGTGACGTTGAACGGCACGGGAAGGATGTAAGATTGTTCACTGACAAGGGCTGTGTGCCAAGGTTTTGTTCTTTTTGTTTTTTGTCCTCATAACAGCGTTCGTATATTTTATCTTCTGTAATTACTTGTTTTTCTTGCTGCATTTTAGTATCCTTTTTTTTTAATAAAGAGTTGAGTTTTAGTTGCCTGTAAAAATGTGTTGTGTATATCAGACAAAGAGGCATAACAAGCATGGAGTCCCCACTCGTAAATGTTTGTAAATGTGTGTAAATATGGTACTAGTGACTATTTTGTACATATACCAACAAAACAAAGCACTGGAGTAATGAGATCTAGCAACAAAACTAAGCACTGGAGTAATGAGATCTAGCAACAAAACTAAGCACTGGAGTAATGAGATCTAGCAACAAAACTAAGCACTGGAGTAATGAGATCTAGAAACAAAACTAAGCACTGGAGTAATGAGATCTAGCAACAAAACAAAGCATTGGAATAAAGATATCTAGCAACAAAACAAAGCACTGGAATAAAGATATCTAGCAACAAAACAAAGCACTGGAATAAAGATATCTAGCAACAAAACAAAGCACTGGAATAAAGATATCTAGCAACAAAACAAAGCACTGGAATAAAGATATCTAGCAACAAAACAAAGCACTGGAATAAAGATATCTAGCAACAAAACAAAGCACTGGAATAAAGATATCTAGCAACAAAACAAAGCACTGGAATAAAGATATCTAGCAACAAAACAAAGCACTGGAATAAAGATATCTAGCAACAAAACAAAGCACTGGAATAAAGATATCTAGCAACAAAACAAAGCACTGGAATAAAGATATCTAGCAACAAAACAAAGCACTGGAATAAAGATATCTAGCAACAAAACAAAGCACTGGAATAAAGATATCTAGCAACAAAACAAAGCACTGGAATAAAGATATCTAGCAACAAAACAAAGCACTGGAATAAAGATATCTAGCAACAAAACAAAGCACTGGAGTAATGAGATCTAGAAACAAAACAGCAATAGATTAAGGGGATTTAATATTAAATTCATAAGTTTAGCTCATGTTAACAAACATTTTTACCTTGATATAAATGATTTTGTAACATGTATAATTTCCACCACCAAATATTACCCAAATTCTTCACTTATGAAATCAATAAGGCTGTCATAAATTGTTTATTTTATTAGTGAAGCTGATTCTCCTGATTTATTGACTTCAACCATAAAATCTCTCCTCAATTAATGGCTGACTTTCTTAAGTGCCCAAATTTCATTATCATTTCATTCTGAATGTTATTTTCAGTTCCTATTTTTTTTTTTAAAAATTACTTTTCAGAAAAATTTCCAAAGTAAAATTCATTTCAGGTGCATATTTATTCAAGTAGGCCACTTTAAGGCCATTTATCAGTGTATATCTATTCAAGTAGGCCACTTTAAGGCCATTTATCAGTGTATATCTATTCAAGTAGGCCACTTTAAGGCCATTTGTCAGTGTATATCTATTCAAGTAGGCCACTTTAAGGCCATTTGTCAGTGTATATCTATTCAAGTAGGCCACTTTAAGGCCATTTGTCAGTGTATATCTATTCAAGTAGGCCACTTTAAGGCACTCCCAGTGTGAAGTCACATTAAAGCACTGTCAGTGTTTATTTATTGCAGTAGGTTACACCAAGGCACTGTTACACAAACATTACTGTGTAGTCATTACTATCTAGAAACAAAGTTAATCATGACAATAGTTTCATTAAAACACAATTTAGCATGCAAGTTACAGCTTTCAATATAAGCACATTTGCAATATATAGTAAAGGACATATATGCTTATACACTAGCTTTTACGTGTTTACTGTTTATGTTGATAAAATATTGCTAGAAAACTGTCATGAGAGTTGTTCAGCAAAACTGATGCCTAGCAAACTTCCATCAACAGCTGACATGTAAGTACCTGCATACCACCTTCTAAAGTGAAAAAAAAAAAGCACAAGCATAAAAACAGAAATAGCTATGTTAGGGGCATTGTATGGTTTTCAGGTTAATTAACCAGAAGTGCGTTCCTTCCCTGTCTTTGTGAAAGCCTTTGTTAGCATTCCCTATCCTTGCCCATGCTTGTACTTCAAGGCAATCATGGAAGGAGAGCAGCAGAAAAACACATATAGGACAATACTAGAAAAACATACACACATTCTTTCAAACATACACACCATACAAACATTTATAACAAAAACACACACACATAAACTGTATATAACAAGCAGCACAATTTCACAAAGCCAAAATGAAGCACAATACAGATCAACACTGACACACATGGGATGATTTATACGTTCGCGACATAAGGTACACCGGATTATTTGTGGAGAATTCTTTTATTTTTATTTCTCAACATAGTCCCCTTGCAAGTTTATGCACTTAGTCCAGCAATCCTGGAGCAAACAGATCCCTTCTTTGTAAAAGTCAGCATCTTATGCCAGTAGAAAGTGGTCTACAGCATGAATGATGTCATCATCTGAAGCAAATTTGCAACCACTGAGCTCCTTTTTGAGTTTGGTAAACAGGTAATAGTCCGAAGGGGTCAAATCTGGGGAATAAGGAGGATGTTCAAGAAGCTGGAAGCTGCATTCATGAATGGCAGCCATTGCCACTGCTGACTTGTGAACTGGGGCATTGTCTTGATGAAAGTTGACTCCTCTCGTCAATTTCCCTCAATGCTTTTCCTTCAATTTAACCCACAGCTGCTTCACAAGATTAGTGTAATAGGCCCCAGTGACTGTTCTGCCCTTTTGAAGATAGTCTACCAATAGCACACCTTCTGAATTCCAAAAGATGGAAGCCATCACTTTGCTTGCAGACAGAACCACCCTTGCTTTCTTTGGAGGTGAGGTTCCATGATGTTTTCACTGCTTTGACTGTTCTATGGTTTCTGGTTGAAAATGATGAACCCAAGTCTCATCCACAGTCACAGATTGCTGAAGAAACTTTTCAGGATCTGCAGAAAAATGGACGAGATTGTCTCTTGACATGTTGAGATGCTGTCATTTGTGATCAGCTCCAAGAAGTTTCGGGACCCACTGAGCAGAGACCTTTGTCATTTGAAGATCATTGTGAATAATGGCATGAACACGTTCCTGGGAGATGCCCAACTCAGCAGCAATGTACTGCTCAGTTAGTCGTCGATCCTCCATTATATGTCATGGATTCTGCCGGTGATTTCATCGGTGGTTACCGTTCTTGGTCTTCCTGGACGGGGATCATCTTCCAGACTCCTCCTTCCATGTTTCAACTGAGCTGCCCATTTCTTCACTGTGCTGTAAGAAGGGGCACTCTCCTCTAGGGTCTCTACTATATCCTCATGGATCTCCTTTGATGATAAGCCCTTGATGCAGTGGTAGCAAATGACTGCTCGATGAACATTTTATCCATTTTCTCAATTTCTGCCACCCCTTACCACTTCAGTTTTTTTTTAATTGGTTGCAATCAATTTCTTGAAACTTGCTGTTTAATCTTACATTAACCTGATCTACAAATGCATCTAATATCAATTGTGTGTTTCAAGTATGTGTACCTTATGCCAAGAACTTATCAATCACCCTTGGTAAACCTGCTATATTTGTTAGCTTTACTGCAGCAGGAATTCAACAAAGAAGCAGTCCCTCCCCTCCACAAAAGGAAATGGGAAATTAAAAAAAAAAAGAAAGCATCTGCCTTTGAAACAAAAATAAGATTTGTGGCTTTAGAGATCTGTCCAACTAACCTCAAGTGAATCCCCCTGCTGTATTATCAAAGACAAAAAAAAAAAAAGGGAAACAATTACATGAAAGTTAAACACTTCTATGTATCAATACAACAACACTGATATGTACTTATAAAGAATAACTTCTATGTATCAATACAACAACACTGATATATACTTATAAAGAATAACTTCTATGTATCAATACAACAACACTGATATGTAAAGAATAACTTCTATGTATCAATACAACAACACTGATATGTAAAGAATAACTTCTATGTATCAATACAACAACACTGATATGTAAAGAATAACTTCTATGTATCAATACAACAACACTGATATGTAAAGAATAACTTCTATGTATCAATACAACAACACTGATATTTATATATAAAGAATAACTTCTATGTATCAATACAATACTGGTTGTATATTCCTCTTCTTCTTCTGCTTTCTGAGCCATTAAGGCTCATTGTTGTAAATAAAGTTCGCCTCCATTCCTCTATTCCAAATCTTCTCTCTCCATTTGGTGACACCAATTTCTTTTATATCCTCTTCTATGTTGTCTTTCCACCTCTGTCTTGATCTACCCTTTGGTCTTGTTTCCCTCATCTCTTGTGCATACATCATTTTCGTTTGTCTGTTCTCTTCCATTCTTTCTACATGCCCCAGCCAGCGTAGTCTGCTCAGTTTCAAGATATTTATAATTCACTGGGATTTAAACAATCTGTTCAGTTCAGTGTTCTTTCTAGCTCTCCATTCTCCACTGTTTGTATCCTTTATCGGCTCAAAGATTCTTCTTAGGATCTTGTTCTCAAAGATCTGTAATTGTTGTTCATCTTTCATTGTTGTACTCTGTGTTTCTGATCCATACATGACGGCTGGTCTTACAGGTTTGAAGATTGTTATTTTGGTGTTTTGGGACAGGATTTTGGACTTTAACAGGTCTTGCAAAGGCAAAGTATATTTTATTCCCTATCTGTACTCTGCTTTTAATTTCCTCGCTTACTGCGTTGCATCTGTTGAAGATTGTACCTAGATATTTGTATGTTTCTGCTTTCCTAATAATCTTCTCTCCAACATTTATATAATATATAATCTGGATGATTCTGCCTTTGGTCTCTTGATATCTTCATATACTCTGTCTTATCTTGGTTAATGGTCAAGCCCACTTTTAGTGCTACATCTCTCAGGTGTATGCAGGTATTGATGACTTCTTGCATAGTTTCCCCCACCAGGTCGATGTCATCAGCGTATCCTAGTATTTTGGCTTGTTCCTCTGTACTGCTTTCTTCTTTCACTTTTCTGATTACCTTTTCTAGAATTAGGTTGAATACTGGTTATATATACAAAGAATAATTAAGAAATTCAGACATTAATCTGGTCAAACCTTTTAATCAAAAATGATTTTTTTAAACATCACAAAGTTTCCATTTGCTCGTTTTAAGTCTAGTCACTTGAAACACGAGCGATAAAGCACTCAAAATCACAAGTTTGTGTACAATTTATGAAAGTGCTTATTCTAGTTCCAAGAAATGTAGAAAACTTTACACACCACATACAAGTCAGTCCATTGTTAGACTTCTTACATCAGACAGTCTTGGTATTTCTGAACAAGCAGTCCATGTCAGAAACATAATTTATCATTAACTTCTGCATTCACTTTTTTACAAATAGATAAGAATAAGTTAAGATTTCATGTCTATGTCTCTTCCTCATGACTTTACATGTAATAGAAGACACCAGGCAAACAGAGACATGACAGATGAGTCATAGAAGACCTCAGTTTTCTATACAGATACTTCTCATTTTCAAATTTTAGGCTCACCATTATTGCCAGACCTCTTAAATGTGTACACAGTTTGGATAACAGTGGAACAGCTTGATGAAAGCAGACAAAACCTTTCTTATTATATACATTATTATATACAGACAGGGCAAAGAATGAGTCAGAACTGTTCACAAGCTGCAGAGAGAATTAGGTGGCATATCAACATAATGCAGTATCATCATCATCATCAGGTGCCATGATGACTGGCATTGGCTATTATGCTTCTCCAGAGTACCCGATTCTTCATGCAGGCCATTAGCTCAGTTGGTGATCTCTCACACCATCTCGTCAGAGTGTCCAGTATCATTTCTCATTTCTGACTTGTCTTCCTTCTATTTTTCCTGTTGCTATAATATTTTCAATGCCCCCTCTTCTCATTGCATGTCCTATGAAAGTACACTGTCTCTCTCTAATTTTTTTGACAAGATCTTTTGTCTCTCCAGCTCTTCTCATACATTCTTCATTAGTTATTTTTGTTGTCCAGGGGATTCGCATCATTCTTCTAATAAACCACATTTCTACTGCTTCCAATTTTTGTGCAGACCTGCCTATTGTCCATGATTCACTTCCATAAAATAAGACAGGTTCAATATAGCATTTTAGGACTCATTTTCTAACATTCATTGATAAGGGTGTGTTGCATAATGTTTCTCATTCTCTGAAATGCAGTCTTTGCTTGGCCTATACCGTTCCTGATTTCTCTTCTGCATTTCCCATCTGATGTTAATAACAAATATATCCATACTACAAGAACTTAATATTGAAGAAAGTTGGCTAATAAAGAGGATTAAAAAGAGAAAACTTAAATATTTTTGACACATTAAATGCCATGAGAATTTAGAGAAGATCGTCTTGGGAGGATACATAATGAGAAAAAGAAAGAGAGGATAACCAAGGCGAAGATGGCTGCAAGACATCACTGATAATCTGCAAATGGATGCATCAGCAGCAGAGCATCTTGCTTACAACCGAGAGGCCTACAGGAGTGCTGTTAGGGAGACAAAGTTTCACAAGGGACATCCAAATGAATGAATGACTGAGTTAATTCTTCAGATGGGAACATAATGTAGCACCTCCGACTAAACCTGCAAAGACAACTGTGACATGGTTCTTGCTAAATAACCATCTTGCCAACAAACCAGTGCCTATGGTGAACTTCTGTGGGGATGCTATGTATCTAGGCATAAGGTTGGATCGCAGATTAGGAATCAAAGATTATGTAAACCGCATCACTATTAAAGCCAGGAAAGGATTAGCACCAATAAAAAAAAAATGAGGCCACTAGTTCTCTTATACTGGGGATCGGTCATCTCAATGACTGCAATTTTAATACTCGGCTCCATGCAGATAAGAAGGCCTGAACAGAGAACAAGGCAACGCTTATATTTCTTTGATGCTCCAGAGATACATCCTGCAAAGTCACGACTTATCTGCTAGATTTCCCCATCATAGACAGCAGAATAATATTATCTAGGACACAATCCTACCTCCAAATAAGCACAGACAAGGCACACTCACTGCACAGTGAAGTGATAAGAGAAAAAGGGAACAGGCTGAAGAGAGAAAAGTCGTGGAGTGGCTGTACAGACCATGCAGTCTGTGACATGTGCTCTCCTAAGAATACAGATCCTAGAAAGGAATGGGCACTCACACAACCAAACTTCAAAATGGCTCTGAATGTTCATATTACACTTGACAGAGGATGCAGAGAACATATTCCTGCCTCAGTAAATGCTGAAGTCAAAGCACAAATCAGTGAAAATGCCAGAGATGGCAATGATGTTAGTTGTACATCAGCTGCTGGGGGGGTAAGAGATGTCCCCAGTCTCTAGTCAGCTCACATGGCAGAACAGTGAATGAGGTTACCAGTGCTTTTTGCTGCAGCAACAACAAGCAGCTTCACAAAAGCTCGGAGCAGGTCTAAGTCACAAGACTAAATACTAGCATTCATTTTGAGTGACTTGATGAACATGCTAAAAAAAGTTCAGGCTGACTCTATGGCAACAGAGACTCAGATTCCTTAAGATGTAACAGATCCATCAAAAGACATTTTGCCATGCAAGTGTCAGGGGAAATGAAAGAGCAGATCAGATGGCTGACTCAGCTGTCATGAAGAAAAGGTAAGCAATGGAATGAGTCAACATCATCAGTGCCATAAGAGAAGGTGACCAAACAAATAACTTCACTGACAACTGTGGATCAACGTCTTTGCCAAAAATGAAGGTGTTGGGGATGAATCTTGGAGTGGTGAAAAATGAACAGTTTATCATTAGCTCCAGATGGATGGTCGACAAACAAATAATGGACATCTTTCGTTACTTTATGCTGAAGGAGATATTTAGGATATTTAAGACATTGAAGCACCTATGGATGTGTTCAGAGTTCATGGATGATGACCCTTCCTAACTTACTAACTAATCCTTCAATGGTCCTTAGTATTGACATAAAGCACCTCTAAGTAACAAACTGGCAAAGACTGAACTGAAAATAACCCTTGGTGGTGTTCAAATTATGAAAGAAAAAAAATCCAACTTACCTTGGTGTGAAACTAGACAGAAAATTGAACTTTAAAGAGTTCATGGATGGACTAGCATAAAAAGCACCCAGAAGACTAAACTTACTCAAGCGACTTGCAAATACATCCTGAGGAGCTGAAAAAGCAACACTCGGACAACTGTACACAGGATATATTAGATCTATAACAGATTACAACCTCCCCCTACAGGTCACAGCATCAAAGAGCTCTCATACACAAGTAGACAGAATCCAGAACTAAGCTGTTGATTTCATCTGTGGGGCAATGAGATCAACACCCACAACTGCATGTGAAATTGATGCAATCATAGAGCCATTAGATATAAGACGTGAAAAGTCAACCATTGAGGCAGTAGAAAGATATAAACGCATCCCCCCAGACCATCCTAACAGAGCAGTGGTTGATAAATGGAAGGATAATAACAGACTGAAACTGAAAACTCCAGTGTACATAGCAGAATGTATAAACTAGGGAAAATGTCTATTATAAAAATGTCTATTACTATAGTTGTTAAGTAATAAAGCTGTTCCTACATTTTTCCTAGTTTATACATTCTGGTATCACAGCTTTACTGCAGTGCTTCGTGTATAGTTATATTTATACACTAATTACAGTGCACATAGCAGAACAGTTAAACACAAGACACAAATTCCCTGAAGACAGAGAAGAACTTACAAAAGTACCAGACATCCCGCCAAACACAAACTACCTCAAACTAACACCAGACTCGAGAACAAATTAATGAACAAATCATTAGATCCCAACCTCCTAAAGCTGTGTTCACTGAAGACCGTAGAACCCTAACCCAAGGACTGGATCCATGCATACACTGATGGGTCAGCATTCAAGGAAACAGACAATGCAGGATATGGGGTACTTATATAATGTTTCCAGATAAGACAACAAGCCACATTCCTCCTCCTTGTGGATCTCGCTGCTCCAATTATGATGCAGAGATGCAGGCAATATTAGCATTCCTGGCAGCCACCACCACCAAATACAAAAAAACGCCTCCCACCCAAAAAACCTTATTATTTTCTCAGACTCCCAGTCTGCTCTCCAGGCCCTTGAAAACTGGATACCATCAGCTGGTCACATTACAACTGACATAATCACATTACAACTGACATACTCAGTGCAATAAACCAACTCGCCTCCTATGACATCAAGACTACCCTACAGTGGATACCAGGACACATAGATATCAGTGGAAATGAATGTGCTGACAGACTGGCAAAGAGTGGAGCCACCATGTCACAGCCCCACATCCCCACCAACATGAGAACAGCTAAACACATTATACACAACAACTGCAAGCAGCAGTGGATGGACAGCTGGGCCAGTAATCCAACTGGAAGATCCTTATATTCACACCTGCCAAAGCCTAATTGTGGAGACCAATGCACAATTTTCAGGTTGAGAACAGGACACATCACCCTCAATAAGAACTTACACAGAGTGACCGCTGACCACACACTATATTGCATGCACTCCAACAGACAAGAAGAAACTGTTAAACACCATCTGCTGGACTGCAGTGCATTGAAGGACCTTTGGAAGAACCTGATACTACCAAACTCCTCAATCACCGACATTCTGCATGGAGATGTAGAACAACTGTATAGGACCTGTACATTTCATTATCTGGCACAAGGGAAAAAGAGTGAAAACTCGTAAACTCGAAAAAGTCAAAGTCAAAAGTGACATAAAGCACAGCAGGAAAAAAGAGAAACTAGTATTTGTGTGCCAACAAATGTAATTGAACAATAATGTGAAATTTAAAACAGAAAAATACATCATAGATCTAACTCTCAAAATTCATCACTAACTCAGGATTCATCAATATAAATGACTACATGAAACCAGGTATCTGAATCATTATTGCCAGTCGTGATTTCTGATGAAGAGTTAAAAAGTCACAATAAAAGTCAATATAGACATAAAAGTTCTTAGTGAATTAAGATTCATGACTGCAAATCAAGACTAATTACTTGGAGCTAAAGACTCAGATTCACTTGGAGCTGAAGTTTATCAGAATCAAAACCACAGATTAAAGTTCATGACCTGGTGCTAAAGCTTGTAAATTCATTACCACAGATGAAGATTCATGACATGTCAGACTAAAGATTGCCAAACAAGAATTGTAACTATAAGCTGAAAGTCCTGATACTAGTTAAAACAGATGACAGTATGAATGAAGCCCAGAAAATAAAAAAAAAAGCATGTGAATTTAAACAAAAATAGAAGAAAAAACACACAACAATTAAGAAAAGCACCAAAAAAAACCCCCAACAAACTTGAAAAAAAAAAAACACACACAGACATACCACACTGAGTAAGTGCTAACTGTGAATACAAACAACACATATCAGAAATTGCTGATAACTGTACCTGACAACAAGGAAAGCTTCTGCCTCTATTTAGTTTATATTTGCTCACTTACCTCCTGATTTTTGTAGTGTGGGAAGCAGGCACCATTAGTTCTGCCTGTAGGAGACTGAGAGTGCCCATTGGTTAATCCCTTGTTCTGACTGTTCTGATCTTCACAGTTCAGTGAGGCATTGTCTTGTGGGATTGATGGGGCCAGCTTATCAGGCTCAGCCGGTGAGAGGTTTGACACAGCAACATCCTGGCATGAGTGAATGGAAGGATTGTTGGAACCTGAGGCTGAATGCCTGCGCTGGTACTCCTCCTGACAGTTGCAAGAGAAAGCAAGAATATTTATCCTTCCAACGCTGATCATGTAGAACAGACATGTATCAAAACATACAATTAACTATCCACTTATTACACTGAAATGTTCACTATACTGTGAATACTTCTTACATATATTGGAATAAATTAATGGTTATGTTTCCCGTTATCTCAATAAAAGACATTTTTTCCCCTTAAAATAAACTGGATTATAAAATGAGACACTGTACTGTTATCATTACAACAGATATACAGTGTCTATATTCCATGATATATTCCTCTTTCTATTTCATTCAAATACAGCAATGTATCATTTCTATTTAATTTAAACACAACAATGTATCATTCTTTCCATTTGATTTAAATACAATAATGCATCCCTCCTTATCTTTAACTTCGATATAACAAAGTATCCATCCTTTAATACGTTTCCCTCCTATTTAGTTTTACAATGTTTCCCTCCATCTATTTAACTTAAACATAACAATGTTTCCCTCCATCTATTTAACTCAAACACAACAATGTTTCCCTCCTTCTATTTAACTTAAACATAACAATGTTTCCCTCCATCTATTTAAGTTAAATAGAAGGAGGGAAACAGTGTTGTGTTTAACTTAAACACAATAATGTTTCCCTCTTTCTATTTAACTTAAACATAACAATGCTTCCCTCCTTCTTCTTAACTTAGGCACAATAATGTTTCTGTTTATCTGCTTAACTTAAACACAATGTTTCCATCTTTCTATCTAACCTGAACACAATGTTTCCATCTATCTATTTAAAACTTAAAAACAATGTTTCCATCTTTCTATTTAACTTAAACACAATGTTTCCATCTATCTATTTAAAACTTGAACACAATGTTTCCATCTATCTATTTAAAACTTAAAAACAATGTTTCCATCTTTCTATTTAACTTAAACACAATGTTTCCATCTATCTATTTAAAACTTGAACACAATGCTTCCATCTTTCTATTTAACTTAGAACAATGTTTCCATCTTTCTATTTAACTTAAACACAACAATGTTTCCATCTTTCTATTTAACTTAAACACAACAATGTTTCCATCTTTCTATTTAACTTAAACACAACATTTCCATCTTTCTATTTAACTCAGAACAATGTTTCCATCTTTCTATTTAACTTAAACACAACAATGTTTCCATCTTTCTATTTAACTTAAACACAAAATGTTTCCATCTTTCTATTTAACTTAAACAACAATATTTCACTCCTTCTATTCAACTTAAATATAACAATATTTCGCTCCTTCTATTCAACTTAAACACAATGTTTCCATCCTTCTACTCGAACACAACATTTCCCTCCTTCCACTCAATGTAAACACGTTTCCCTCCTCCTACTCAACACAGCAATTTGTAGCCATCCATGCCTACCTAATAAAACATCTCTGGGTCTGACTGGAAATAAAAACAAAATAATGTTGTTAATGAAACTAACAAAATTAAAGCTCAACTGAATGTAATGACCACTGAAACCACAGATATTGGATAAATGAAATTCAGCAGGAAGTTGAAACCGTGCAGGCCATGGATGCATTGTGAATTTCTGTACTCACTTGATAAGGTTCACACTTGCCATCATTAAGAGCCTGAGTCAACATGTGGACCTTGTCTTCTCCATATTCACCAGCAGCCACCTCCATAACTGGAAGAAGCAAAACCAGAGTTTTAATACAGGCAATAGGCTTAACTCTTTCTGTGCCTATTGGCAAAATTTTACTACTTCCGGTTTGTCCATCCAGTGCAGTTTGGCAAAATTTTACCACTTGTTGTGTGTTTAAAAAGATGGTGTAATTTTTTAATTGCACACATTTTATCTGCGTGTGTCCAGTGAACTTTCATAGTTCCATCCGAAGCGTGCCTAACAACTAAGTGAAAATGGGTCTTTCTTTGGAGAAATGTCAATATTTTGTGTGATTTCTGAGGCATACAGACAAGCCCTATGACCAGACCACTGTTCTTGAATGTGCCCCAAGTAGATTTTGACCTATAAAACAGACTGAAGAAAAACTAGTTAGAAGGTTGTTTCAGACATTATTGTACTGAGTTTGCTACATACTATCACATGATGAGATCAGATCAAGCTACAGGTCAACCTAGACATCGCTGATGGTACTACCCGATGATGAGTAGGACATAATTATCAGCTAAAACCATTACTTCTTTTTTTCCTAAAAAAACTCTTCATTCTTACATTTACAGCTATTCTGATGCATAATACATATACTTTTATCATGGAAATACTTCACTTCAATTTTACAACTATACCCCCTATACAGATCAAGACCCGCACTTCTACTTTGGCACCAAACTGAACGTCCGCATTTCTTCCTGTGGCACGGAAAGAGTTAACCAGAGATAGGCTCTAAATGACCCACAATTTCTGATGCAATAGTGACCAAGTTCTCATGATACTTTATAAAACAATGCAGATCCCAGCCACTATCTGCTTACCCCTGTGTCAGTCTTTACAAAACATTAAAGAGACCAGAGTTCCCAAAGATTTCATTCACTCATTCTGTTCTATGCTGGTAGATGACAGATGTAATCTTGTTTCTTCATTCTGCTTGTTCCCTGCTGCTTCCATCCATTTTGACTGCTATTCTCTTCTTGTGCAGCCCATTCAGATATTCTTCTCTTGGTCTTTCCATACTTTCCTTTTTCTTTTTGACTGCTCAAATTCAGCAAATATTTAGCTATGACACTGGCCACGAGTTCAGCAAAATTATTATAATTATCATATTTGTCTCATTCTGACAAGCTAGTTTCTAACATTTCCATGCAACAGTTACTGGCAGACATAAACATTATGCAATGTCAAGTCTGTATCTCTCAGGACAAACACAGATAGTGCAATTTTTTGTGCCATTTAACAAAAAAAAATGTAGAATTTAAAAAAAAACGTTAAAAAACTACCGACTTTATGTCAAAATCACCGTATTGTAAAACTAAGCAGAGATGAAATAAAGAAAAACATTTTTACCGGCAGTCTATGACATACAAGAAAAAAACAATGTGACAACCTTTTATGATGTGCCATGCTGGATAATGCTGGTGATCATGCTTCTCTATCTTGTGTGATCCTCTGTGTATCAGTCCGCCCACTCAGATTTTTTTCTCATGGCCTTCCTCTATTTCTTTTTCCCTTGAATTTTCCAGCAATCACTGGATTCTCTATCTTATTTGTAAAGTATGACTTGACTAGGGAACGATGGTGTGTCAGTGTTTTCCCCTTGCCTTCTACTCAGTATATGGTTTTCTCTGTCAAGTCTTTGTCTAAAGAGACTGACCCACAAAACAGTAGGGTACCTGTTTTGGTCTGCTGCTGTTTATTCAGATATTCACTTCTGACCTCTATTATCTAGAGACCGTTCCAGCACCCAATGCACACATCTAGTGGAAGGACAGGCTCCTTACCACAGACAACGGCAACTAGCCAACAACAAATCATTCATTCATTCATTTGCATGTCCCTTGCGGAACTTTGCCTCCCAAACAGCACTCCTGTAGGCCTCTCGGTTGTGAGCAAGATGGCCTGCTGCTGTTGCATCCATTTCCAGATCGTCAACGATGTCTTGCAGCCATCTTCGTCTTGGTCTTCCTCTTTTTCTTTTTCCCATTATGTATCCTTCCAATACGGTCTTCTCTAAATTATCATGATGTTTAACAGCAAATACAGAGATAAAAACTGGATAAATGAGACGGTAAGTTTACAAATAAGCCTTCATTATCAATTTACTTTTCTGTGTAATCCAAAAACACAGCATTTTAAAATGCCCAAACTTCCTAAATAACAAAACTTAAACATGTAGATTCTCATATATGTGTGATAATATCTTGACTGTAGCTAACATGGTGACTGTAGCTTACATGTTGACTGTAGCTAACATGGTGACTGTAGCTTACATGTTGACTGTAGCTAACATGGTGACTGTAGCTTACATGTTGACTGTAGCTAACATGGTGACTTGACTGTAGTTAACATGGTGACTGTAGCTTACATGTTGACTGTAGCTAACATGGTGACTGTAGCTTACATGTTGACTGTAGCTAACATGGTGACTGTAGCTTACATGTTGACTGTAGCTAACATGGTGACTGTAGCTAACATGGTGACTGTAGCTTACATGTTGACTGTAGCTAACATGGTGACTGTAGCTTACATGTTGGCTGTAGCTAACATGGTGACTGTAGCTTACATGTTGACTGTAGCTAACATGGTGACTGTAGCTTACATGTTGGCTGTAGCTAACATGGTGACTGTAGCTTAAATGTTGACTGTAGCTAACATGGTGACTGTAGCTTACATGTTGGCTGTAGCTAACATGGTGACTGTAGCTTACATGTTGACTGTAGCTAACATGGTGACTGTAGCTTACATGTTGACTGTAGCTAACATGGTGACTGTAGCTTACATGTTGGCTGTAGCTAACATGGTGACTGTAGCTTACATGTTGGCTGTAGCTAACATGGTGACTGTAGCTTAAATGTTGACTGTAGCTAACATGGTGACTTGACTGTAGTTAACATGGTGACTGTAGCTTACATGTTGGCTGTAGCTAACATGGTGACTGTAGCTTACATGGTGACTAGCTTACATGTTGAGTGTAGCTAACATGGTTATCATAGCTTACATGTTGACTGTAGCTAATATGGTGACTGTAGCTTACATGTTGCCTGTAGCTAACATGGTGACTTGACTGTAGTTAACATGGTGACTATAGCTTACATGTTGAGTGTAGCTAACATGGTTACCACAGCTTACATGTTGAGTGTAGCTAACATGGTGACTGTAGCTTACATGTTGGCTGTAGCTAACATGGTGACTGTAGCTTACATGGTGACTAGCTTACATGTTTAGTGTAGCTAACATGGTTACCATAGCTTACATGTTGAGTGTAGCTAATATGGTGACTGTAGCTAACATGATGATTGTAGGTACTGAATACCTACCATAGTCTGCAGGGTTATGATAGTTAGGACAAACAAGTCCCTGAGCTTCAAAGTATGGCAGAAGAGCTCTGACCGTCCCTCTGTATATGCATTGACCATCAACCATCAGATATAACTGAACAAACAAACAAGAATTACCAGTATTATCTGGTCAGGCACTGAAGATCATCACATGAAACTAACAAAACTTTCTGAGTGGACACACCAAAGAAGGCATTTCCACACAAGAGTGCACAACACACTAAATAACATATATCTGAAGAGTCTGATATTACAATGTTAAGTCAAAAATATGTAAACCTTTCAGAGTTACTGAAACAGTTCTAAGCTGTTATCTTCCAGTTCTCAGCATACAGAATAAAAACATAGAATTCACACTCACAAACAAATAAATTTACCTGAGTCTGAAGTGAGCGAACCAGAAGAAGCAAACAAAAAAAAAACATATATGTATATATATATATATATTATATATATATATTTTGTTGTTGTTATATATATATATACATATTTTTTGTTTGTTTGCTTCTTCTGGTTCGCTCAACTTCAGACTCAGATATATTTATTTGTGAGTGTGAACTCTATGTTTTTATTCTATTTTCTCTTAATTCGCTGCCAAATGTGTGTGATGTGCAGTCTGGTGTGTCTCACACTACAGGTATTTACTCTTCATCTTCAGAGGCACTTCTAATGTAACTGTGTCTTCATCTTATGTTTTATCACTTTCATTTAACTTTTTTTTTGTTTACTTATAATTTCTGAAGACAATTCTGTCTCACGAACTGGTGACCTTAAGAACCAATATATGGATATTAAGACAAGGGTGGAGAGAAGAGGAGAAGAAGAAATATAAGATGGTTTATGGAAAAGATATGGAATCCTGCAGAAAAAAAAGTACAGATAGTATCATAAGAGGTGAATGATGGGAAGAAGATTAAGAAGCACTTACATGGTCAAACATTTCAAAAAGCTTAGCACTGGGCTGATGTATGGTACAGATGATGGTTCTCCCGCCTTCGGCCAGCTTCTTCAGTAAGGACACGCACTGGAAGCAGGATGCACTGTCCAGACCACTTTTGAGGAAAAAAGAATAAAACATCCTATTTATAAACTTCTCAGCTCATCAGCCAATATCTAATCTATAAATCTATGCCACAAGTACTTCCGGGTGTCTGAGTGGCGAAGTGGTTAGTGCACTGGTCTCTCATGGCAAAGGTCGGGGGTTCGAATCCGGCGGGAGGCACCCCAGTCACCCAGCTGTAGAAATGGGTACTCGACTTCTTCTGAAGTTGGGGAAGGAAAGGCAGCCAGGCGTGATACTGACCATATCACCCTCTAGTGTGCTGACAGGTCAAGGAAAATATGAGCACTAACACCATATCCCTATGTGCCTCTAAGGCACGACAGGACTACCTTTACCTTTACCTTACAAGTACTTCCAATCAACTGAATCCTTCTTTCTCCAGTTCATCCACTATGGAGTTCAGTGCAGTCCCATATCTATCACTGAATTTTGTGTGATATTCTAGAATCTTCTCATGCACTGTCAGTCATGTGTATGGTACAGCCTGGTGTGCCTTGTCATGTGGGCAGGCTTTCTCTGCTTCTACAAACAGTTTTATCTCAACACCAGAATTAGGTTCCAATTTTTAGAACCACATGGAATGAAGGAGGACATCCAACCCACAACTGCTACAACACAAGACACACACAACTGACCATACTCCCTTCCTCAACCAAAATGAAGTGCCAGTGTAAATACTTCAGTCTCACTTTCACTTGTGAAGTACATATTTTGTGTTACACGACACAGTTACGATACATACAGTTGTACAGACTTTTGTTATCAAAATTTTCAAACCCATAAATTCATACAGATGTCACATTAGTCATTGTGTTCTATGACAATGAATCAAAGTCACACACTACGCTGACACCTACGAACCCTACTTCATGATGTAAATGTGAACAGACAGCATCAAATAAAATATATAGCAATATTTATAAGCAAATACATTTTTTATATCATTCATTCACAACTATGCCACAGAACCATTAATATTTCTACTAGAATATTCTGTTTTCATTTTTAGTGTCAGTCATGTGTACAAGAGTGAGTCTCCCTTTAGATAAATATTTTAATAGACAGCTCACTACCTTGAGTATCATATATGCGAACTGATCAGATCCCACTCCTTAACACTAACAAACCAGCTTGTTACTGAATTGTTAACGTATTTTGTAATGTCCAAGAACACAAGCAAAGAACCGAATGATATAAATATAATGCTGATATAAAGTTGATTCTGTGGAGACATTACTTATGGCATTACCTGGTTGGTTCATCAAAGAACATGATAGGTGGGTTGTTAATTAACTCCAGTGCTATAGACAACCTTTTGCGCTGACCTCCAGATAAGTTGGAGGTTCGAGTCTTCCTGGCCTCATTAAGACTAAGTGTGTCTAGGATTTCAGACACCTGATTTGAAAATGATTGGAAAAAGCATTACATACTATAACAGCTGAAAAGTGATATAAAAAAAAACAACTCTGCTTAATGGTACAGTGTTAAGGAGGCAATGAGAGTCAAACTGAAACCAAAATATGCCAGAAGAGGGATACTAGAACTTGCACCACAAACATGACCTCCAGTTACTGTGACCAGTTAAACAAATGTAACATTTGTAGAGCAGGCCATGAAAGCAAAATAATGCCAGGAATCCCCCAAAACAAATAACAGCTACCCGCTTCAAAACCATCTTATAATACAAAAAAGTGACATTATTGTTGGAAAGAATATCTGCAAAAAAAGATCTTACAGAAAAAAAGATACAGCACACACAGGATAGAAGACAGAAAACACAGACAAAGATGAGAGAGAGAGAGGAGACTGAGAAACACCACAAGGGAATTACTGAGAATTGGATCTTTTAATGGTGGGGCCTAAAACCTCTAGAGAAACAAGCTTACTTCTTACTTATTTCTTTACAGAAGTATCCATGGTTACATTATATAATGTCATGGCATGGATTGTTTACTGATTTTTTTTACATTTTTATTGCAGCAAAAATTGCACATGTTTCTCAAGCTAGTTTACTTTTAACAATATGGATCAGAGTTGACTGGAAAGATGGAATGCTTAGAAAAGGCCATAAAGAAATGGATATAAAGAAAAAAACAAATTTTTGGGGAAAGAAAAGTTAACATTTAAAATGTTAAAAAAAAAGTGTAAGAAAAATAGTAAAATACATGGAAAGCAGCAGCAGATAAGTGAAAAGTAAGCAAGAAGAAAAGAAGAATACAAAGAGATGAGTATATAAGAAAAACAAGAGGAAAAGTGAGATTACATAACTTATATGTCTTACCATCTCCTGTTTCTCTTGAGGTGAAAGCTTTTCATCCAGCTTAAGGTTGGCAGAACACATCATGGCCTCCTCCACTGTCAGATGAGGCAGCAGTTCATCATCCTGCATGATGTAGCAAGACATTTTTCTGAAAGATCGCAGGTCTCTCTCACGATTTCGCACTAGCAAAGTCCCAGTGACATTTTTTGTCCTGCAAACAAAAGGTAATACAAATAATACAAGGTTAAAAAAAAAAAAAATGAAGTGAAAACGTTCAAACATTTATTAGTATAACTATGTTTCCAGGTTTTCTCTTAAAATATAACATAGATGACACTAAATACTCTTAATTTAACTTTTTTTTTCTATTTTGGTGAAAATTTTTATACTTGAAAGCTGTTAAGACAACTGCATATTCAAAATGGCCAATTTTATCTCCAAACTGCACACTGGGAGTTAATTCTTTATTCTTGTACTGACCGGCAAGAGTCCAAGGATTTAATCATCTCTTCCATTATGGCTTTAGGACATAACTGAACATACAGAGGTTGCTATATCAAACCTGAGTAACTGTATGTTACAAACAGTTTAGAACTACATGACGTATGTACTGTATGAGAGACCACAATAGCTTGAGGAGATGATTAAATACACAAGGGTTGCCAGGTTAAACATCAAAGATTGTATGTTACAAGAGTTATGGATGAATCACATTACAAGACTTACATACTTTAATATAGACAAAGTGCATATTTATTGTTTGGTAAGTGTATTTAGACTGTGCTATGAACCAGTTACATGAAAGAAAAAGCACCCATCTCCATAAAAGAATACATAAAGTAACACAAACATCTCACACATCTCCATAAAAGAATACATAAAGTAACACAAAAATCTCACACATCTCCATAAAAGAATACATAAAGTAGCATGAACATCTCACACATCTCCATAAAAGAACACATAAAGTAACATGAACATCTCACACATCATAAAAGAACACATAAAGCAATATGAACATCTCACATAACCAACTGAAAGCACATTGCCCACTTTCACATATCTTTATGACTCTCACATTAAAGACAAAAATATGAGCCAAATAATAAGAAGGCTTACATCCATAGGGCTTGCATAGTTGTTTGCCAAGTTTTCCTGTTCTCGGTGAGTCTTTCAACCTTATCAAGGGATTTTATGCCCAATAAACTGGCCTCTCTTAACAATGTCCTCTTTAGAGTTTCACACAGTCGACCTCTTTTTCTTCGGCCTGTTGTGCTCCACTTGATAGCTTGTTTTGGTATTCTCTGATTGTTTCTCCTCATCACATGGCCTACATATGTCCATCTTCTTCTTCTGATCACCCATGAGACTGGTTATTGTTTGCTCATCTGTCTTATTTCTGTGTTGTTCTTAAATTCATTCCACTTTATACCAAGTATTTTCCTTAGTCATTTGTTTTCAAAAGACTCTAATTTCTTGTCTGTTTCTTTAGTTGATTTCCAGCTTTCACAAGCATAAATGAGGGTGAATGTCACATTGGAATTGAATAATCTTAACTTGATTTTTGTGCTTATAACTTTTGAATTCCATATGTTCTCAAGATTTTTGAAGGACAATGCTGCTTTTGCAATTCTAATTCTAACTTCCTTCCTGGTGTCACCATCCTGGTCTATGTAGCTGCCAAGGTATGCAAATTGGTTTACTTCATGAACACAGTTCCTTCTACATATATTTTTCCTTCCTGATTAATGGGAAGTTTCATTATTTTTGTTTTGTCTTTGTTAATTTCAAGACCTATTTTGCTAGCCAAGGAAGATAGGGAATCTATTTTTTTCCTGCATCAATTTCACGTTGTCACTGATAAGAGTTATGTCATAAGCAAAATCAAGATCTTCTATTTGGGTTCCATGTACCCAATCAATGCCAGTTTTACCTGTATAGCATCTTTTCATTATAAAGTCTATGGCAATTCCAAATAGCAAGGGAGATAATATACATCCTTGTTTCATGCCTGTTTCAATCTGAAACCATTCGCTCATTCCTCCTTCTGTCTTGACCGAACAAATATATCTGTTGTAGAGATCTCTAATGATAATGACAATTTTAGATGGTATTCCATATAGTCTTAAAATTGTCCACAATGAAATTCTGTGATGATATCAAATACTTTTTTAAAATCTATGAAATACTAAGAAGGCTACATGGAATTAATTGGATATCAAACCTGTATCCAGTGAGAATATTCATGAGGGAAGACTTGCCAGCCCCTGAAGGTCCCATTATGGCAGTTAGTTCACCTGAGACAAACTTGCCGGATATATTCTTCAAGATAGTCTTGTTTCCTGGAGACATTCATTTAAGGAATATACAACAACAACACAAATAAACAACTTTCAGACAGATATGATGAGTGGTGAACTACAAATGCTGTGAGATGTTTATGCTGCTGGATGAATAGACAATCTATGTAAATAACTTGACTGTTTACCTAGGCCACTGGAGCAATGAGTCTCATCTTCAGCTTTTTCCCCACTTTTCTAAATGCTCCTTCACAAATGTTACTCAAATGAAGTTATCAATCTCTTCATTTTATATTTCATCTTTGGCTGACATACAGTGGAGTCGGTGCTGTCAGGTCACTGACACACTGTCATTTGCTTGCATCAGGGTTGGCAGCCATAGCCGAGTAAGACCTTGTCCCACTTCTACATTGGTACCCCCAAATACAGGCTCAGCCAGACTAAACGAGACTGAGATCACTACAATCCCTATGGCAGTGGAGTCTGTTAAAGAAGTATTACACTCTTCCCCGTTTTTAGCTTCACTCAGGGTGTGATAAAACAGCCATCATAACCCATTCCCCATTCAAAACAATGTGAGTGCCCCAACACCTTCACTGCATCAGCTACAAAGTACATAATGCTTGAGGTTCCAAAGTGATAACAACAACATTAACAACTGCACAGACGTACTGGCAACAAAAACTAAGAAATCCAGATGACAAAGAAAAAAGGCTGAGGCATCAGCAATGAATGCATACTCTTGAAAAGATAGTAATGGTGCATCTGAAACAAAATAGGACTAAAAGACAATCATCACAATGATGTGACTAAATCATGAGATTCTGTGACAGTAGCTGAAGCTAAATTTAGAAGACATAATACTGAAAAAGTTGTATATTTATGTATTACACATTAACATTTGTTCTACATGTTCTACAAAAAAAATAAATTACACAAGCACAATCTGATTACCAATAACATGCACATGATATAACATGATCATAAATTTATAAGACTTCCATAAAACATGGCATTATAATACTACAGCACTAATATTAATTCAGATAAAGACTGTGGTAAAACTGGATCTAGTAATAAAGGTAGATAGAGGTGTATGGTTCAGTTTTACAAAACAGTATTCTATACTAGGAGGATGCCACAAAGCTAAGTTTTTAATTTTTCTTCTTTTTATTTATGTATTGTGTTCTCTTTGTATGTAACCCTTGAAAAAGGCTTATGCTGAAATACTGGACGTTGTATGTTTTTCATTTATACATTTTCATCTAACTTTCTGCCGTTTGTGTTTTTTCTCACTTTCCTCACTCCCTCAGTCATTTTGGAAAACTGAACCATACACCTCCATCTATCTTTATTATGAATTCTGACTGCTTGTGTGAATTAACCCACCTTTGTTGCTGTGACCATCCTTAACAAAATATGACAAGTTAGTGAACTTGATATCCACTGGCTTGTGCTTGGTCAGGTGCGAGTTTGTGCCTTTCTCCTTGCTTCCACAGTCTGGGGCAGGTTTCTTGGACTCTCGTTTCAGAAACTGCCCCAACTGGGCAGGTATATGAACCTGCCAGTGATATACATACATATGTTTCAGAAAATGGACCAGCTGGGTAGACATATGAACCTGCCAGTGATATACATACATATGTTTCAGAAAATGGACCAGTTGGGTAGATGTATGAACCTGTCAGTTATATACATACACATGTTTATGTATGCTTCAGAAATTACCCCATCCAGGTAGGTGACTCTTCTTCTTCTTCGTTCGCTTCTACCACCAAGACTGCCCTGTGATCCTACTGAGTTTATGCCTGTTGTCCTCGTTAAGTCCCGTGGTCTCCTGTGTGGTCCCCAAAAGGACCACATGAGATCCTCGTGAGGACCGCAAGAGGTTCAGAGTATCGCAGGGCCTAAGCCTGTATTCTTGGTGGGTCTCAGAAGCAAGATTGCTTGACACCATGGTTTCGTTGCACCACTTTAGTCTAGAGTTGGACTTTCTCACCAGAAGACCTCGACATGTTTTGGATATCAGTATAACTCCACTAGGTGAGAGGTGGTAGACCACCCACGCCAGAGTTGGACTTTCTCACAGGAAAACCTCGACATGTTTTAGATATCAGTATATCCCCGCTAGGTGAGGGGTGGTAGCCAACCCACGCCAGAGTTGGACTTTCTCACCGGAAAACCTCAACATGTTTTGAGATACCCGTGTATCACCGGCGGGTGAGAGGTGGTTGCCCATCCAGTCCAGTGTTGGACTTTCTCACCGGAAAACCTCAGCATGATTAGGATACGCAAACATTCCCGCCGGGTGAGAGATGGTTGCTATCTAGACTGCCCTGGTCCGGTGTCTCCGACTTCAGCATTTTGTGGTCGTGGCTGCTACTTTTCCTAGTTGTGACCAGGATGGAGCTTCTGTCCAGGAGGACGAATCCTCACCACTAATGACTTCCACCCCTGGGTTGAGCCAGTTTAGGCATATTATCCCAGTATGAGCATGTTTGGGATGTGACCGACCTCTAGAGCAGAGGTACCGTGACATGCGCAGCCTTCAAGTTTCACCCTTGGTGTGAGCCAGTTTAGGCATATTTCACCAGCATGGGTGTATATCGGGTGTGACCAACCTCTACAGCGGACGTGGCGTGACATGCCTAGCCATCAAATTCCACCCCTGGTGTATGCCAGTTTACGCATATTTCACCAGTGTAGGTATACTTCAGACGTGGCTGGCCTCTAAAGCAGAGGCACCATGGCATGTGTAGCTCTCGCAGCAATACTACAGGACATACCAATTAAACTTCGCTTTATCCTTTCCTTCACCTTTTCACATTGGCGCCGCTCAGCAACCCTTACTTCTTTTCTGCAGTTTCCTCCTTGACCGGGAGGAGCTTCACTCCACGTGCGGCATCCAAAGAGTCTTGCCAGCAATGTCTTAACCTCTGGGTTAAGCCGGTTCAGGCATTTCACCCGATATGAGTACGCTTAGAATGTGGCCGACCTCAAGACCAGAGATGCCGTGATTTGACTGTTTGCTTCGCTTTATCCTTTCTACCACCTTTTCTGCAGTGGCACCGTGCGGCAACCCTATTTGCACCTTTCTTCATTGGCCGGGAGGAGCACCGGTTCATGCACGACAGCTGAAGAATCTCGCCAGCAGCGACTGTATTAGCTCTAGAATTGCCACAGTTATCCAAGTAGGATCATGTCATCTAAGGAACCTCGACTGATTTAATGAGCCATTCGCGGTTTCACCATGAGACAGTGTGAACTTAGACATGCATGGCTTAATCTTTGAGACAAGCATATGACTACTGGCAGGATCAACCAGATAGCTTTCTTCACCGAACCTTTGTCAGATATCTGCCGACAGACCGACACGGGGCAAGGGATCCCTTTCGACCCTGGCAGCATTTCATTTCCTTTAACCGGCGGGGGCAACCAGCAGCTCTCTCTGCTCTAACGAATGAGAAGAAAGCCCGGCCACTCACAAACAACGCACATTACATACTGCAGACCCTATACTCTTTGCGAGAGATGGGCCAATTTTGAGACCATCGGTAGACAAAAATGTAGCACACCGTTAGCACGAACCTGGCTGGCTAGCCGTTTATATGCTTCGCTCAATGGACAAACCACTCACTTCTGCATCGAAACACCTTAACTCTCGCCGTCCGGGAAGGGAGCGAAAGCCTGTCTCCCCACGCACAGACCTTGAGAGCGCTTTTTTGCCAAAATAACGGTCGGCCTGCGTAACAGTAGCAGAATGCGCTGTGCAGCTCAGAGCGGCTCTGTGCGGCTGACCAGGTAGGTGACAAATCTGTCAGTGATATGCATGTTTCAGAAACTGACTAAATTGGGTAGACATAAGAACCTGTCAGAAATAGACATGCATGTTTCAGAAACTGGCCCAACTGGGTAGATGTATGAACCTGCCAATGATTGTACATAAAAACATTTCAGAAAACTGGCCAAACTGCACAGTACAGCTCAAAATAAAAAACATGATGACCTGTACCATTAAGTATGGAGATTTATAAAGATATACAAATACAGACAATGAGATTCTGTTAACAGCAACTGAAGACAAAAAGAAACCATCACAATGGGTGAATATATCATAGGCACAGGCATTTCAGTCAGTCAGTCAGTCATCTGAATGTTCCTTGCAGAACTTTGCCTCCCTAACAGGCCTCTTGGTTGTAAGCAAGATGCCCTGCTGCTGATGCATCCATCTGCAGATCATCAATGACATTTTGCAATCATCTTCGCCCTGGTCTTCCTCTCTTTCTTTTTTCCCATTATGTATCCTTCCAAGATGGTCTTCTCTAGATTATCATGACATTTAATGTGCCCAAAATATTTAAGCTTTCTTTGTTTAAACCTCTTTATTAGCCAGCCTTCTTCAATTCAGTTCTTATAGAATGGATATATTTGTTCTTTTTTGTGTCTATAATATTTGAAGAACTCTTCTGTAGCATTTACATTCAAAGGCATTTATGTGTTTCTCAGCTGTTTTGTTAAGTGTCCAGATCTCACAGGCTTATGTTGTGATGGGAAAGATGCATGTCCTTAAAAATCTTATTTTTGTAGCTCTGTCTGTTCCTCTCCACAGATTTTTTAGTTTACTTTTTGAAGAGCAATAGATATCCTCCTTTTAATTTCCCTCATTGTATCTCCATTATTAGTTAGTAGTGATCCAAGATATTAAAAACTCTCCACCTCTTTCAAATTTTCCTCATTCAATATATATTTTAGCTGCCTTATTTGTTTTGTCAGTTGTCATCAATTTAGTTTTCTTTGCCTTAAGATAGAGGCTTTTCTCTTCACTGTTCTTACGGACTGACATAATTATTTTTTCCATTCCTTTTTGTGTTGTGGGCAGTAATACTGTGTCATCAGCATATCTAATCCCTGGTATTTCATAACCTCCAATTGTTATGGCATAGTAATACTCTTTGTCTACATCTTCTCTAACATTCCTCATTATATTTTCAGTGTACAAGTTAAATAAGTAAGGTGACAATATGCACCCCTGATGGACCCTGTGTTTTATGTCAAATCAAGTTGTTGTTTCACCATTTATTCTCACTGTTGCCTGTTGGTCTAGATACAGCAGTGGTATTAATTGTATAAAATGTGTTGGAAATCCCTTTTTTCCATTATTTCCCAAAGTTCTGGTGTTGTACACAATCAAATGCCTTTGAATAGTCTATAAAACATAAATATAGCTTCATATTAAATTCTCTGCATTTCTCTATTATTAATCTTATATTGAATATATGATTTCTTGATACTTTTCCTTGCCTAAAACCAGCATGGACCATGCTGACTTCTTCTATTTTCTTATGAAGTCTACCCATTATGATTTTTAACAGAATTTTACTAGCATGACTAATCAGGGCAACAGTTCTGTAGTTTGTGCATAATTTCAGGTTACCTTTTTTTGGCAGTGGTATGAATACAAAAAGTTCTTTTCCATTCTTTTGGCCAAATACCTGAATGCCATATCTTTTGACATAGTGCATGATAGATTGCTGCACATTTCTTTCCTCCTGTTTTAAGAAGTTCAGCTATTATCTCATCACATCCTGGTGATTTACTATTTTCAGATTCTTTACTGCCCATAAAACTTCTTTACTGTGCTGGCATTTACCAACTTTAAATGAGCTCATACAGCTGTATGTTAAAAAAGTAAAAGAGAAATTAAGTCAACAACTATGCACTTAGAAAACATCCACCTTTATATAAAAAGTTTTGCTTAGCATTCCAAACATTCCATGGATTATACATCAAGATACATACACAAGACATAATTACCTGTACAGACAACAGCTCTGCCATTGCCTATTTTCCCCGACTCCCTCTTCCACTACATATCCTCTGGTTGCACTCAACAATCCAGTTCTTGCTCCCCAAGTAATGCCTCCTTACAGTTATCAAATTAGGTCAAATGCCAAAGTCTGTTGTAGCAAAGTGAGTGATAAATAAAAGTGCGGTCTGATTTTGAGGTCAAATGATGATTACCATGACCTAGATCATATCAGAAAGGCCTCTAGTGTTCTGGACCTGAAAGTAAAGAAAGATATTGTGGCTTCCACTGAAATATTTATAATGGACATGAAGGCTACAGACTGCCACCAAAACCCAGGCTGTAAGCTGCAGAATGCCACAAAGACCAAGACTGTTTCTGCTGTGGCTGCAAGCAGACAGCTATAAAACATACAAAAATATTAAATGTGAAATATGCCCAATAAAAACTGTACATTTGATAATGTATTACCTCTAGCTTGTTTAATGAGCACTATCACTTCCAGCATCACTGTGTTTACACTGAACTTTTAATTCCTCATTAGCATTAATAAAATATTATATAAATTTCACCAATAAAATACTTCTTCCCAGTAATATACACTATATGATCTAACTGATTGTATGAGACTAAAGTACTGCATCATTTAGTAAACTGAAACCGATCAATACATGTTAGAAGCGAAAATTAATAGTCCTCTCTATAGAGCATAATTTCCATCATGATGACAAACTTGAGGATAAGGATGTTCAGACAGGAACAAATCATGCAAGTGTTGGATAAATTTTCTTTAACAATGTTCCCTAACAACCAGTAACTTCTTTACAGCACTGGGACAATATAACTAAAGCCAAAACATTAAATTAGAAAACTACTTCAAATTGAGACACTTCAAATGTGGCTATACAGAAGAAAAGGGTGAATTTCATGGAGAAAAGAAAACAAAGAAAGAAGCACTAAATAACTGAAAATGAAAACAGAAATAATTTAAAAATGAGAACCAGATAGTTCAAATATTCATGTCATATCAAGAGGCATAATACAATTAATTAAAACCATACTAGAGGGAAAAGTAGCCGGGAAAACAGCAAGAGGTCAACAATAATACAGACTGGTGGACAAGCATAAAAATGTATTGGACTAGGGCTAGCCAGTGAAAACAACATTTAGAGCAAGTTGGAGGACCATTGCACCCAACCTCCCCTGGGCTGAGGACAAAGGATAAAGATGAAGATGATGATGATGACCTACAGCCACAGACTTTAATTCATTAGATGAATTCATTAAATGATTATTGCACTAACCTCTTATATCACTGCTCCAAACCTCTTTTTTTTTCTCTCACTCCCTCTCTCCTATCTCCCTCCCAGCAAAAGACAATAAAGAAATGTGATGAAATTTTACAGCAGTATTTGACCAGAAAAAAAAAAAAAAATCAGCAACACTGCTGCAAAAAAAAAAAAAAATTATGGCATATGATGATGATGGGCCTAACTACTGTAGCTCTACAAGTGATTTTGCTGACTGAAATCAATTTTCCAATTTCTTTCATGACCTCCTATCAGCTTAAAATCTTACAGCTTGCATGACGGTGAGAGCAGCAAAGGTCAATGCTATCTTCTACAGAGTACATCTGCTCAACTATAGACACCTTTATGCACTTGGTCTGATTAAGAATTCTTTGAGCACTTAGATTACAGGTAAGTGGAAATATGAGATAAATGGTCTCAAGATATGTATGTAAGTCAGGCTTTAACAAAATAAAATGCAGTGTATTACAGTTACAGCAAGCAACAGAATCCATGCTGGAATAAAATACAAGTTTCAGTTTGCTCTCTATCACTGTACAAACTATGATACTATAAGTTTACTCTGCTCTCTGTCAAAAGTGAAAAACTAACAACCAAAAATAATGACAGGAGTAGGCACTAGCAGTGACAGCACTGCTCAATGCTGTAGTCAGCCATCAACAGAATTTACATCCTCAAGACTGGACTCAAGCAACTATTAATGCCAATATTTTCTCTTCAGGTTTGAAACCTTCATCACACATGTAGCAGTGCTTCCTCCACTTTCACGTGACACTAAATATTTTATACAAGCAAAATCCTTCTTCTTGGTGTGTAGAAGTAAACCGATTCTATTCAATAAAGGTTCGGTGATGACCATTCATACAAATTTCACTGCTGGTTGAGAGAATAGTAGGAAAATATAATCCCCTTTCATATTTGACATCGTCTTTAATGTAAGAAAATGTTTCACTGGACTGAGTTTATTTCTACTACTGCCTGGAGTGAAAAAAAGTTTCACAAAACTCAGACTTCTCAATAAACTGTCAGTTCCAAATAATGAACCACAAACATGCCAAGACACACCTCCAAGAGGCTCTACCCTCACCAGCTGATAATCTCAACAGTAACTTATTGGACTGATGTTTTCTTTAAAATGATATTCTAAAGATTTACTCAACATTTTAATACTATGACTACAACACAGGCATTTTTAAATGACAAAAATATAACATCTGTGGACTCGTGTGTAAATATTCTCTATTCTAAAACAATCTCTTAAGCAAACATACAGAATGATATCTTTTGGAAGTGAAGGAAAATAATGCTTTTAACCGTATTTGATTTTATAACAACTACAGCAACATTGCGGTAATCCACTGTGTAACCGTTGTCGTTATGTGTGCAATTTGCTGGCTCTGGTGTGATTTGAAACCACACAAATTCTGTCTGTCCTTCAGCTCATCACACATTCCGGGGGTCTACAATGTTAATGGTCGTTATGGTAACACTAAAATATGGCATAAACATGACTTTCTGTACATCTCTCTGTTGGAGATAATTACTGTCGCCTCCCATGCTGAGAAAATATGAACTTTTTGAGAGTATTTATTGTACTCCACATTTATTTAAGATAACATATAGAAAGAGAAGAGTTGAAGTCTCCACATCATTCATGTGATGTCTTACTAGGATGCTGGATTTATTGGTCCAAACACAAGACTTCAGTATAAATGTTTTCATACCACTGCACTAAAACTCTTGAGAACTGTATTATATCAATGACAGACAGTGGTGACTAGCAAACATTTCAGAAAGAAACCGAGAATGAAACAGAACGGATATCACTGAAACACCACCAAAGTATTATGAATAAGATAACCGAGCTATCTGATAAAATGAAGATAATGATAGACTTAAAAATAAGAAAGCACCAGAATAATGGTGGAATGGGGTCAGCCAGATAACGGAGGTTAGTGGTTACTGCTAGGTCAAAGATCTACAAAAAATGAGCCATCAGAAAACGCTGAGCATAGAAGAAAGCTTGCAAATTTTGACTGAGCTCTTAATGGGGGGGGTTGGGGGGGGGGGGGGAGAGAAGAAGATGATCCAGAATGACATAAGAACACAAAAACAAAGGCAACATATTTAGCTTATCTGTCTCTTTGATACAGGTGGTTTCCTGTAAAGTTACACATGGAGATTTGTGAGAAATGTGCAATCAAACTCGTGTCATCCTTATCATTATTCATATTCAGTTTCTCACTGTAGAATCCATGTGTGACACAGTAACATTGAGTACTGATGAAACAGGCTACGTTATTAGATTTTTGAGAGAAACTATCAAGGGTTTAAGAAAAACCTGGTAAAATAACAGTCAGAAACAGACGAATGATGAAATGAATGACTTTAACCATTTAAACAGTGGCATATATATGTAGAATTATTATGTGCTGCATTTTAAAATAAGCAAAGAAGAGATATGCAATGATTCCATCTCAAATGGATAAAATGGTCGTGGTAGACTATAGTCGGCTGGTGACATGTTAGTACAGTGTAACTTTAAATTCCTAGAAAAATATGACGTGATTGCAGAGAGAAATACTCAAAAGATGTTAAACAAAAATATGTTACCTTTATATTTGCTAGAGCTTGTGTAAAAGTAAGCTCGATTTATCTCAAGAGACTAGAGGTTTGTGTAAAAGTAAGCTCGATGTTATCTCAAGAGACTGGAGGTTGTGTAAAAATAAGTTTGGCAAACCTCTAGAGACTGGAAGCTTGTGTAAAAGTAAGTTCTGCGTATCTCCAGAGACTGGAAGTCCATGTAAAAGTAAGCTCGACATATCTCAAGAGCTTTTTGGAGGTTGTGTAAAAGTAAGCTTGGTGTATCTCCAGAGGCTGGAGGTTTGTGTAAAAGTAAGCTCGACGCATCTCAAGAGACTGGAAGTTTGTGTAAAAGTAAGTTCAGTGTATCTGCAGAGACTGGAGGCTTATGTAAAACTAAGTTTGACAAATCTCCAGAGACCGGAGGCTTGTGTAAAAGCAAGTTCAGCGTATCTCCAGAGGCTGCAGGTTTGTGTAAAAGTAAGCTCGACGTATCCCAAGAGACTGGAGGTTGTGTAAAAGTAAGCTTGGCGTATCTCCAGAGGCTGCAGGTTTGTGTAAAAGTAAGCTCGACGTATCTCAAGAGACTGGAGGTTGTGTAAAAGTAAGCTTGGCTTATCTCCAGAGGCTGGAGGTTTGTGTAAAAGTAAGCTACGTATCTCAAGAGACTGGAGGTTTCTGTAAAAGTAAGCTCGAGATATTCCCAAAGGCTGGAGGTACCCGGTCTGCCAGGGGAACTGAGTACGCACTCTCTGAAGACACAAATAAATGAAGGCAAACTTCTATATCCTGTTACATTCTATTCCCGTCCTAGAATCTCTGCTTACTTGTTCCCCACCCGTTTATATTTTGTTTGCCTCATACTGGACAAAGCTTAGATCTGATGAATGTTGTATTTATGCTCGGTTCACTAAGTAACCAGAGCGTGAATAGCTGAAAACATCTATCCTAGAGCAGCACAAGCATTGTGTTCCTGGCAAGAAGTAACGCTGATCAATAAACAGGAACAGGACTACTTTAGCACTGAAAAAAAGCAAACCTGTTAGAAGCACTGTTATATTTTTTCTTGCCCACTTTCACTGCTATAAAACAGATGGTGATGTGGAATGGATGTGAGCCAAAAGCTTTATGCTTTGCTGAACACGGAGGGTAAGGAACTAGAAGTGGGACTGTGGTGAACGCTGATACGTGACGTGTGGAAGGAACTGGGACGTGTATTTCATAATGGTAACGTAATGGGGGCTAGGGGTGGAGGTAACAGGAAAACTGAAAACAAACGATTTAAAGTGGATTGCATGCGGCTAACAATAACAGAGAAAGCACGGAACGACAGACCAGAGTGGAATGTAAAATTCAAGCACACACAAGAGGGAACAGGGATGTACTGTTACAACAATAAGTGTTAACAAATTCAACAAAGCCCACACTGACGTACTCTCCTTAGGGGGTTGTCTGTATTAACGACAGCTACAAAACAGCCTTTACGTGCCAACGCTAGAAGGATGCTGTCATCTCTTGGTCCTGCTACACCAGACTGGCAGCCATTCAAATATCGATCTAGAGATGTAGTTCTCATGGAAGTCATTAATCTAGAAGGCTGGCGGGCAAACAGAGGCAGTGGGTAGGGAGAACATAGGAGCATACTGCTGGCAACAAGGTAACATTAGGTCTGGGTCAGAGGGGTCCACTCGCCTAGGCCTAGCACACGCAGAAAACTAGGTAAACAAATATTATAATATAACAAAACTAAGCATAAAAAACGTATTAGACGTATCAGCTGGACAGACAGACGCACAAACAACACACACCGTCTTAGTTTTCTGTATTTTTTTAACAACTGGTAGCCAGGAATTACTACTCGTGAATGAGTGGATGTATAGTGGGCAGTTCTACAAATGGTGGAAAAGCAAAGATATGGGTGAAAAAAATGAATTTAAAAAACTGTCCACACAGCCTTCTTCAGAGGAGCAGATGAAGAGGAAAAAAATAAGACAAAAACGAGAGGAATGCTTACTGTGTCAGACAACTACAGATCTGCTTGAGAAAGCTGCTGTTTTCCTACCTTCCCTAGCCGACAATATTAATAATCTACAACATTTCTCTCATTTACCACTAATGTTCAATATTTATTTTCTCAACGTCTGATTACACCCCCCCCCCCCCCCCCGTCGTATAAGACGCACCTATAATCCGGCTAATAATAGGAAAACAAAGAAACAATAAATGAAGACAGTACATCTTGTTCCCGTCAACAGTTTGTACCTACAACTACATGCTACTGGATTTATTCCCTGAGAACTTCTTCAGCAAAACATGCAACTATCCTTATAAACACTAATGCGATATCCGCACCCGGCCATGAATTTATTCCATCTGAGACGTCGACGTGTAGAGGAGTGCTGGGTGGCGGGCTGGAGTAGCTGTACATCCCAACAAAGCTTCTCTTGAACTGATACTGGTAACGGTCATAGGTGTGTTTTTTATTTTGTCTGCACCTGGAATGTTGGGCACTCCTTCAGAGTATGTCATGCGTCATCTTACCAGTGCCAAATGTACACAGGTCGGTTGGGCCGATCTCGAGCTTGCTGAAAACGTGTTAACTCAGTCTGTTTTGACCGGTGTTCCTCGCAAATTATGGCAACCATACTCTAAAACTGTTCTCCAAGCTCAAAACATTCTACTTTTAGCTTAAGAATTACAGTAAACTAACCCGAGCAGCCGATGACTTGACATGGCAAAGAAAGCTGCTGACTGGTGAGGTTTTATGCTATTTACAGTTCAGGTTTCGCGTGCTCAGACTTTTTTCATGATGAACGTTACCAGCTAATGCCACTTTCTTCATATAAATTATGACTACGACTTCAGCACAAACATATTCCCTAACAAAACAAAAAAGGTAAAGTAAAGGTAATCCTCTCATATAGTTAATGAAGGAGGCAACATCAGACAAACGCAAAGGACCCTTGACACAGTGCTGGAGGACCTTGACTTTGCGGACGACATTTGTCTATTATCAAGCAGGCACAAAGATATGCAAGATAAAATAAACAAGCTAACTCAGAATGCAAACAACATAGGACTAAAGATCAACGTAGGAAAGACACAGTTAATGAAGCAAAATGTGAACAACAGAAATGTACTCAGAGTAGATAGCAAGTTAGTGGAGGAGGTCAACGAATTTGTATACCTTGGCAGCAGAGTAGTAGAAAATGGAGACAGCACAGAGGACATCAACAGCAGACTTACTAGAGCAAACCAGGCTTTTGCAATGCTGCAGACTATATGGAAATAAAAAAACTGAGCATAAATATGAAAATCAGGATATTTAAGAGTAATGTTCTAAGTGTACTACTCTATGGAAGTGAATGCTGGAAAATCACCAAAACCATAGAAGACAAGTTGAATTCTTTCCAGACTAAATGTTTACGAAGAATTAGAAAAAATATTTTGGCCAAACACCATAAGAAATATCTTATTAGCAGAAATGCAGATGAAACCACTGACAACAGTTATTGAGGAAAGACGCTGGCGATGGTTGGGACATGTGCTCCGAATGACTGACAACTCACTACCAAAAATAGCACTAAGATGGACACCACAGGGGAACAGAAGTAAGGGTAGACCAAAAGAGACATGGAGAAGAACAACAGAAAGGATGTTGAGCAATAGAGGGCTCACCTGGGCAAGAGCAGAAAAAAAGGCGAAGGACAGGCATTTGTGGAAAACCCTTGCGGAAGCCCCATGTGCCCTGGGCACTTAAGGTTCAGAGAGAGAGAGAGAGAGAGAGAGAGAGAATCCTCTCATACCTTACAGGCACCATCATCATCATCATCAGGTGCCGTGCCGACTGGCGTTGGCTATTATGCTTCTCCAGAGTACCCGATCCTTCATGCAGGCCATCAGTTCAGTTGGTGATCTCCTCTCACACCATCTCGTCAGACTGTCCAGTATCATTTCTCTTGGTCTTCCTCTTGATCTTCTTCCTTCTATTTTTCCTGTTGTTATAATATTTTCAATGCCCCCTCTTCTCATTGCATGTCCTATGAAAGTACATTGTCTCACTCTTATCTTTTTGACAAGTTTTTTTGTGTGTCTCTCCAGCTCTTCTCATACATAAAAAAACTACTGTTCCCATGAGCTGGGCGGTTTAACCAAACCAATTTTGCAAGGTTGTATAAACATTACAGTTTTAACCAATTTAGTAAGGTTGTATAAACATTACAGTTTTAACCAATTTAGTAAGAGTGTATTAACATTACCGTTTTAACCAATTTAGTAAGGTTGTATTAACATTACAGTTTTAACCAATTTAGTAAGAGTGTATTAACATTACAGTTTACCACTGACGACGACAGCTTGACGATGACGCCATTTTTCGTCCAGGTAAGGTATTAGCACCAAGATAACAATGGCCGTCACGTAATTACAGCAACAAGATATCGTAATAATCTTACAGATTTTATGTACATTTTTTTTTATTTCATGGGATGATTCCTCCGTACTCAAAAGAAAAGAACAAAATGTTTATGTACATGAATACAATGTATCACAAAATGTCTGGATACAAAGTAAGGCTACCGAGAATGTTCTGCTGACTAGCGTTTTAAAAAAATATTTTACTATTTTAGTTTGTAGTTTATATATATTGTGTGTGTTGTGTGTGTGTGTGTCTTTATATGTGTGTATATCTTTATATGTGTGTATATCTTTATATGTGTATGTATGTATATATATATATATATATATATCACAGATAGCACTACAATAAAGAAGTACTGCTGTAGTGTAAATGTAGTATTTATCTCGGCCCTTGACGTCTGTCTCCAGTTTTGTGGTATATTATCTGTTCTGATTCTCTCTTAAATGACACAATTACACACTTTCCAACTCCCTCTATCAGAGTTTTACAGATTCTGACTTCGGCCCCACCCAAAAACTGCTTTCTCCAGGCTCAGAATCCCCTGCTTCACAAGTATTTTAATGTGACAAACAGATGACATTTTCCACATCTTAGCACGCCAGTCAGTACTGAATCACATTTCTTCTCTGTGTTCTCTTCCAACAACAAAACCGACAGCACATTAACCCAGCAAAGCCCGGTGTCCGGAAAAGGCCAGCACTTTGCTGCAAATGGTTATGAAAGTGCCATTTGTTAAGTGCAAACAAGTAGCTTACGTGACAGGCTGGAATGTATGAGGCATGGAGTAATGACAGGAGAGATGGCAGGAACTGTGACAAACGTGGGAATACGCTGATGAATTGTATGACTGTAAGTGTCTGGAAGAGACGTCGGCGATGATAATGGAAGGCTGTCTATTTAAACACAAATAATGCAAGTTTACAGATAACCCACAGATCCTCATTATATAACAAAACAGAACACAATATACAACAATTTTCAAGCTCTCAACAGGTCACTGCAGATTACAAGCCTATCTAAATAAACTGAAGGTCGTTCAAACTTACTCTATACATACACAAAGTGTCGCCTGGCTCCAGGACACACCCTGCAAACTTGTACTCTTTACTGACACTCTGAAAACCTATACTCCCTACAGACACTCTGGAAACCTGTACTCTCTACAGACACACTGAAACCTATACTCCCTACAGACACCCTGGAAACCTGTACTCTCTACAGACACTCTGCAAACCTATACTCCCTACAAACAGCCTGGAAACCTGTACTCTCTACAGACACCCTGGAAACCTATACTCCCTACAGACATCCTGGAAACCTATACTCCCTACAGACACCCCACAAAACGAGTTCAGACTTAAACCCCAGGAAAATAGCATGAACGGAAAACTGTGGAGTACATGAAAAAACTCCTGCTGACGATGGCTAAGCATGTGAACAACTGAGCACATAAGACGAAGACACAAGAAACTCAGTTTCAGTAGACTTGCTTGTACCAAGAGAAGAGAAAAGAAGAGAATGTGCCTGAAAGTCTGCAGAGCAAACTCCTGCCCCGCCTTGTCCCCTATATAATGATCACGAGTAGCGCCAGAATAAGTGCTTCTCCATGTAACGAGTGGGAGGTCTCATTTACTTGACACATTTACATGCCGAACATGAGAGAGGAGCACCAAATATGTGTATGTGTGAGAGAGGGAGAGAGAGAGAGATGGGCTGGGGGGAAAAAAAAAGGCACAGAACTGAAAGACATACAAAATACTGACATCAAGAAAATGACATTTTATCTCCGGCAGAACAGAAACCTTTGGAAAGAACGCATTAAGGTAACTGTCCGTTCAGCAAATGAATGGTAGAGAAATGAGATAATGAGCACGGCTGTATGGATGAGGTAGAAACAATGAAAACATAATAATTCTGAGTGAGCACGTGTTTATGAGGTAGCAGTGCTGGCTAGACAGACACGCTCTATTGATTTATCAGTTGCACGATCTCGTAGACGTGATGAAGCCTTATCACGCTTCACAGATCCAAGCTGTCTGAGCTCTGGCTGGGTACAGTGACGGGGAGAAAAAAAAGTAAGAGAAATCTTAGAGAAAATGGAAGACACAAGAAGGGCGCACAACATTCCCAAGAGCACAGAACATTTCCAAAAGCAAAAGACTTCCGTCTCACGTGGCGATGTGCATGCATACAGGAGAAAACATGAACTGAGAATAATTACCGTTGTTTCGATGAAACTGAGGAGGCAACACATAAGCTTAGCGAAACAAATGTGTAGGTTATGTGACTTTTTTCGTATATGTTCTGTTTATTGTCTTCCCTCTCTTGCCATGTCTATTTTGTTTTGCTTACTCTGGGGGGGGGGGGGGGGGTGTCCTAGTCTGTAAACTAATATTATTTTCAAAATTCAAAAGCGTTTATTAAAAATGCATGACATTTCTGTAGTATGCACATCGCCACGTGACCGATGACACAGGTGTACTGCCGCCTGATCTATTCTCATTATACAGTGAAAACATCATGAGAGACATTTAAAATGTGAAAGTAATTAAAATAGGAGAATGTAATATCAATAACCTGAAATAAGCGGCCGACACAGTTCTAACAGCAGAACGTGAACGTAATTTGCAGACACTTGTGAACAAGATCACTGAACAGAGCAATAACAAAAAAGGCATAGCAAGACAGAAACAATGGTACTACCGAACAGAATAAACGTACCAAACTGCAACATCCGTTCAAACAAGAAGACACTTACACGAGTAAATGAACTCAGTTACGCCGGAACAACTGTAACAGCTGGTGCCAAGTGCACGGGTGAAATAAAATCACGAATAGGTAAGGCAAAAGCTGCTTTTTAAGACGTGAAGAATATAGTAAGAAGACAGTATCAAGTACGAGTTTTTCCCTCCCTAAAAGCCAGGAAAAGAGTATTACAGTGTTAAATAGAGCCAATACTGTTATATGGCTGTGAAACTTGGACCGTCAACAAAAGATGACAATGAAGTTAGAAGCAACAGAAATGTGGTTTGGGCAAAAAGACACAAAAACAAAGGGGTCATCAAAGACATTTCCAAATAATGAAAACTAGTTAAAATGATAAGAAAAAGGCAGTCAAAATTTCTAGGACATTTCATAAAAAAAGAAGTTGGAGAACCCTGTAATGACTGGAAAATTCAAGGGAAAAAAGCGATGAAGGCCAAGAGAAAAATATTTAAGTGGACTGACCAAGTGGCATAGGAAAAAAACATAAAAGCATCTGAATTAAGGATCGTACAAAATGGGGAAGCATGATGGCCAACGGAGTATAATACTGGCACTACTGCGCAGTTTTCTTTTTGTTGGTGAAACATTCTTGCTGTAATTAAGGTGTGCTGTAAAGTGTGTCCACTTCATCAAAAACTTATCATAAATTCTTCAGTGCCATTTCATCACAGCGTGCTTATTTATTTGTCTGTTCAGCAGGTTCAATACTTCCACAAGTCACTGAACTGTTCAAATAAAACAAGTATTACCACTGTATGGTCCTTCAGCTGATAAATAGATTTCTACTAGGAGTAGCCTGTTACAACTTGCTAGTTTCCCGTTCATGTTTTTGGAGAATAAAAGGCCATAAACGGTTCGGATCCCCTTGAAGTCACCTCATAAAACTTGGCCACACACCTTCAAAGCTAGAAATATCTTTAAAACTCTCAACAATTCAGACAGATGGTCTATCATCGGTCTTGTGTGAGAGGAGAAGATATGGCCATATAATACTTGGAAAAAAAAAACTAACTTTAACTAGACCCTTCATGTTCGCCTGAATGATATTTTCTTTCATCTCAAACCACGAGAACATAAAGGACTCTCTACAGATGTCCTTAAAACATTTCTATAACAAAGAACACGTTGACCGTTTGTGTTTGTCCGTGCTCAGATAAGAGCAGGCTTTTGCCTGAATATAAACAAACAAAAAGAAAGAAACTTAATTTTAAATAAAAACGCTTTCAAGTTACTTAATGATCACAAATAGAGGAAAGAGAAGAATTTCGTCAGGTGCACTTAGATGGACTCCACTATTATATATAAAATATCTGATGCTTTTTTAAAATGTGACTTCTACAAATGATCACCAACAATCTTTACCATAGATAGATAGATGGACAGATGGATGGATGGATGGATGGACGGACGGACGGACGGACAGACAGGCAGACAGACAGATAGATAGATAGATAGATAGGCAGGCAGGCAGACCACACCAGACCAGACAGACAGAGAGAACATCTCTGAACACACACATACACACATATACAATGTCTTGTTTCGTAGCTTTCATAAATGCTCGCCTCCATATGCTTCTGTTCATCCTGGTCTAAATGAAGACCAGTCTACAATTTGTCTGGGTCTTAATCTTGCTATTAGCTCCAAGTCCACATCACAGACAGCACGAAAAAGGTACACACGTGATATTACTACATCAATACATACTCTTGGCTGAAAACGCTTACCAGTCTTTAAAAGCTCAGACGTCCGATAGTGATGGCTCTAATGTTTCCCTACCCTGGCGATAACTGGCAAACATGGTTAGTCATTCAATAACTACCGGGTTTGATCATGTGCACGACTGTCTAGCTTCTTACCAGGCTGTAAACTGGCAGAGATGATGAAGTCTGACACTAGTGGACATTACAGTTCTGAGATCCTACAACATTCTTATTTCTTCTGAGATCCTACAACATCCTTATTTCTTCTGAGATCCTACAACATTCTTATTTCTTCTGAGATCCTACAACATCCTTATTTCCATTTCTTATGAAAACATTCAGCAGCAGAAGATTCAACTGGCTGGGGCATATTCTGTGACAAACGTACTACCAAGTTAACATTAAACAGCAAATGTGAGGAGAAAATCTGGGCAAGAAAACTGAGACACATGGTTTTTTTTAAGGCATGCACGAAAGAAGTTTCCACCAGGCACCAGAAAAAAGAACTGGCAGAAGACCGTGCCACCTGGAAAGCGATCATGAGTGCAGGTACTGAGTTACTTGTAGAGGAAATAAAGACTACAGCTAACACATGATGAATAAGCCAAGAGACTGGATCTCTGAACACAAACACTGTTATCTTTTACTGAAGTCGATTACGCAAATCTTAAACTGGTAGAATCGGCCATAATGAAAGTATTTAAGAAAAACAGCAACTCCACAAACTAGAAGTACTACAAGTACCACGCTGCTGCTACTTCTACTACTACTACTACTACTACTACTGAACACACGATTTTACTGGTATAAAACAACTGACATAATACTTAACTATATACTAGATTTTTAAAATCTAATTCACAAGAACAAAATGTTTCTGTTATTGACAGAAATGATGACTAGTGAATAAGTGTTCAAACTATTCTGACTTGCTAAATGACTTATAAAATAAAACGACAAATCTGTCTAAGAAGAAGAAACAAAGCAAGGTCTGCATAAACCGACAAGGTCCTTAGATGTGCAATGATCATCACAGAAAGAGAACAAAACGTTTAAAAAAAGCTTATCACAGACTCCACAAGACCTGACTCGGAGATAAACGTGTAACAGCCGCGAGGATACACTATCTTCTAAATTCTCAGTCGCAACATCGATCTTGTGAAGACCACCATACACCTCAGTCTAACACACTGACTGTACTGCCCTACAACTGTATGACAACTCTACCATGTTACTGTAATAAATAAGCTGCCTCTCGCCAGTAAATGCTGTATTAGGCGTCAGCTGTGGTATTTCTCTTCTCTGTCTGTCTGTCTGTCTCTGTGTGTGTGTTTTTTTTACCGACTGTCTGTTTCTGTTCATACATTACATCATAATTATAGTAATATAATTCTGGAATACACATGCATTAACCCTAATAAATATCATCTTCAAACTTTCACCTATGATATATAATACTTCCTTCATCAGACTACTTATAATGATAAAGGTCCACCTCTTATGCCTTAAGGGCATCTAAGTAATGTCATGTTAGTGACCGATGTTTTCCTGGATCTGTGGACACACTAGAGGATGACTGTAGTTTTGTTTTCACTATTCACTTTGTTAGAACAATTACTAGTTCACAGTGTAGTAACATTTCTGGGGAGGCTAAACGGTGAAGACTGTCTCACGAGAAGAGTTGGCAGTCAAAGTATCAAACAAAGCTCCTCTGATATTTTCCAGGATTTATTCAGGTCAAAAAGAGAGAGGTCAGACAAGCGGCACCTGCTGCTGGTCAGACGCAACCACTAATGGCGACGAAGAAAAAGAACGACGACGAAGACGAAGAAGAAAAAATTTAAAAAAAAAAAAAAAAGGAGGTGGGGGAGAGAACAGATTATCTGTATTACTCCTGCACGGATATAGATTTTGAAATCTCTCGTGAAAGACAAGCAGAAAGTGTTCGGAGACGATAAAACAAAAATTTACTGAAAAAAAAAGTGGCACTGATGCACTTTCTAGATATAACAGAAATCGATAGTGGTAAGCCAATACAATACACGGATAGCATTCCATCAGCTCTGACGCTGATGTAATAAAAATCGTTTCTGTGTGTTCGGAAACGGACAAACAGACAGACTGCATCTAATGGGAGCTAACCTCCAGTGGTTGTTTACGAGACGTCAATCAATGGGCGAACTGTATGAAATCATGAGAACAGATATACAAACGAGTACTGGGAGATTTCAGTTTCACGAGAAAATGTAAACATGGCTGGATAAACATGCTCTCCATGGCCGGTGATAGGGCTGACGTTTAAGTTTGGTCTTGTCATACTTTTAGTGTAAAAGATGGAAGAGGTCAAGTATGTTGAACTCTCATGTTAACAGTGCCACAAGAATAAGGCGATGTTTAAAGTCTGGACATAACGCAGAGATAAGCACTCCATCATAACAACACAGTGGGGCCGGCGCCGCCGCAAAAAAAAAAACGAAAACACAGAGATGCACATGAAAGAATCTCTCAGATACAACGTAAAGGGGACATGGCAACGGTAACATGCAGCAACAAAGACCTGCTGCATTCTTAGCTGTCGACGCTGTGAAGATGTTGGAACATAGCATCTTACTGAAGTTACATTAAATGAGTTATATCGGCGAGCGTAAAAACCCAGAACACACTAAAAAGGTAAGTTTCTCGACAAGCTCCACCACTACAGAAACCATGACGAGGACTGCACGGTTAGTTGTTTCTGATAACCGCGTCGTCCTCTACAGCAGTCATATCTGCTTCCGCAAGTATATACAACATGACAGTCACTGCACACAGGCATCATAAAAACAGAGCCAACATTTATCACGTCTGAGAACAGAACTTGTCTATTCTCACTTTTCTTACCTGACAGAGTTCCGTTGTAAAGGCGGGCATGCTGGGGACTCATTCAGTCGAAGTATGCTGCCTCTCTAAAGCAGGGGTTCTCAAAATCCCAGGTCCTAGTCCTCCCTTATCAACCCAGACCGCCCCCGAATCCTCGGATATATGTTAAATCATAATCCAGACAGGATTTTCACCGTTACGCATTCTTGTACGGTAGTCATTACTGAAATCTATCGAGGCAAGTAAACAAGTAAAAATGCTCCAAGAGAACCACTGATATGAATGAAGGATGTGTCACAGAGGCAACAGAAAAAGTTTCAGACTTTAAAATAGTCCACAATTATTCATTTCGATGTGAAAAAAAACGAACATGATATTAAAAACACTCAGTTAGCTCTTACTGTTCTGATATTGCTTATTTAATGACTCGACGAAAGTGTTAAATTTTTCAGATGCAAAATTTTCCTGGCTACGAATGCATTTTGACACCGCTAAATTACTGCTTATAGTATCTGTGGCAGCCATATTGTTTATTCTTATATCCTTTCTGTGCTATCAAATGCCTTTTTAAAGTCTATGAAGTTCAGTATTAATGGTTTGTGCTTTTCAATATGTTCTTCAAGTACTATTCCTAGAGTAAAGATCTGGTCGAAACAGCTTCTCCCTTTTCGAAATCCTGCTTGTTCTTCTCTCATTGCAGTATCCACTATATCTTTAAGTCTATTCAAAATGATCTTGCAAAATACTTTTGACACAACTGATATTAAAGTTACTCCTCTCCAATTGTTACAGTCACTAAGGTTGCCTTTTTTGTATCTTAATGATTCCTTTTTTCCAATTTATTGTTTATTACTGTGTGTCAAATGTGGAAAAACCTCAGCTTGTATCTCACATCTAAATTAGAAGTTGTATCAGGACTGGGTTTCAAGATGCCGAGAAAATGAGTTAACAGTGCAAACAATTTTTGCTAAATATGTGGCGAAGTGACTTTTTTTAAAATCCCAGAACGTGAGATTTACCTCTAATCAAAACAGCATATCGTTATTATTCTGGTTGTTAGACTGGTGACCAAGATAAGCCCTGGCCACCTCACATTTGCTGTAATAAATGTGTTGTGAAACTCCGTGGTTGGCTGAATAGTAAAGGACAGTCAATGGGTTTCGTGATTTCCATGATATGGAGAGAGCCTACAGATCATGTAAGTGACTCCCGTGATATGGAGAGAGCCTACAGATCATGTAAGTGACTCCCGTGATATGGAGAGAGCCTACAGATCATGTAAGTGACTCCCGTGATATGGAGAGAGCCTACAGATCATGTAAGTGACTCCCGTGATATGGAGAGAGCCCACAGATCATGTAAGTGACTCCCGTGATATGGAGGGAGCCTACAGATCATGTAAGTGACTCCCGTGATATAGAGGGAGCCTACAGATCATGTAAGTGACTCCCGTGATATGGAGGGAGCCTACAGATCACGTAAGTGATTCCCGTGATATGGAGAGAGCCTACAGATCATGTAAGTGATTCTCGTGATAAGGAGAGAGCCTACAGATTATGTAAGTGATTCCCGTGATATGGAGGGAGCCTACAGATCATGTAAGTGATTCCCATGATATAGAGAGAGCCTACAGATCATGTAAGAGATTGCTATTTTTGCATGGTGCGTCCTCTTCAACACGGACCGTCTACACAGAAGAAATGGACCTTGAAGTAACCAAATATTCCATCAGCTACACTACCAGTACCACATGGAGACGATCTGCCTATTCCTGTCCCACCAGACCAGTACATTATAGACCTCGATGAAGAATATAGTCAACACATATCAGCTGAGTCAGTACAACAAGATTCTGAATTTATACCAAAAGGTTCAATTGATATGTTACACAGAATTTCCCAAAATGAACTGAGTGATCTCATTCGAGATCTTGACTTATCCAAAAGAAAACGGAACTTCTTGCATCAAGACTTCGGCAGTGGAATCTCCTGGAGAAAAATCTAAAAATGTCAATGTATAGGGATCGACAGAAGAATTATTTCTATTTTTCAAAATGGAAAACAACACTGTTGCCTGCCATGATGTTAATGGACTTAAAGCAAATTGAAAATGGAACATAAACCACAAGACTGGAGAATGTTGACAGACTCATCAAAGTTAAGCTTGAAAGCTGTTTTGCTACACAATGGCAATTCAGTACCATCTCTTTCTATAGGTCATGTTCTGTACATGAAGGAGATCTTTGAAAATATGAAATTGCTTCTCCAAGAAATAAAATATGACAACCACCAGTGGCATATCTGTGCAAATTTGAAAGTTATTGCAATTTTATTTGGAATGCAGTTAGGACACACTAAGTGTTATTGTTTTCGCTATGCGTGGGACAGTGGACAGAGATCCTCCCATTACATAAGAGACATCTGCCCTGATAGGAAAATTCTGGAGCCTGGAAAGAAGAATGTTCATAGACGCCTCTTGTTGATCGTAACAAAATCATTCTGCCCCCTTTACATATTAAATTGTGGCTAACGAAGAACTTTGTAAAGAGGATGAATCAAGAAGGAGAGGCATTCAAGTACCTGAAGACAAAATGTCATCATCTTAGTGATGTCGAGATAAAGGAAGAAATCTTTGTAGGCCCCCAGATTAGGTAACTACTAAATGATAAACACTTTGATTCCATTCTTCATGGGAATGAGAAATAATCTTTGTAGGCCCCCAGATTAGGGAACTAAAAAATGATAAAAACTTTGATTCCATTCTTCATGGGAATGAGAAAGAATCTTTGTAGGTCTCACGATTAGAGAACTACTAAATGATAAACACTTTGATTCCATTTTTCATGGGAATGAGAAAGCAGCTTGGGAAGCCTTCAGATCTATTGTTCATAATTTCCTGGGAAACCAAAGAAATAAAAACTTTCTTGTGGCTGTTAATGAACTTTTGACAGCATACCAACAATTAGGTTGCAACACATCACTCAAGATCCACTTCCTGGATTCTCATCTTGAATTCTCCCCCCCCCCCCCAACCAAAACTGTGGTGCAGAAAGTGGTAAACACAGGGAACTACTAAGACATTTCCACCAAGACATTTCATTAATGGAAAGAAGGTAATAGGGGAAGTGGAATACATCTATGCTTGCTGGCCACTGTTGGAATGTGACATGAGATGCCCCAGAAGTGAAATACATCTATGCTTGCTGACTATTGCTAGTATGTGACAAGAGATGCCCAGAAGTGGAATTTATCTATGTTTGCTGACTATTGCTAGAATGTGACATGAGATGCCCCAGAAGTGGAATACATCTATACTTGCTGACTACTGTTGGAATGTGACAGGAGATGCCCCAGAAGTGGAACACATCTATGCTTGCTGACTTCTGTTGGAATGTGGCAAGAGATGGCCCAGAAGTGGAATGCAAGAGAAAAAGGAAACAATACTAAAGCTACTAAATAAATTAATAGGGTTTTTAATACAAATCTGACATTTAAATAGCTTGAAAATTAGAGCTAATAAAGATTTTCAGATGTCATATTCATTTTTCTCATCCTATTTTCAGTAGGAGTTGACTAATTTTAAAGAGGAAACAGAAAAAAAAGTGGGGTTCTTTTGTTGTACAGTGCTATAACCAATGACATATTCATATACACTTCCATTCTGCCATTTTTCACTCAATACTGAGGCAGCACATTTGATCTAAACTTAAAATCTAGAAAGTTTCACCTACGACAAAGATGTATACAAGTTGTGTAGTGCAAGATAACAGAATTAAAATGCATTAAACCCCAGTTCACATTTAACACAATCCAAGGTTTACATACAGGGAAGAGTAGTCCTTTTATTCGTATTTGCAACAGATACAGCCTAAACAGTAATATAAGTACTGTATTATTATCTTCTTTGAAAATGGAAGAGATTTCACTAAAATACATCATATCTTTAAATGATTCTGAGAAAGAAAGTGTGATGTATTACTCACTGAAAACGACCTACTGAACAACTGGCAGATCTAATAAGTTATGGAGATGTCTCTCTCTCTCTCTCTCTCTGAACCTTAAGTGCCCAGGGCACATGGGGCTTCCGCAAGGGTTTTCCACAAATGCCTGTTCTTTGCCTTTTTTTCTGCTCTTGCCCAGGTGAGCCCTCTATTGCTCAACATCCTTTCTGTTGTTCTTCTCCATGTCTCTTTTGGTCTACCCTTACTTCTGCTCCCCTGTGGTGTCCATCTTAGTGCTATTTTTGGTAGTGAGTTGTCAGTCATTCGGAGCACATGTCCCAACCATCGCCAGCGTCTTTCCTCAATAATTGTTGTCAGTGGTTTCATCTGCATTTCTGCTAATAAGATGTTATTTCTTATGGTGTTTGGCCAAATTATTTTTCTAATTCTTTATGGAGATGTACAAAGTAAATATCTCACAGAACAAAAACAAAGCTACTGTTTCAAAAGTGTGTTAAATTTTAACTTTTTTTTTCTCGTATATTTTCATTTGAGTAATTTTTGCGCACAGAACTTTAAAAGATTCATAAATGACTATCACAGATAGTATACTATATCTCTAGAATCACTGGAGAGATAAATGAGCAACAAATATGCTGTACTACATGTCTGAAGTCACTGGAAAGATAAATGAGCATCACAGATGCTGTACTGCATCTCTCGAACGAGAACTGAACCAGTTTTTTTAAAAAATTTAAATTGTAAAAATCATATAAAAAATCAAATCTGAAGGACAAACGTGTGAGCGTGACATCAATTTTGACGAACTGGCTCCAGATGTCTGAGTAACATCATAATATGAGCTTGTGAGTATAGTGATGGGTTATCAAAACTGGGACAAGTTTTTAAGTCATATATCTGGAACAATGTAACATATGACTGAAAGTGTGAACCTTAAAGCAACATTAAAAACCTGAATGGAAAAAACTCCAACAGAATTTTAAAAAATTTTTTTAAATATTAAGAAATTGAAAAGGAGAGCTATCAAATGTTCTACATAGGCTGTGTTTCCTTCTTGTGTAATGGCGTGAACATTTATAAAAGAAAATTGAAAGAAAATACAGATCCCTTAAATGAACACTTACATAAAAACAGCCGTACTCTCTGGACATAAATGAAAACTAACAGTGTAATATAGGGTCAATTACAACTAAACAGAAAAATAAAACCAAGTATCTTTATTTTCAAAGGATGGAGGATTGAGAATTACTAATAATGGAGATACAATGAGGAAAATTAAAAGGAGGACTTATATTGCTCTTCAAAAAGTAAAACAACTAAGGAAGCTGTAGAGAGGAACAGACAGAACTAAAAAATAAGATTTTTAAGGGCATGCATCTTTCCCATAGCAACATATACCTGAAAGACCTGGACATTTAACAAAACAGCTGCCTTTGAATGTAAATGCTACATAAGAGTTCTTCAAATATTAAGAACACAAAAAAAAACAACAAATATATCCATACTACAAGAACTTAATACTGAAGAAGGTTGGCTGGTAGAGAGGATTAAACAGAGAAAACTTAAATATCTGGGACACATTAAACGTCATGAGAAGTTAGAGAAGAAAGTCTTAGAGGGGTAACAGTGGTAAAAAAAGAGAGAGTAAGACCACGGCAAAGAGCAGCCATCGTTGATAAATGGATGGATCAGCAGCAGCAGGCCATCTTGCTTACAACCGAGAGGCCTACAGGAGTGCTGTTAGGGGGCAAAGTTCTGAAAGGGACATGAAAATTGACTGACTGGATGATTTAGCTCGTAGGTTATTTTTCAGACATTGCCTTTTGCCTTTTACCTTTTAAGCAGATATAAGAATGTAAATAGAAGTTTGAATTCTTTCAGAATGTCGATAATTTGTTTTCAAAACTAATAATACTGTTGACCCTCGATTTGGCGAAAGTCAGTTTCGGATTTTCTGGACGAAATTCTGGATAATGGAAATTCTAATACTGTATGTCACCATTTTCTGGACTCTGGGGTCCGTCCGCTAGTTTCTTTATTTATTCTTTGACATTTATCTGTATACACGATACTATTACACTATATAAATAATGTGCATTCATTCTATGTACACTACTTACTATACTGATCATGCTTACTACCGATACTACACTAGTTAAATGTTTTGTTAAATACTCATTCTGAAAATTCCGACTCCAAGCTGTCATTTTAAATCGATAAATGTTAAGGCGAGATGACTAATACAAGAAACATATGAAATCCCATACTCAAAACAGCCATGTGTTGTTCGTGGCTGTGTAACAAGAGAAATTAGACAAAGCAAACGTTCTGTTTGTTAAACAATGTCAAGAAATCAATGTGAAAATGTGTTTTAGGACTCAGCTTTAGGGTAATTACAAGATGAAGAAAGATCAATACAACATTACAACAAGGACAGAGAAGAAAGTAGTAGCACGCATACATGCACTCTTGGTCAGCTCACCATGTTTCTTGTAGTGTGTTATCATGACATGCACTCTTGGTCAGCTCACCATGTTTCTTGTAGTGTGTTATCATGACATGCACTCTTAGTCAGCTCACCATGTTTCTTGTAGTGTGTTATCATGACATGCACTCTTAGTCAGCTCACCATGTTTCTTGTAGTGTGTTATCATGACATGCACTCTTAGTCAGCTCACCATGTTTCTTGTAGTGTGTTATCATGACATGCACTCTTAGTCAGCTCACCATGTTTCTTGTAGTGTGTTATCATGACATGCACTCTTAGTCAGCTCACCATGTTTCTTGCAGTGTGTTATTACGACACGAGCACGGTGCACATTACACATCAAATAACCATATATTTCTGCACATTCTGAAACAAGCTACCATACAGCTAATACATACTAGAAGATCCTAGCAAATTCTTAACTCTATGTCGAAATACAGTAACACTAACATGTGATAAGAGGTCTATTTATGTAACAAATCTATATCACTGATCCAGCCATTTTGCTAACTTTCACTTGTGACAGCACTAGGGCATCGCTATAGTGAGTTATCTTTCAGTCATAATACTTTATCACTTACTACTACACTACTATCATTTAAGTATCACCATTTTCACATGTCCAAATACAGTTCAGAATAAAGTATAAGCTATTCTGACACATCTGGTGTCTTGTTTTGATGTGCTGTAATGTTATGTATATGGCAGAGTTCTTTCCCATACAAGTACTTGTATAATTTAGAAACAAACTTAACACAGACAAACAAAGATGTGCCTCGTTTTATGTCACAAAAGATTAACCAAAGCAAGCACTTCAAGCTATGCGGCTCTCTAATATACTTCTTGTCTGCCTTCAAGTCGGAAGCCAGGGTTTTCCAACGGTGCGTCGTGACATACTAGTGTGTCATAAAGCGTCGTCATATATGTCCTGCTATCGTTTTCCTTAAATTTACTCGCATAAAAAAAACACACGCACAGAATAATTTTATTCCATCACGACTATTTTTTTTTCTATTTCACACCAGGCTAGGCTGTAAATAAGATCACATGTGACAATGTAAGGGGCTGTTTCTATCCAACACTCACCATCTACAGTGGTATGTACATATGGATATCTGACCGCAGATCTAAACCTCTGCCGATGAGAATCGAACATTACTCACAAACATTTTCCCACATTACGGTTACTTGTAGTTTCTTCTGTCCGACATCAGGGAGGTTTGTTTTGTGTGTGTGTGTTTTTTATGTTCATAACAAGGATGAAGGCAAGCAATTTTCAGAATTCTATAGTGTATGAAGTCCCTAATACCCATAAAGCTATGATGTAAACAAGAAAGTATACGTAGAAAGATTCGATTCTCTATCAGAACTTGAGTAAGGCAAATGTTAATGACAACAGTTAGATAACTGTCTGAAACAGTGCCCATTAAACTTGTTTCTGTTTTTAAAACATGCATCAACAATTCTTTTCAAACACTAAATACAATGACCGTCTCAAGTACACGAAGTTTTTAACCACTGACCTTTCCTGGACAGGCTTTTAGAAAGAAGGAAACAAGGATGGAGCTATTATGTTGTGTCATCATGAAACCTCTTGGCAGACAAATGTGAATGCCTCATTCGAAATGTGCTGAACTCTTAAATCAATACTGCTCTCATTGTTTGTAAACATGATTTAGCTCGACACGCATGATGTTTCAATAATCTTCCTTGTCAGTGTGTGTAGTTTTTGTTGTTGTTGTTGGGGTTGTTTGTTTTGGGGTTTTTTTTAGCGGGTGGGTGGTGGAGGTGGTGGTTTAGTAGAAAAAAAGGGGGGGGGGTGTGTGTGAAGGAAAAATATTTGTAACAGTCACAGAAATGCAGAAACTTTCCCTACAAGGGCTTGGGCATTTTGTTTGTTCACTGCCTTGATACAGACAGACACACGATGAATTTGCATCTGCAGTGGCAACAAATGTTACTGAAATTTTAAAAAAAAAAACAAAGCAAATTTACCATGCAATTCTGTTGAGGAGATGCATAAATGTGCAACATAAAAGAGACTTACCATCTGGATTTATGTAGGTTTCAAAACAGGAACCTTGTACCTTGACTCCATTTTTATTATTACCTATTATAAGACTTACACATATACAATACACATGTTTGAATATTTTAAAAACGCCATCAGCTTCCACATATATTCTAAGTTAACCGGGTTCACAAAAAAAAAAAACAACCCAGATTCGCCCTAAATATTTATGTAGGTTTCTGTATCCAGTGCACAGAACTAGCTGTCTGTTATGTAATCACATCCACACGCATCTTGTAAGACAATGAGAGAATAATGATAATAAGTAAAACTTCCTTCCAGTTCAGGCACCATCAAATGTTGGACCACATACGAGCAAGAAAACAACTTTTTTCAAGCTGTAAAGATACACTAGCTGATAAGTTGAAACAAGAGCAACAAAACCTTGTCACAGCCAGGAGGTGAAGCTGAGGATGAAGTACACATGCAAAATCCAACTAAAGCTCACCAACTGGTCTTCTCATCGTTGAACTACAGGATTTGCATGAGAAAAAAAGGCGGGGTGGGGCTTGAGGCTTGCAGACAAAAACGCTTTGGAAAAGTTACACGAGTATGTATCGAAAGATAGTTTATCTGGACATAGGAAAAACTCGGACCTCAACCATTAGCTTTTTTTTTGTTTGTTTGTTACAAGTCCTGTAACGAGCTAAGTTAAAGCAAATCGTACTATAAAAGGGTGTGTAAAACGATTTCTGAAACTGGCTGTGTCAGAACAAAAGAAGCCGATATGGCAGGAAAATGTTAAACCGCTGACCTACTGGCCTCATATCCGTGTGCTTTTCATCTGACCTGAAGTCACGCAGGGCCCGGCACAAGTTCAGAAATAGGCCAGAAACAGAGGGACTCACCTGCCCGAGGAAGAAATGAGGTCACAAACATCTACAGGTGGTAAACCTACAGAAATACAATCACAAGAAAACCATCATGTTTCAGCTTGGAAATAACAAGGAACTAAACTCATATAAAACTAAATGGAAGTATGTAAGATCCTAAATCCAGCCGTGGATATGAGCGTGCAATATCATAATGAAGAAGATGGAGAACTACTTACAGGGGCGACTGTAGCGAATACTTTATTGTTAAAAAAATGATTCCGAGCAGATGTATCTTGAAAGAGGGAAAATGTGAAGGCAGATAGAAATGAAAGAGTAAAATCTACAGATATGAGTACATGATAAGAACATTTAAACTGTAGGGATTAACCACGCGGCCGGACAAATGAAAAATAGCACAAGTCCCGGAAAAATTATGTCATCACAAACGAATTGTTCAAATGCCTTTAGGCACAAAAAAGTGCTGAAACTATAGTGTAAAACTTCATGAATGTACACAGCTACAAATAAGACAAGATATTATCCTGTCAAAGACAACATAAACCTAGAATAAACAGAGCAAACGTTAACAGCGACAACTCATCAGTTCAGTAACAAAGATAAATTTTTTATACTTTATTTTTATGATAACAAAAATGCTTCTCCCAGATCAAGAAATGGCTGCTGTAGTCTCCAAAACCATGTGGTTAACAAAGAAGAGCTTCGAAGACAGATCTGTATGACTGTGCTGAAGACAGGCTGAGTGTAGTATCATTACCGTTGTCTCAAAGAAAGAAAAAGATCTGATGTTTGGTTAAGGCCAATAACTAATAAGGTAGTAACGGATGTAATATCATTTATATCGAGGATGCCAAAAGAGCTAAGTGTTTAATTTTTCATTTAATTTTCGTGTTATCTTTTATGCTGTTCCTTCCTTCCTTCCTTCCATCCATCCACCCAACCACCCATAAAAATGAACCATATACTTGTATGTACCTTTATTACTAGAACCAGTTTTACCGCAGTCGTCATTTCTCTTGTGTACCTTTATTACTAGAACCAGTTTTACCGCAGTTGTCATTTCTCTTGTGTACCTTTATTACTAGAACCAGTTTTACCGCAGTCGTCATTTCTCTTATCTCTACTCCGAGATATATCATGGGAAAGTCGTGATAGAATAAAACTGTCACGCTTGCTCCATGCTACAAAAAAAAAAAATCTTTCATATAAGCCAAAACAATCTAAACATCAGTTACATTCACAAGATCGCAATTTATCAGTTTTCACCGTCAGAATTTCTAAAATCATCACCAATATTTTAACTTTAATTACTTTAGGAAAGTGTAACTCGTATGTTAAGTTTTATGAAATCATACGAGTAAATTACCTTTTCCAAATGTATGTTTACTTTCACAAAACAAAATGCAACTGGTGATAAACTTGACACGAAAGTTAACCTTGTCCTTGGCAGCTTTCACATATTACACGTTTCCCACTGTTTGGTTCTTTAATAACATCCTCCGCGCACGTCCCCGTATTAACTTCTGGCAGCTGCACGCAGTAAACAGTGCAATGACCTAGCTCTCCTCCACGTCTATGTGTGCTGCATGGCTTCGCCTGCTCGCCAGCTGCTAACAGGAATTTCCGTACAGCTAAACGTATCGCGTTCAGAGCTGCATCGCCGGGCAGCGATTACCAAATTCTGGACACTCTTCCTGCTATTAGCAGGCATCAAAATGTATGGCTCCTGTTTATATAAGTATATGGTCTACAAAGATCACACGTTCTCAGATGCTACACGAACGTGGGCGATGTCAGTTATCATTTTAATGTAACACACTGGGGGAAATCTGGAGACCCACACAGGGTAAAAACAGGTGGAAATATAGAGAAATGTGCTGGATAAAAACAGGTGGAAATATAGAGAAATGTGCTGGATAAAAACAGGTGGAAATAAAGAAATGTGTTGGATAAAAACAGGTGGAAAGCTGGATAACTGTGAAAGGTAAAAATAGTGGAAATATGGAGAACTGTATGGGGTTAAACCGTGGAAACGTAATGTGTAAGATATAAAATAATAATAAAAAAAAAATAGGTGGAAATCTGGAGGACTTTGCAGGATGAAAACAGGTGGTAATCTGAAAAACTGTGGAGGATAGCAAGTGGTAATGAATGGCTAGAACATGCAGTCATCAGCCGATAAGATCTGGAAAATGAGTAGCTCAAACTCTAACCAACACATGCATCTTTATCTATAGCTTCTTTGTGTTCACATAAATACGTTTATTAACATCACCTACCTCTATATACTGCTCAGTGCAGTATCTCGAGGTGCTGTGTTCATACATGTAATCACGAGTGTCACAACTCTCTCTTCAGATACAAGGAATAAGAAGTTCTAACAGTTACCTTTTCACATTATACATAAACTAGCTGATTACCCAGCGCTGCCCGGTGATTTATTTATCCAAATCGTATATTAGACAGGAAAAGATATGAATTCTACAGGAAAAGGAATGAATTTTAACTATAGTGTAATATCGAAGTAATTTTATTTACCAGTATTTAAAATTAAAAGTACAGTACATAAATTAGAGTAAAGTCTTTTACAAATTCAATATAACATTTTTAATTCAAAACTTGATTATAAACATTTTTAGTTTCACCTCCAGGAGCAAGAATAAATTCTTGGGTGAACCCACCCTTGAGCAAGCAACATAAGGGGTTGTCCGTTGGAGAAACATGGCGATCTCAAATCTATCTCTCACCCTCTGTCCCTATCTCTCTCACTCTCTGTCTCTATCTCTCTCCCTCTCTCCCTCTCCTCTTTCTACCTCTCCCACTCCCTAATTTGAAAAACTAATCTGAAAAAATAAGAAAACGCCTCACTGTCACTGAGCAATGAAATCTACGATAGAATACAATTTAAAAAAACTAATATAAACATAAGGGAAAAACAAAGAATTATTTTTTTATAAACATAATTAAATAAAAAAGAGACCACCAAAATGCTTCAGGAGCCATCAAAATTATTTGGACCTGCCATGGGAGGATAGAGATGCTGCTCTTAGACCAGCACCGCTCTATTTCACGACTATCTCACTCAGACCATTTTTTGTTCTTCAATTTAGTGGAAAGTATGTCACCCCCTTCGTACCCTGATCTCTAAGGGACATAGGAGTGTTTTACCCCCCACATTATACATTTCCAGACTGTAAGTCATATGTGTACGTGTAGTATTTATAGTTTATACTTTTATTAATATTTTATATTTGCTTTTACTAACGTGAATTATTATTCAATCTTTTATTCTGTCTAGCCGCCGTCGTACTGAGTGGTGGAAGGCTGACTACACCATACGTTCACACCTTACATGTAAATAACAGGAACACGAAACAACAATCCTTTTTCTTAAAATCACGATCAATGTATTTACAAAGTTCTGATCCACAAGGCAATGCGAATCAAAATAAATCCTATGCGCACGAAGTCCATATGTTTATATATTTCCACACGCTTTATTGATTCATAAAAAAGGGTTCCTTGAATAATATGATTTCAATCCTGATTACAAATGCACACAACTAAACTATACACCTCAGCCTCCATCTATCGAATGACCCTCCTCGTCCACGTCTGCCGCTGGACTTCCACGTGCTCAACTTCTCTCCCTTTTTTTTTTAATTCTCGTCTTATATACCTGGCCAGCGCCGGACTCGAAGGCCTGGGGATTTTCCATTCAAAACCGGGTCACTGCTTGCTTATTTTTCCACTTCTTACATACGTACGTACGTAAGTAAGTAAGTACATAGTACACACACACATATATATATGTATATATATATATAGTGTTAACTTTTCTTTTCACTTTTTTTTGCTTTTGGGTTGGATATGCTGCCACACAAAGCACTATAAGACAGGTGGGGATAGTGCCTAGAATGTAGGTTAGACAGACAAGAACAGAGACATAAAAATTAATACAAACCAAAAGAAAATGCATATCGGTGCACACTAGTACATAAGAAACTTGTAACTGGAAACAAGAATTAACAAATGTGAAAGTCTGCATGAAAATAAACCTAATTAAAATCAGTGATCTAGATAATGGCCCATATTTGTACTTAGACAAATATCAGAACAGGCAAATGAGTGGCATAGCACACTATATGCATTGTTTATAGATTTTAAGAAAGCCTCTGACAGTGTCAACAGAGATGCACTGTGGAAAATCATAAGATGGCATGGCCTCCCCCATAAGACAGTGAATGTAATCAAAGCCCTATACGAGGGTTTTCAGTGCAAAGCGATCTCTGGAGAACATACCTCCAGCAGCTTTAGGGTACAAACAGGAGTGAAACATGGATGTGTACTATCACCAACATTATTTATCTTGGCAGTAGACTGGTTAATGAAGGAGGCAACATCAGACAAAGGCACAGGATTACAATGGACCCTTGACACAGTGCTAGAGGATCTTGACTTTGCGGACGACATTTGTCTACTATCAAGCTAACTCAGAGTGCAAACAACATAGGACTAAAGATCAACGTAGGAAAGACACAGTTAATGAAGCAAAATGTGAACAACAGAAATGTACTCAGAGTAGATAGCAAGTTAGTGGAGGAGGTCAACGAATTTGTATACCTTGGCAGAAGAGTAGTAGAAAATGGAGACAGCACAGAGGACATCAACAGCAGACTTACTAGAGCAAACCAGGCTTTTGCAGTGCTGCAGACTATATGGAAATCTAAAACACTAAGCATAAATACGAAAATCAGGATATTTAAGAGTAATGTTCTAAGTGTACTACTCTATGGAAGTGGTGAATGTTGGAAAATCACCAAAACCATAGAAAACAAGTTGAATTCTTTCCAGACTAAATGTTTACGAAGAATCAGAAAAATATTTTGGCCACACACTATAAGAAATAACATCTTATTGGCAGAAATGCAGATGAAGCTACTGACAGCAATTATTGAGGAAAGACGCTGGCGATGGTTGGGACATGTGCTCCGAATCACTGACAACTCGCTACTAAAAATAGCACTACCACAGGGAACAGAAGTAAGGGTAGACCAAAAGAGACATGGAGAAGAACAACAGAAAGGATATTGAGCAATAGAGGGCTCACCTGGGCAAAAGCAGAAAAAAAAGGCAAAGAACAGGCATTTGTGGAAAACCCTTGCAGAAGCCCCATGTGCCCTGGGCACTTAAGGCTCAGAGAGAGAGAGAGAGAGAGAGAGAGAGAGAGAGAAAGAGAGAGATAATGGCTATACTGTTTTAGCTCCCACAGATTTACAACCCGTACTAATCATTTCTAACTTCTGTAGCTACCTTCCATTTAACCAGGCACGATTCTCATGAGTTAATAACTACAATCTAAGATCACATTGAAGCTTTTAATGCCTGTCTATGACAAACAAAACTAGGAATCAGAATGGCCCACCACTGTAACTTGCTGGGTATCTATGAAAGAAACAAACCAGGATAGTTTGCTACAGGAAACTAATATCAATCAAAATACTTGGGTAATCTTTTAAGCTGATATGGCAAATACCCCACCATTACAAGTCAGATTAACAAAGTAACTTCTCACAATCTGGAGCTTACACGCATCCACTGGAAACACGCACTGATTTGGTTTTTTTTAAAATTTGTTTTGTAATTATGGTTTAAGAAATGACGTTCACAGCAGGCATTCCTTTATTGTATAAAAGCAGAATGGCAAGCAATGAAAACAAATAAAACTGACGGACATGCAATGTTTACTGTACTAAAATAGAATAAGAGGTAATGTTTATTGTATGAAAACAGAATAAGAGGTAATGTTTACTGTATGAAAACAGAATAAGAGGTAATGTTTATTGTATGAAAACAGAATAAGAGGTAATGTTTACTGTATGAAAACAGAATAAGAGGTAATGTAAGAGGTAATGTTTATTGTATGAAAACAGAATAAGAGGTAATGTAAGAGGTAATGTTTATTGTATGAAAACAGAATAAGAGGTAATGTAAGAGGTAATGTTTATTGTATGAAAACAGAATAAGAGGTAATGTTTATTGTATGAAAACAGAATAAGAGGTAATGTAAGAGGTAATGTTTATTGTATGAAAACAGAATAAGAGGTAATGTAAGAGGTAATGTTTATTGTATGAAAACAGAATAAGAGGTAACGTTTATTGTATGAAAACAGAATAACAGACAATGATATATGAGTCAGTCAGTCCCTTCCCCCCCCCCCTCTCTCTCTCTTTCTCATACCACTATACAATAACGCCGTTCATGGAAAGTGGGCAGAGACGTGGAGGAGCATGGAGAATGAACTTTATTTTCGTGTATATCTGAATTTAAGCATCAAGTAGCAACACTTGTACCACGTGTCACGATAATTAGCACATTAATTATTTTAGCGACATTACGAAGAAAAGATGTCTCAGCAGCGGAGTGGTTAACGCGCTAGTCACTCTTTCAGAGGCCGGAAGTTGAAATCCGGCGGAAGGTCCCTAGTTACCCAGATATAGAAATGAGCATTCGGCTCTTTCTAGAGAAAGGAAGAAAAGAAAAGCGTAAAAACGTAATATCGAGCATATCACCCTCTGCTGCGCCGACTAGGTAAGAAAAATATGGCCGCTATCCCCTGTGTATCTACACGGCGTGACAATACTGCATTTATCTCCTTTTGTTTTTTTTTAAATTCAGAACATTTGAATGAATCTTAACAATGTGCACGACCTTATCACACCAGTCAGAAAACAGTCGTGACACGTTAGGATAAAAGTAGTGGGGACTATAGGCTCCGAGGCAGACACTAATGTTTCTTTTTTTTTTTAGTTCTTATCAAGCTGACTAAATGACATACGTACAATCTCAACACTGTATACACTTCTAAACTGAACAAAATCTCTACTGCACAATCAATGATTAAAACACTACATTTGTCATTTGACCTTTCACCTCCCTACTTTTCTTATCAGATATACAAGCATTCTCCTAATATATATATATATATATATATATATATATATATATATATATATTCTTTTTCAGACGATTAATGAAGATAATTACTGAACAGTGTTACTGGTTAAATCCAGTTCTCTACACTTGAACTTTCTCCTGCTAGCCTTAGCCATGTTCTTCTAACCCCATAATACTGAACATTCTGGAGTAAAGAGAACACTGGTGAAATATTAAGTGGGGAAATGAACGCGTGTAGGAGGGAGGAGAGAATCTGTGACAATTAATGAGAAAATAAAATAAAAAGTAAATCCTAGTAGACGCTGAATAGGCTGAGAGATAAGAGAAATGACGACTGCTGTAAAACTAGTTCTAGTAATGAAGGTAGATGTATGGTTCAGTTTTAGATAGAGTGAAGAAAGTGGACAGAAAGAAGAATGGCAGAAAGTAAGATGAGCTCATATAAATGAAGAACATACAACACTCCAACATTTCGCCAAGAACCTTTTTTCCAATGATCACATATAAAAACAACAGATTTGTATGCCCGACCAAAAAGCAAGCGTTTAATTTTTCATCTATTTTTCTTGTCTTTATCTGTTCTACTCTCTCCTGCCTGTTCACTACTCTCTTGTTAAATAGTATCGCCGAGTCTAACTAACTGTAGTGTAACTTGAAAGAGAAAACTCACATGGACTTTAGCTCCTGACTCAAACAAGCAAAAACTGAAAGAGGGAAAAAACTATGTGTGCTATATATGTCGAGAATATGCCTAAAGTAAAGAGAGCAACGGGGAGAGGACGAGCTTGGAGCACTTGAATGACAAGTGGGTGACAGTGATAAAAGCTGGCTGTGCTGCTCATCCATACACACGACCATCTGTTCTTGTTTAGCTATAAAGAAACATAGGGAGCCAGTATACTACTACTACTACTACTACTACTACTACTACTACACTGTAGCCGCTATAAGAATGTATCAAGCTAAGATTGCCCACATGTCCGCCAATGTGACCAAGTGGCTTGGCCACAACGTTCCAAGATTTGACAAAACCCTAAAATAAGAAACAAAGACTGCATTTTCTCTCATGACCCAGTATCCTATTTCGGCAAATCAAACAAGCTAGGCTAACGGGCAACAGCTCGTCTGTATTCTCCGTGTGATATTTTTAGACAAGTCACGGGTGTTGGTGTCAGCGATATTTTTGGAGCGACCTGGCTGTCAGGTCTCGTGCGCTGCTACACAAAGGCAAGCAGCAGGATCTCCAAGTTCCCTAGAATGTAGCCAGATGAGAGGTTTAATGTGGCTTTTTTAGGTTTCTGACTCAACGATACCAACAAGAAACAGAGCAAGATATGGTAACAGATGCAGAAGAAATAACAAATACAACAAGAAGAAATATCAAATACAACAAGAGGCCTGAAGCAGAGAAGTTACATATTCCGTATGGGTTATGTTATACACAAATAGAAGGGCAACGTTGTAATTATACACAAATCACATGCTTATCTATTTAGAAAATGAGATAGCGGAAGTGAACGAGGACATTACAACCAAGAGGTCAGGAACTAGGTCATACAAAACAGAAAGTCCTCGACTTTCTAACTACAGATGGTATCACAATGACTGTACACTCCAAACTGCCCTCTAGCAATGTTGATGTATGTTGTTACTAAAACAATGGTATTTTAACATCTACAATCAAATCGGACTGAACTTTCACTTAATACTTTTGGCTAATGAACCAAATACAGTATATCTGTTGGCGCAGCCCGCATAGTCCAATCAAGCCTCTCTTTATTCTCTTTTGTCTCGTCTGTTCTGCTTCTCTCTCTCTGCTCTTTTGTTTCTATCTTCTATTTCTTTTATTTCTCTCGTGTCTTTCCCCCCCCCCTCTCGTTTCTCCCTCTTCTATCTCTCTCTCATTTCTCTCTTACCTCTCTCCCTCTCTTTTATCTCTCTTCTCGATCTCCCTCTCTCTCTTCGCTTTTCTCTCTTCTATCTCCCTCTCTCTCTCTCTCTCGTTTCTCTTTTATCTCTCTCCTCTTTTGTCTCTTCTCTCTCTTGTTTCTCTCTTTCTCCTCACGATTGTGTCTTTCTCGCATTTTCTCTTCCCTATCACTTCTCTCTCTCTCTCTTGTCTTCTTTGTTGGTTTTCTCTCTCTCCTCTCTTTCGCTGCTCTCTCTCTCTCTCTCTCTCTCTCACCTGGGTGACAACATCTTCACCGTATGAAAATAAAGCACGTTTGCTCTGTTTTAGTACCACCATAATATGACAGTTCTACTTGTTGAGCAGTATCATACCTTATGTACACTTCCCTACCATATGATCTGTTCTCATATTTATATCTCAAGACAGGAATTATAGTTTTGAACGCTTGCTTTGGCTCAAACTGCTGGAAAGCATAACGTGGCCGGTGTTATCTTCTTCTCAAACTGTTTCACTGGAAAAGATTATGGTTACTCTTAATTATATACAGACTATAATATATATTAAACCTGCTTTAAAACATGGCAGACAACTAACACCAATTCTGCGGATGTTTTTACATAGAAAGGTTATATATATACTGTTTGGTTTATATCACAGTCATAAAACTGTCACTAATATACGGATGTGAATCGAAAAGTAACACCAATATTGCTCTAAAAACTCTAAATATAGTAGTACGTTAGTTGTACTGTGTATATATTATACCCTCCCTCTTTATAGACACTGTGCCGAGTCACGTCGGCCATTTTGGAAAAGTGACATCAGCAAACCAGATCCGAGATGGCCGCTCCCTTTGAAGCACGCACGAGAGAACAATAGCGCGGCGTTATTCTTGAGTAGCCACAAAAAATAAACCTGCTGACACTCAGCACAGAATGAAGAAGCAGTAAAGGGACACGTGTGTATCGCTTCGAGATGTCTGGAGTGGCACTGTTTAAAAAGTGGGTGTCATATCTGACTGACGCAGCTCGCTCCCGCCGGCCTAGCATTGTGAATATGCCTGACATTAATACTTAAGTGGGACGAATGATACGGGAAAACTGGCAGGTAACAATCAATGAAGTTATTGAAGAATTAAAGATCGGTCATGGCTCGGCGCCATTTATTCACAAAGTGCTGCAGTGTCTCCAATAGGTGGCCACCAAAACAAATCACACGCAGATCTAAACGAACTCCTGATGATGCTTGTGAAACTCTTGTACGACTTTACGAGGAGGAAGGTGATGGCCTTCAACGACGCAGAGTCACTGGTGACGAATGATGGGTAAGTTACTTCTGGAAAAAGACAAAGTGAGTCAGCAAGGAGTGGCGACATTCTTCCTTGCTGAAACCAAACAAGTTCTGTACAATTACGTCGGCCAGAAAACTGACCTTCATGCTCTTCTTAAATTGTAATGGATCAAACTTGAAACATTACACTGATCCACTGTCAACAGTGAAGTATACTGTGATCTGCCTGAAACCCTCAATCATGTCAAAAACGTCGCCGGTTACTCAGATCTGGTATGGTGTCACAACATAATAATACATGACCTTAAACAGCTAGTGCAATAATTGAACTATGGATCTGAGTTTTCAGTATCTTTCACATTCTACAGATTCACCCGATCTCGCGTCCTTATGGCGAAAAAGCGCTCTCCAGTTCCGTGCTTGATGAGAAACGTCTTCGCTTCCTTCCCGGACGGCGAGAGTTAAGGTGGTTCGATGCAGAAGCGAGTGGTTTGTCCGTCGAGCGAAGCCTAAAAACGGCTAGCCAGGTTCGTGCTAACGCTTCGGTGGTGTACTACAGTGCTGTCGACCGATGGTCTCGAAATTGGCCCATCTCTCGCAAAGAATATCGGGTCTGCAGTATGTAATGTGCTTGGCTGTCGGAGTCGCACTTTCTTCTCGTTCGTTAGAGAAGAGAGTGCCGGCCACTGCCGGTGGTTACAGGAAATTAAACGCCGCCGGGGTCAAAAGGTATCCGCTCTGAGCAGAGCGCTGTCTTCCTTGCCCCACGTCGGTCAGTCGGCAGATATCCGACTAAGGTTCGGTGAAGAAAGCTATCTGGTTGATCCTGCCAGTAGTCATATGTCCGTCTCAAAGATTAAGCCATGCATGTCTAAGTTCACACTGTCTCACGGTGAAACCGCGAATGGCTCATTAAATCAGTCGAGGTTCCTTAGATGACACGATCCTACTTGGATGACTGTGGCAATTCTCGAGCTAATGCATGCTTACCAAGCTCCGCCCCTCGCGGAAAGAGCATTTTTATTAGTTCAAAACCCGCTGTTGGCGAGATTCTTCAGCTGCCGTGCGTGGGTCGAAACTCCTCCCGGCCAATGAAGAAAAATGCAATCAGGGTTGCTGCGCGGCGCCGCCGTGGAAAAGGTGATGGAAAGGCTTAAGTGAAGTTAGATATGGTCAGTAGTCTCGCAGTGAGGGCTACCCATATCACGGCACCTCTGCTCCAGAGGCCGGCCACGTCCTGTGTGCGCCAGAACTGGGATAATATGCCTAAACCGGCTTAACCCAGGGGTGAGACTCACTAGCGGCGAGGATTCGTCCTCTTAGACAAAAGCTCCGTCCTGGTCACCACCAGGAGGGGCAGCAGTCACAACCAAAACACGCTAGGTCGGAGACACTGGACCAGCGCAGTCTAGATAGACAACATCCTCTCACCCGGCGGGGATATATTCATATCCAAACCACGTCGAGGTTTTCCTGTGAGTAAAGTCAAACTCGATGCTGAAATGGTGCAACGAAAACCACAATGTCACGCAGTTTCGCTTCTGTGACCAACCGAGAATATAGGCCCAAGCCCCGCGATGCTCTGAGCCTCCATCCTAAATAAGACTATCGCAAGAACCACATGAGTAAATTCAGTAGGATCACGGGGCGATCTTGATGGGAAAAGCTGAAGAAGAAGAAGAAAAAGAAGAAGAAGAAGAAGAAGAGACCCGATCTCGCACCATGCGATTATCATGTGTCTGGACCCCTCAATGAAGGGCTACCTGGGATGAAGCTCAGTACGGCTGATGAGATAAAAGAGCAATTGCATAGGAATACAGGCATTAGTGAAGCGATGACTGACCCGCACCAAACATGGTGAGAACTATGATGGAAAGCGATAAGGGGTTTTCAATCATATTTGTACATTTTATGTATATAAATAGCAAATCTTTCTTTCGTATCTGTCTGCTTATGCCACTAGCGTCGCAGGGAGTTTCAGACATCGGTCCAGAGCAGGAAAGAGGTGTGAGTCGCAGTCATATTGCGTTATAGTGTTAGTGTGTCTTTCACCCCATCTATCCATTGGTCGTCCTCGCGTCCTATATCCAGATGCTTTAACGTTGTATGCACGTGCATCTGATCGTTCTGGATTCATGCGTATCAAATGCCCGAACTACTTGACTCTGATTTTCACTATAGCTCTTACAGGTGTTGTTCCAACGATTTGCCTGTTGTTTCATTTCGCATTTGACCCCTTCTTATCTTGTTACCACTTTTATTAAGCATTTCATCTGTCCTGTTTTTATCTTCCTGTCATGGCACTTGGTGAGTGTCCATGTGTGACATTGATAACACAGAATCTGGGCGAATGTAATGCTGTTTATTTCACTTACTTTGGTGCCTGGTGTATGTTGTTTAATGCAAGGCAAGAAAAAACGGTGACAATAATAGTACGCGTTTGTAGACAAAACAAGATGATATACACGCAATGACATGTAATTTTGTGACAGAGTTGTCAAAATGCCAGTTATCCGATCAGCTTTACAACTTTATCCACGGCATGTTTAACATGATAAACATTACGCCCCCCCTAAAATCTGCCCAACACTCTGTGTCCAATTCACTGCGTTATTTCTAGCACAAAAATCCATAAACAAACATGCAGACGCGTACGCACACAAAAGCGCGCGCGCACACACACAAATACAAACATAGAGTTTTCAGAGAACAGGTTCCATTGACATTGGTAGAAAGTGGATTACACTGCAGGGAGAATGCCGTCATACTCATTTTGGTCATGCGACAGTGAAGACTGCTTTTTCTCATGGTAAGGCGGCCTGGACCACGGAGAATCACAAAGCTTTGTATCTGAACAGAACTAAAGCTATGGCTCTTATCTCATCGGGTTCTTGAATAAAAATTGTGTGTGCGTGTGATATGTACGTGTGTGTGAGAGAGGGAGAGAGAGATATGCGCGGAGAGGGAGAGATGATTTTGATAATACAGATACTGAGAGATGATGTGCATGCTTAAGAGCATGTGGCTGTCAGTGTCGTGATGCCGATGAGTGGCAGGTGAGGGTTTTGTTTGCAGGACAAGCACTGGCAACATGTGACTTCTTATAGAAGCTAAGGATTTTTACCTATTGTCGCGACCGTTGCCTAATCTTAACGAGGGGAACTCAGGTGTGTAGCTTTTTGTTTCTATCCCCAGCACAGCTCAAACCAAATTCATTCTCCCATGCGCTCCACCACAAAAATAACAAATAAGACAATAAAATATGAAAGGGAAAAAAATCGTTGCTAGAGGCAACAGGGTTTATTGTAATTTTACAGAGACCTCGCCCCCCGCCCCCCAATTTAGACCTGACGAAAACACAGGAGACTAATTGTCCATAATTCCTTATCATTCCCAAACGTCAGTTCCTAACAATTTCTAAAGCATCTTCTTAATAATTCCCTCATAAACATGACTATCTCCCTCAAGAACATAAGTTATCTCCTCCTTAAAAATAGTTATATTCTCATACCACAACACATTGATCTTTTCCTCTAAACACAACATTATCTCAACAAAAATACAAACTCATCATAAAGTCAAACTTGTTTCCCCTCAAAAACATGGTTACTTTCTTCTTATACCACAATGATCCCCCTGAAAAACACCCAGGGCAGATCATTTCCGAACTATCTCAAGCTGGGTAGGTTGTTATCCTAGTGGAGATTGGCTCCCAGTATGGCCGCCGGACTAAACTCGGGGCAAGTAATGGCTGCCCTGTGTCCACATGAGGTGCTTTCGCTTGGAGCGCTGACAATTCAACGAATCTTCTCGTGTCCGAAAACACGTGATCACACAAACCGGATCGAGACGATGTGGCGTCACGTCCAACCCCATATGATCTACCTCGGCCTCCTCGTACTTTCCTAATTTCGTTTTACAGAATTCAGAAGTTTCCTATCTCTTAAATTAACTTGAGACAGTCTAGTCTCCTCACAATATCAGCGTCGCCGCTCAAAACACCTTCAGCTCTCTATGGAGACTGCAGCGCTGGCAGTTCTCACGCAGTAACCGTGGAAATATTTATCGCAGGAGCACAAAGTTTCAATTGCGGAAAAAGTTTATCGCGAGACTAACCGCTTAAAAAGGAAATGCTTCCTGTGGCTTCTTTCTATGAACCCCATCCCCTTGATGAAGCACTCCATGGCAACCCCCGCTCTCCCGTCTCTGACCATGTACACAGCATGCGATCAGCACGCAGGTTAACTATCACATGAAGCAGGTATCTCGTAAAATAATTTGAGACGGATCGCCCCTGTCTCATGTAGATAATGCCAAGTGTTAATTCACATTGTTTACAAAACAGTCGCCAGCACAAAAGATCTTGTTAGCAATAAATGTGAAGTGTTTACTTTAGACAGAAAATAAGTGGCAATATTATAATAAACACTTAGGAGAAAATATTGTAATTGGGTGAAACTACACTGATACAAATAATAACAGAGGGAACTACACTATGTGATAGTGGAGCAACACACTTGACAAGTAATATGATATCAAGATAACTATCCAAAATCTCTCACAGACTCATTGATATACTGTGGAACAGTTGCCTACAGGCAGGCTTAAGCAGGGAGGAACTTAGTTTAAAACAAAGACCTTTTGATGTATTTGATGTGATCTGAGCCGGGCAGGTATCGTGACTTACAATCATGTCAAATCATCGATTTAGTTTACCCACTGGAGAAGGGCCTCACTTCTGATTTGTCAATTTGAATCCCAGGCTAATACAAAGGACTGCTCAGACCACGGTCTGTGGCTTTTTGGACGCCCAACAGAGGAACGTTAGTAACTTAGAGGGGAAGTGACTGCGAGAAAATTTATGCCTCTAGTGCTGTGGTCAACGCGGATGAGAAATCCAGCATAGTTAATATCAATGATAGTTTTGTTAGGCCCTCATGATAGATGGATGGAATGTGCAAGTGTAACTCTGTTATGCTGCCTGCATGCATATTACGATAGTTTAGGTGTAAACTACATAAACAGGCATACTAATGACCCTGCTTCTCATAAGCGATTTGTTTCACAGCACAGTGACAACAAACTATCGCGTTAAGCGGCAATTACCGGTAAATTACCGATTAAAAAAAAAGAAACAGAAAAAAATCTAAATTTTTGGAGGTCGTCGGTTACTGTAACCGGTTTATATTATAGAAAATGCATGGTAAAAAGCAACCAGCGAAATCAGCTGGAGGATAATCTGGCAAGATGACTGATAATGCTCAAAATATGCACGTAGGAGAATCAACCAGTTTTGAATTTGTTCAGAGTGTAAGCATTTTGTAAAGATTAAATCTTGCAGCAAATATGGTAAGAAAAAAAAAGTAAGTACGAACATTTACCTTCCACTGAGGTTTGTCGAGTGTGTTTAATTGTACATTTTTTAAAAAAAAAGAAAAGAAAAAAGTACCGAAGCATGATTTGACAAGGAAATTTAGGTACGGCGGTGGGTTCTTTTTGTATAGCCAGTCTTTGTCTAAAGACTTAACTCGCAAGACAGAAGGATGTTCTGATCTGCTGATGTTTATTCAGAGCCCGGCTCTATATCTAGAAAGTTTTCCACCATCCGCCACTCGGTGGACGCACTTGGTGGAAGGACAGGTCCTCCCTACAAATGATGAGGAAAAAAAAACAATCCAAATTTATTGGACATGTCACGGCAAGACAGAAGTTGAGAACCTATGACTGGAAATTCAAGGGAAAAAGATGAAGAAGACCAAGAGAAAAATATCTCAGTGGACTGACCAACTGGCATGGAAAAAGAAAACCGTCTGAATTAATCGGAAACACCAAGGACCGCACAAGAAAGAGAAGCTTGATTTCCAATGCTGTTCAGCATAGCACGGCAGTTAGTTTGCCAACGCTATTCGGCACGGCAGTTAGTTTGCCAACGCTATTCGGCACGGAAAGTAGTAGTAGTAGGAGGAGTAAAGAATCGAATGTTACACTGAGAAAACTGGTATTCCGGAAAGTACTTTATGCAAGGTGAAAGGCAGGTACAACTCTACCAGTTTCAAAACAAACAAACAACAACAACAACAACAACAACAACAACAAACTAGCGCGATCACCGTATACCGTACGTGTGTGTGTGTGTTTGTGTGTGTGTGAAAGAAGAGGCTGCGAGTATATGTAATAACAATGGTGTAAGTACAACATCAGCTTACATACAAAAATATAATAATAAGAGTAGATCAAGTCATGTTCTTCTTTATTATAATTTATTACGTATATAAATTACAGTTAATTACTTCATTATTATTGTTCCATACTTATAAAGATTTACTATGACTACATGTAAAATAAATCATAGTTCTATACTGAAGTACTTTCGTTCTTTACTTCTAAAGAACTATAACTGTAGCAAATTATAGTTCTTATTTCGTTATTGTAGTGCCTTACTCCATTCTTATAACATTATATCTGATCTTAAAAAAATAAAACTACTAATTCTCATTTTATATCCAAGCATTTATTTTCTGTCGTCTTGGCGAGCTGTTAAATTCGTGCGAAGAGTGCATACACAGTTTCCAAAACTGACACTGTATTTAGGTCAAGGACGATCATAAATACACAGAAGTAATGTAGTATGTTATTACTAAACTCACTCTCTCTCTCTCTCTCACACACACACATTAACAATTCTGACACATAATCGAGCACGTAGCACTTGCCACGTCATTTTAGCACACAACATTCACCACGTAACACTTGCCATACAACTGTGACATACAATCCAGTCAAGCACTGTTTGTATTATAAGTACTGCTGTAGCAAACACGTGATGCTAAGTGTGCTCTTAAAGTCAAGCTAACTGGTTAAAGCGGTGAGAAAGAACTCCCAGCAAATATCTGACTGCACCATCTTCCTCTCTCTCTCTCTCTCTCTCTCTCTCTCTCTCTCTCTCTGTCTCTCTCCATTTTATCCAAAATTAAACCAAATGGCTTGAAATATGTCTTGTATGTGCAATCACTGACACGGCCAAGAATCTGTGCCTGGCACTGTTTACAGAAACAGTCTCTGTCGGGCCAAAGACAGTGTTGGCGTCACTTTGACAGACTCTACTGATATAACAATACGACTGACCATGTGATCTGTAGGATCTGAAGTTCCGAATGTGAAGTGTCAAAGCCAAGATATTAAGAGAACACATTTCATGAGGTATCTAGGCATAACATTTGATCGTTCATTGTCCTTTGCACACCATGTGGACAATGCAATACAAAAAGCCAGGAAAGTGTTGGGAGCGGTTAGGTTAATGCCCGCAGTGGGGCTTTCCACAGCGAACTCTCTTCTTGCTGATGCATGCGCTGGTACTGTCATCACTGGAAAATGGTCTTGGCCTGCTCACCCTGTCAAATGCACAGCTGAATAAAGTAGAGCGTGTACAGAATGAGGCAATGTGGTCTTGGTTGCAACAGGGATATTCCGGTGGTGAATATGAGCTTTCTGCTTGATACGCTGAGTGTGAGGTCTAACAAGTAAGCTCAGGTAAAGGCATACATCAGGGTTGCTGGCATGAAGAATCCTCTCCATATAGAGCTGGGGTTGATAAAGGGAAGACACATCAAACGAGGCAGATCATGGATGGCTGAGGTGGAGGATACAATAAAGTCAATTTGTATTCTGGGTGAAGTGCCTAAAGGTGATGACTGATTACGGGTACAGGGCCGACCTCAACTAACAAAGGTTATTATAAAAAAGGGCCGTGAATGTCTTCTTCTTCGTCTTCTTCTGCGTTCGAGGTTGTTGGTCACTTCAGATCCTGATCCCTGTCGACATGGAAAACTCCAGTCCTCTCCAGATTCTGATAGCAGCCTCAGGTCTGCATGGTTTGGGCACTCTTGTAGGATATGTTCTGGAGTCTGGACTCCACTGCCACATGGACACTCGTCTGTGTGAGACATTTTGAGCCGATGCAGGTGGCTCAGTAGTCTGCATTGCCCTGTCCTTAGCGGAAGAGGATGGTTTGCTGATGTATTTGTAGTTAGTGTATTGGATCTAGTTCACTGTTGCATTTCAACTGTTTTTTTTCCATTCAGATCTGCACTGGTTACGGACGTGAATATCGAGACTGGGCACAAGGAGCAGTTGAACTTTGGGTTCAATATCTCATCTACCATCACTGGATGCATGCGCTGGTACTGTCATCATTGGAGTATAGTCTTGGCCTGCTCACCCAGTCCAATACACAAATGAATAAACTAAAGCGTGTACAGAATGAGGCAATCAGAGGCACAAATGGGGTTGTCCCGAATGCAGTAAAGCCGGAGTTTGAATTTTGAACTTTTAATTTTGACCATCTGAAAGGACGAATGGACAGGATAAGCTCACACAAATTTTTTTTTAATTGCTCCACTGTGTCTTCCGATACAGTAATATATACAGATGGCTCGGTGACTCGGAACAGCAGAAGTGGCTGGGGTTTTGTTGCCTACCGAAATGGAAGAGTCGTGGCACAGGGTTCGGGAGCCTTTGAAGTCACCACTTCAAGCATGTGAATGGAAATTGAGGCTGTGCCGGCGGCAATGGAATGTTAGTTGCTCATGCTGTAGTTAGTGGTGTCATTATGACGGATTCACAGAGTATGCACCGTAAGACTGAGAAAAATTTGCTCTGAAAAGAACGGGTTCATCTGTTCAGCCAGTCAACTGTGACAAGCCTAACGTGCCTTCACTGTTCAGGGCATGCGGGAGTACATGGCAATGACGTGGCAGACAGACTTACTGGACTGGCTAAAATAAATGTCAGATTGACAATAGACAAGGGGGACGTTGTTAAGGCTGCATTGGACAGACTGCGGGAAAATGAAGGGCGGGAATGGAAGAACAGTATAAGTGTGAAGAGACTACCGGAGCTAGGACAAATTCAAGATGCTGGCAGGAAATCCCAACTGTGTGACAGAAAACGCATCGTAAACAACATATGACAGGAACTATTAGAAGACATACTCTTGGATGTATGCTGCGGCATGCGGCGGAGCATATATGGGGTTGTCCCGAATGCCGTGAACCCGGAGTTTGAACTTTGAACTTGTGAAAGGACGACTGGACAGGATAATCTCACCAATATATATATATATACTGCTCCACTGTTTACGTTATACAATACACTATAACGAGCTTAAAAACTTTTGCGGCAAGCTGTTGTGGACAACACACTGAAAAATGCTTAAGTGTTCCAGGCGAAAGATCATCAGCAGTGAACGTGAGTAAAAGATGAGATCATGGCTGAAATGTTATCGCTGTATGATCTATAAGTACACACCACTCGAGACATCAACCAAAATGACTGTGTGAGGTCCACTTGCTCCTGTTATCACTCCATCATCAACGGGAATGGCAAGGAAAAATTCCACTGTTGAATGAGACGTTTTATTTCGGTGACATAATCCTTGCCTTATTTTCTTTTTCCTCTTCTTTCCCTCACTATCACCAATGTAGTTCTGACTTCATTGATCACAAAAAAACAAGAAATTAAAATATGGCACCCTACCTCAATATATCTCACTAGATTGTAGGCTAGTAAAGAACTGACGAAACAGCTGTTACTCTTGGCAGTACTAAGAAAAAAAGATTATGCGAAGCATACTATCTCTAGAGACAATATCAAGTTTATATCTGAGGATAACTTTCCTTTCTCTAGAGATAACATTTAGGATAAATTCCGTATCTCAAAAACACAATGAAGAAGACGACAAGACACTGAAAGTGTTCAGTTACAGCGGCCAACATACAACAAATTAACATATTCTAGATATAAGAATTTGTCAACATTTTTTCTGGGTGCGAAGACGCAATCAGTGATCTACAGCTGATATGCTAGCCTCAGGGTTAGCGAACAACAGTTGACCAAGACCCTGTACCACCTCTCCGCTGGTATCCCTAGTAGCAGGCCTAGCCTGGTTAACGGGGCAGGGATCGCCATAGTCTCCATAGTGGTATTTTGGTGGTATCTCGCCATAGTCTCCGTGGTGGTATTTTGGTGGTATCTCGCCATAGTCTCCATGGTGGTATTTTGGTGGTATCTCGCCATAGTCTCCATGGTGGTAGTTTGGTGGTATCTCGCCAGTCTCCATGGTGGTAACTTGTCTTCTGAGTCTGCTAAAGAAAATGTGCACACCCCCTGATTTTTAGTTGCACTCCTGGACTGAAAAAAAAAAATAGCCGCCATAACCCGCTCCTACGCCGATGCGATGCTGTGCCTCAACACTTTCACAACATCAGCTGCACAGAACACCAGCTCGGCAGTTACATGGAGACGGAAGAAGGAGGAGGAGAAGAAAACGACAAGATTTCCCCACAAGTGAAAAATGTTTACTGCAAGCGAACTGAAAAATGAAGGGAAGGAGGAGGTTGAGACTTAGTATGGGCTATCACAAGACTGAAGGATAACAACTACCGGTGTCTAGTGACTATGCTTGACAAACGTGCAGACAGAACCGGGTTCAGCATCAAACTGACTAAATTGTCAGCATGCACAATTTAACAAAATATTTGACGTGACTAGGATTCTAAATATGTAAATAGGTCAGGTGAGGTCCACCAAGTGTTTTTTCAGCTAAGCACAGTACCCTCACGTGTGGGACACTAAATAGTGACGCAGCTGCTTCATGTTCACAATGAATATAACACGGACAAAAACACAAGCACAACTTGTCGCCTGCAGTCCATGTATCCGGTGAGTTTGTTGGGTTTTTTTTTTTCAGTTTGCGCGCATAACCCACGTTCAAATATATTTTTAACAACAACTGTGCGCGCAAATGTGCGTCGTTATGTCACATTTTTTTAGTATATATTAAAGTTCCCACAAGAAAAAAAATCTAAAATCCAAAGAACTCAGGATAACAAACTCATGTATCGCTTTCATATTTTAGTTCTTCTGCTCTACATCGAAAAACAAGTTGCAGTTTCATTTTCTTGTACACCATATTTTAAGTCTTGCCCAACATAATTTCTTTTTTTAAATTTTTTTGTAATGTGCGCGGCCCCGCGGCTTAGAAAGAACATTGCTGACGCCTACCAAGCCGCATAGCAAATATTTTACTGTATGTCACGGAGACCTACACTTGTCAACTTCCCTGCTATTAGGAGAACACTCGCCTACGGCAAAACAATGAACTCTCACGCTGTGTGCTAGAGTTCACGTGCTTCTGTGTCTGCCTATAATGTCATGTAGGCAGGTCAGATCTGGAGCAAAGAAAAAAAAGAACTCACAGGAAAACAAGCGAGACAAACAGACAACTATCTAAACAGACAGACTATATGGAGTAAGAAAATAAAGACACGAACCATGGACTCTGCTCTCATTCTCAGCCTTCTATAGGCGCAACACTGATGACGACATCAGCGTCAGGTCCATGCCAGAGAAGGATCAATTTCAGCAATTTCGATGAAAAGTTTAATTCTGTCTATGATTTCTTTCATCTCCCCCGTCTCTACAACTTCTGTGAACTTTCTTGACATTCCTGTCACGAGCTCAGGACTTGCCACTTCAGTCTACCACATTCCCACTGATTCTCATAGCTATCTCTTGTAGCCCTCCTCTTACCCCAGATTGTGCAATGATTCTATTCATTTTTTCTCACTTCATTCGGTTGCGACGTTTATGTGCTGAGGATCTTGATTTCCATGATCCACAATGTACTGGATTTCTTTCGCCAACGCCGCTATCTGAAACATGTTCTCACTTCGTTGTCGTCTTTATCGTCATTTGCCACTAATCCAACTCGACCCCGACACCCATGACATCTTCTCTGATCCAACCCTTATACAAGCGTGAGCCAAATCCTCCTCTACAGCCACTTAAAGAGGAACCTTTCATATATTGAAACCAGAAAATGTAACCCCCCTCGCTGTGTTACCTGCCCTGTAGTTTGGGAAACGAAAACAATCACTTTTCCTAAAACTATCCTGACTCTCCATGTGGGATTCACATGCGAATCCCGCTATGTAATATATGTCATCGTTTGCAACAGATGCAGGATAACTTATATTGGTGAGACTGGCCTCAGATTAGGGGACCGCATGCAGAAACATATGTACGACATCACCCAGCATGCTTCGAAACCAGTCCCTAATAATTTCAATTGCCCCAACCACAGAGGCAAATCTGATTTTCTGGTAACAGCCATCAAATAATGTCACGCAAATGACACAAGCCGCCTAGCGCTTGAGAACCGCTAAATTCAGGACTATGGGACACTGGAACCACGTGGTTTGAATTCGTTATTCAGCTACACATAATCTTCCACAATTACTCATTCTCACCTGCTGCACACAGTTTAGTACCCCTCACGCATCATCACATTACTATTCCTCTTCTACAACCATAATCATTCATTTCACCTTCTCCTAAATAGACTGCCATCCCTTCCCTACCATCATCTACTATTAAACACCACAAATTCCTATCCATCCACTACCATCATCATAATCATCATCGCCTTTCACTCCCTTAAGAGCAGCGGCCATAGATAGTGGCTCTCCAGTCATCTTGACATAATTCTCTGCTCGTCACAACTGTGTAATCGTTACATAATAAAGCTGTTCCTACTTTTTTCCTAGTTTATACATTATGTTCTCACTTCGTTCTGGAACTGCATCAACAACATCTCGAGACAACAGACCATCATTCCTAAACCATCCTGCACCTCAGACAGAGTAATCTGGTAATTACGTACCTCCCTGACAGTTTTACAATAAAGGAGTTCTTGTTTCATCTTCTCCAGACCGAGCCTGAGCGGTTTCTTTGTTGAACCTCCATTGCTGCCGTCCAAACGGGACAAGAATCTCAAAGACATGTTAGTTAGGAGTCACCTCGAGTTAGCGGACCCGACTTTCTCTGGATCCGTCCGCCCGCCCGTCCACCCACCCATCCATTTGCATGTCCCCTGCGGAACTTTGCCTCCCTAACAGCACTCCTGTAGGCCTCTCGGTTGTGAGCAAGTTGGCCTGCTGCTGATGCATCCATTTGTAGATTATCAACAATGTCTTGCAGCCATCTTCGCCTTCTTCTTGATCTTCCTCTCTTTCTTTTTTCCATTATGTACCCTTCCAAGACGGTCTTCTCTAGATTATCATGAAGTTTAATGTGTCCAACATATTCAAGTTTTCTCTCTTTAATCCTCTTTACTAGCCAGCCTTCTTCAATATTAAGTTCTTGTAGTATGGATATATTTGTTCTTTTGTGTCCATGATATTTGAAGAACTCTTCTGTAGCATTTACATTCAAAGGCATTTATGTGTTTCTCAGCTGTTTTAAGTGTCCAGGCCTCACAGGCATATGGTGCGATGGGAAAGATGCATGCCCTTAAAAATTTTAAGTCGCCATATATATATAAACAGTTCCAAACTACATTATTAAACGATTTATCTATTCTGTACTATCGTACAGAGCAGAAACCTGGACTCTTCATAACTAAAAATTCGGAGAGAATGATAAATGCAGCAGACATGCACACAAAGTAGGTTAACTGTCGTGAAAAATAAAAGGAACACAGCCATAAGTATTAGCACATCTACAAGTGCAACGCGAAGAAATAAGGATTAAGAAAAGAAAATACTTTGACCACATCAAAAGATATAATAATACACTGAAGACCATGCTTGCAGGAAAGGTGGAGGGAAGAAAAGAGCGAGAGGCAGACGGAGATGTTGACAGGAAGATAACATAGGAAAGTGATAAGGATACATCTTGGCTGAGAGCATCGTCAAAGCGAGTAAGCGAAGAAACTGGAGATTCATTACCGCCAACCTTCATACCGAAGATAGCATATGATGATGATGATGATGATGCAAACTGCATTATTCACTTCACTGCTCTAGATAACAAAATAGTATAGCTGAATGCAGAAACAACATTCTGTTTAAACAATGCTAGCACAACGCATGGCTGACGGTTCATATTTTATCGGCTCTGAAAACAAACTAATAATACTTGTAGCTAACCCTCAGAATTCTGTGACTGAGGGTAAGTCAGGTAAATAAACGCTCATGTCTCATACATCAAGGCAAGGAAGAGATGTGTGTTAAAGTGGACGAAGAATGGTATGGCGTGCCAATTTTGTGACAGCACATTTCTTCACCTGCTACCTGAGATTTCTCTGATCCTGCTACCTGTCCAAGTAGGCAGCCTACACCGACACCATCTCGGATTTCGCCTTCTTTGAGTCAATATTTGATTCTCAACGTCAAGGTCATGGCAACGTTTACGCTCGGAGAAAACAAAGGCTTTCTCAAATTGCTGAACAAGTAAGCTAAATTTTATGCCCTAACTGTGCTTCCTGTAATCAACCGAACGAATTCTAGTTTACCTATGTTTTCCAACCTCTTCCAGTACTAGTATGGAGGCGTCTTCAGTCAAACTATAATCTCAACAGCAAGCTCAAATATCTTGTGGCGTCATTCAGTGCTGTCTTAAGACAGCTTTGAACGTCAACAATTCTGACCCAAGAGTCCCCAAAGTGAGATAAGATGCCATTGACGAAATCATTGTTTTCAGTAGCTGAAGATCATTATGTGCTGAAAGACTGCACTTTCAACTATGCTTCTGTTTGGTCAGCAAAAGTGTAGTTAGTTACAGTAAAGATATTTAAACTATCTGTTTGAGCCTGTCTACACAAATATCAGAAACAAACTTTTTTTTTTTGCCCTTCACCATTAAGCTGTGTACACAACCCATTAGCTATGCCGTGGGTGAAAAGAACTTAGCAAGCCGAAGAGAATCACTTGGGGGAAAATAAGGCGAGTTGTGAAACAGATGAACGATGACGTTTACATCCACTGCTCAATTTTTGACGTAGCGAAGAAGAACAGAAGTGGCTTTATTATAAGTTTTTCTAACTGGGGATCAACCAAACTGTTTTAGTCCGACATATGCAGAAAATAAAACAATGTTCAGTTCTACCAATGCGGGTAACTGTCGAAATGCCGCATACATCAGTCAAATGTACGGATAACTATTTTCTTTCATGTATTTGTGTACTTCACTCCCAGTGAAAGCCCACACATAAAAAAATCTCAAAAACTGCTACATTGTTTTAAATCAATGCTACATACTCTACGTGGGTGTGCTACTGTCAGTTCATTCTCATTATACAGAAAAAGCATCCTCAGAGACATTAAAAATTTGATGAAAGGAATAAACCCAGGAGACCTTAATATCAACAACCTTGAAATATGGGGATAAAACAGTTGTAATAGCATAAAGTTTGCAGAAACTAGCGTGAACCAGATTATTAATGAGAACAATAAAAGTGGTTTAGAGCTAAAGAGAAACAACAGTAATATATAAAAATAGTAAATATACCAAAGTGGGACATCCTTTCAAACGGGAAGACACTGACACAAATGAATAAATTCAATGACCTTGGAACAACAATAACAGCTAATGGCATGTGCACAAACGAAATAGAATCACGCATAGGTAAGGCAAAAGCAGCTTTTTATCACATGAAGATATTAAAAAATAAGAAGACATCCCTAAAAGTAAGGGAGAGAAAGTATTACAGAGCCAATATTGCTTTCTGTACGGTTGTGAAACTTGGATAATTAACCCAAAAAAAAATGACAAAGAAATTGGAAGCAACAGACATGTGGATCTGGGGATAAATGCAACAAATACCCTGGACAGAGAGAAAAACAAACGAAGAGGTCCTCAGTGAAGTTTCAGAACAACGGAAACTAGTTAAAATGACTAGGAAAAAACTGTCAAAAATTTCTTGGAGATGCCATGAGAAGATGGAGAACCTAGTAATGACTGGAAAATTCAAGGAGAAAGAGGAGAGAGGACGGCCAAGAGGAAAATAAGAGGGGTAACTGATAAGTTCTCGGCATAAGATACAAATACTTGAAACGCTGATTTTTACAAAGAAGGGATCCGTATGCTCCAGGATTGCTGGACTAAGTGCATAAACTTGCAAAGGGGACTATGTTGAGAAATAACCCAAAAAGTTGTCCACAAACAATCCGTTGTACCTTATGCCGAGAACTTATCAATCACCCCTTGTATCTCAGTGGACTGACTACGTGGTCTGGAAATGGGAAAGCATTTGATCGGGAACAGCAAGGATCGCACACGATGGTGATGCATTATCGCCAACGCTATCCAGCACGGCACATAACAGTAACATATTCAGTGTCTTGGGTGACACAAGATCAAATATTCAATCGTGAAAGTCTCGCCTACCCTCTATAGCGTGGCTCATGAGAGATGTTTTATTGATTTTCCAGCGGTCTTGTTTTATGCGGGATATTTATCCTGTGAGGCAACATTTCTATTATATTCCACTCTTGTAATTACTACGTTATCATCACATCTAGCGGTTATTGTCACACTATCATCACATCTAGCAGCTGTTGTCACACTATCATCACATCTAGCAGTTATTGTCACACTATCATCACATCTAGCAGTTATTGTCACTCTATCATCACATCTAGCAGTTATTGTCACACTATCATCAGATCTAGCAGTTACTGTCACACTATCATCACATCTAGCAGTTGTCACACTATCATCACATCTAGCAGCTGTTGTCACACTATCATTAGATCTAGCAAGCTGGTGCCACACTGTAAATATATCTAGCAGTCGCCGTCACACACTATCACATCAGGCAGTTTCGGTCACACTATCATTACATCTAGCAGATGCCGTCACAGTAGCATCTCATTTCCATTATACTATATTACCCAACATAATCTTTCTTGCAGTGTGGAACTGTGTATGAAAATCAATCTCATTTGTGAAAGTGCCTCTTCTATATTTCAGGGAAGGAAGAAGCCCACTATTTTCTTATGTGACCTGACAGGCATTTCTAACGCTTCTTTTGATCTCGCCTTATTCCACGCTCGTTACTTTATTTACTATGCTAGTTTTGAAAAGTGTGGGGGTGGGGGTATTGGGGGAGAGGCGATGGTGGAAGAAATGTTAAAAACAGACGTAGAACAAGCAAACTACAGCATATGGAAGGATAACTTGAAACTTTGTAAATATACCTTGGACTTCACTCGATGCGAAAAACATAAAAATTTTACAGTCCACTGTAATATTCTGTTAGAATTAACGAAATCTTTTAACAATTCTGGGATGTCAACAAAATGTGGTGCGTTGATGTACTGGAGAATCCCTAGAAAAGATCAAAGTCACTCCCGATCTGTCCTACACAGCTCATAAGCTTCTTTCACTGCAACATAAGTTAGAAAAGGGCTCTATTTAAACCAATCTGAGGCAGTTTGTAAATATTCCAACAGTCTTCCCGTCAGCCCAATACAAGGCTGTGAGACTGGGCATTCTGCCACAATAAACTTCTCTGTTCCGGCAATAGTGAGTTTTGATTCCAGGAACTTCCGCAGCCGCCAGCAGTTCTCAAGTTCTTTAGAGAGTGTTTACTTTCTTCTCCAGTGGTCTCTCTTCTGTCCAAATTATTAGCTCGCCTGTCGTGCCCGCAGCCCTCCTCCCCCCCACCTCCCTTCTCTCTCTCTCTCTCTCTCTCTCTCTCTCTCTCTCTCTCTCTCTCTCGGTGAAGCACTCTTATTATTCACGCCCACCTAGCAGTCTCGTGTAGCAAATCTTCTGACTGCATGCTCTAAGCCTGGAAACAGTGAACGGATGTTTGCAACCTAACATCACATTGGTCCACATACAAACACTGGCAACGTTACAGAATCCCTGACTATGATTTAACCAATACTATTTACACCGCACACTACAAGCAGCGCCAGAGCGGCATTCCGCATGGACACAGTCAGTTACTAATTTGTTACAATTTTGTGCTTCATTTTCATATATTCCATGTTACCCATGTGTTCCATGTATACAAATTTAAGTTTTTTTAAACTGTATACAATAGACAGCTTTACTAAAAAAAAAAAAGTAGTAAGAAAATTCACCTTAGATCTATCTAGTGGGAAAATATTAAAGCACAGCCTCCAGTCCTATAAAATATGGCCCAATTTTTGTTTGTTTGTTTAGGAAACAGAATCTAGGATCGGACACTGTACTGATCTAGTGGCAATTTAACTAGATTCAGTTACAGCGGGAAAAGAAAACCACATACATCACAGAGATCCATATCATAAACCAAAAGTTTCATCTATTACAGAGATCCATATCATAAACCAAAAGTTTCATCTATTACAGAGATCCACATCAGAAACCCAGAGTTAAATATACTACAGATATCTATACCAGAAATCCTGTGTCATATATAGTAAAGAGAATCACATCACAAACCCAGTGTTACATACAGTGCACAGAATCACACTACAATTCAGAAATATATAGAGCAGTGAGAATCACACCACAAACCCAGTGTTACATATTGCACAGTGAATCACACTAAAAACCCAGAGTTACATACAGAGAAAGAATCATACCACAAACCCAGAGTTAAACAAACAAACACACATAAAGAGAGAGAGAGAGATATATATAGAGGAGTCACATAAGAAATGGCCCACATTACAAACCTAGAGTTACATACAGAACAGATAACCACACCAAATGCAGTCACATACAGCACAGAGAACCACATCAAAGCCCAATTTTATATACAACATATAGATCCATACCACAAACCAGAGTTATGTACAGCTGAATCTTTTTTTCTCAATAAGGAATGACAGAACTAAAACTAGCTGCAGAGAAAGGGTAATTATTTTACAATGTACAATTCTTTGTCTGGCTTGTACAAAATATATTGGGAAAGCAATTAGGATTATTCAAGAAACAATGCTGATGAAGAATACAAATCCTGGCACTTAAAGCCAGGCATTTCATAAAAACTTTTATTGAGGCTGGCTTCTGTTTCTGGCAAACTGAACAAATTTATGTGTTTATATCATAAAACAGAGTAAGAAGAAATTCATATACAAAATAAATTCTGTACAGCATAGTCAAAGCTGTATAATCCTTCTAAACTTATGTACAATCATAATACTTTCTGTTATTATGCTCTCCAAATTCTGTACAACTACAATATTATTAATATCTTTCTTTCTCTGGAATTTAGGTGCCAAAGGCATATAGGGCTTCGGCAAGGGTTTTACACAAACTGTCAATATAATGCTTCTAACATTCCCTACAACCATAGGCTTGTCTGTGTAATGATCCTCAAATTTTGATTTTTTTTCTTTTATGAAAAAAAAAGCATTATGTACAATCATGTTACTATCATACTCTGCTCCTCAAATTCTGTACATTATTCTCATCAAATTCTGTCGAATCACAGCCCTGATACTATTCTCTTTAAATTCTGACCAAACAGAGCCTTGTCTTTATTATTATCTTCATATTCAGCAAAGAAACAGTACTGAGTGTAAACTGCTCTTCAAATGCTGTACGATCATAGCCCCGTGTACTGCTTGTTTATTTACATATGATTATCAGTCAGGAGGGGGGCAAAGACGCTGTCTCTTTTGGCAATCTATGACCCACAGCTGACATGCTAGCGTTAAGGCAAACTATAGCTGACCATAATCCTGTTCCACTTCTCCTCCATTATCCCCAGTAACAGGCCTAGTCTGGCTAACAGGACAGGGATCATAGGTTTCCACGCTGGTGGAGTCTGCTAATAAGTAGTGCACACCCTCTGCTTCTTAGTTTCATTCAGGGACTGAAAAAAAAATAGCTGCCACGACAAGCTACCAAGTTAATATGATGCTGTGCTCTGACATCTTCACCACATCAGCTACTACAAACACCAGCTCACAGCTCCAGGGAGACTGAAGAAGAAGCAGTGCCTTCTCATACTAACATTTGGGAGACTGAAGAAGAAGAAGCAGTGCCTTCTCATACTAACATTTGGGAGACTGAAGAAGAAGAAGCAGTGCCTTCTCATGCTAACATTTGGGAGACTGAAGAAGAAGAAGCAGTGCCTTCTCATACTAACATTTGGGAGACTGAAGAAGAAGAAGCAGTGCCCTCTCATGCTAACATTCATGCAGATTGACAGTTACACATTTTCAGCATTTTTTTTTTCTTTTCTTCAGGGTCCATGGATAAATAAAACCACAAACCAAAAAAAAAAGTGAAAATATAAATTGGGAAGTGAAGAAATGAACAGACTGTATGACATGGGAGCTAAACATGATTGAGAAAGAATAGACAGTATGACACAGGATCTGAGAAAGAAGAGAATGTATGACTCTGGAACTAAGCATGATTGAGAAAGAATTCATGACGGGAGATATTAATAAAAATGCAAGCAGCAGTAAGAATTCAGGTCTCAGGCAAGTCTATGTACATTAACATGCACTCTCTACAAATTTCAAACCTAGTCGCATGAATGACAACACAAAGAAGAAACGGGGGGGGGGGGGGCATGTAAGAATAAGTTTTCCTGCTGATGATAGCATTCATTGAGACAACTAGTCTCCTTGTCCAGATGGCCAAGCGCGTTTAACTGAACGCCGCGTGTAAAGAATTTGATTTATGGAGTTGCCGTGAACATAATGCCTCCATGTTTCAAACTCAGCAATGGCCTGACTTGGTTTATTTGCGATGTCAGCTTCTGACACGATCGTGTGCCGAGAAAGAAACGACATACTAAACTGTAGTTCAATCGAGTGTTAAAGGTTTACCGAGTGAAAGCCTCACCGAGCCAGTCAAGAGTTAAAGAAATGCAGAAATATAACCACTTTCTAAACCTCTGTGCTTGAAATGGTAGGACGATTTAGCACAACTGGAAATAATGAGTGTTATGGCAAATCTAATCTAATCTAATCTAGTCTTGATCAGTTATGACAAAGTCGGCGAGATTAAACAGGAAATATTGTATTCAAACCACTACCGATGTAAAAGGAAAGGACAAACTAAGAACAAGGATGAGAATCTAACTCTTGACGCCAATATGAAGAGCAACGGGTTAGACATGGGAAAATAACGCATCTAATCCTAAAACACTCCATAATTTTAATCTCCTTCATTCCTTTACTATTCCCCTCCCCCCCATTCACCTTTTCTCTCGCCCATAAAGCGCACTGTCTCGAATGTAGCCTACTCTTGCTAGCCTGCTCTCACACTTTCAAAATGAAACAGCACAGTCTAGGGTCCATCCTTCCGAACAAAAACTCCAACTCGCCTTACAAAATTAAAACTTCTATCGCTTACTTCGTTATCTTTACACTGCAGATACTTCATCCCAAATACTTAAAATCATTTTCATATCGATTAGTGGCGTGAAAATCTTGGCCGGAGAAGAACACATTTTGACGTCTGCTAGACACGGAGGATAATTTATGTGGGGAAAACTTTCAACACGAGAAAAAAAAAAACTATGCTGAGACTGAAGGACGAGAGGTTGCGCTTTACTTACCAGAGCTTGATGAACTAGTGCTTCTTGGCGATGTGTAAAAGTCTCCCGTCACGGTTAAAATTCTGCAGGATAAGCGGAGAAATGGCAAACTCCCACAGTAAAAATGTTTAAAAAGTTAGAGATTGGGAGAAGACGAAGCACTGTTATCTTCTGCTATCACTGGTCACGTGATGACCTTCATGACGTCATGTATATACAAGGAGATCCCTTCCCTCTACTTCTTACATGAAATCTTAAATGATGAAACAAATATTTCGTCAGAAAAAATACTGATAATATTCATATTAAAGATTAAGTGTATGTAGTACTGAAAATAAAACCATTTACCAAAGATTAACTTTATCTGAAACAATCTTAATTCTGTTAAATAGACTTTATCCACCCACGATTTCAAGGCATCGGTGGTCTAGTGGTAGAATACTCGCCTGCCACGCGGGTGACCCGGGTTCGATTCCCGGTCGATGCAACGTATTTTTTTTTCTCTCTTGTCGTAACAAATTTTCAATGTCTGAATTCTGCAGGGTCCAATAATTTTCTAGCCTACACTGTTTTAAGTTTTTTTTATAACAGAAACAGACTAACTTTGGACTGTATTACTAAGTCTAGAAGAAAACAGTCGATGGCCACGAATTAACTTTATGTTATTGCTCTCAGTAATCTCCAAGAATCTATCTTGTTATATGGAAGTGAATCATGGACAATAGGCAAGTCTGCACAAAAATCATTGGAAGCAGCAGAAATGTGGTTTATTAGAAGAATGTTGCGAATCCCCTGGACAGCAAAAATAACTAATGAAGAATGTATGAGAAGAGCTGGAGAGACAAAAAACCATGTCAAAAAGATAAGAGAGAGACAATGTACTTTCATAGGAAATGCAGTGAGAAGAGGGGGCATTGAAAATATTATAACAGGAAAAATAGAAGGAAGAAGATCAAGAGGAAGACCAAGAGAAATGATACTGGACAGTCTGACGGGATGGCGTGAGAGGAGATCACCAACTGAACTGATGGCCTGCATGAAAGATCGGGTACTCTGGAGAAGCATAATTGCCAACGCCAGTCGGCACGGCACATGATGATGATGATGAATCTCCAAGAAGGCGGAGAACATTTTGACAACCATCTTCTCTGCCAGGCTGTTGTGGCAGATTCTAAGGAGAATCTCGGGGAGATTAGACAAGGTTTTGATAACGAGAGCAGTTTGAACATCTCCACTCTTCATCCTAAACCACATAAAATATAAGCCTTGCGAAACAGATGCAAGTTCATAAATCTTTTCTTCCCGAAAGTGTGTGTGTGTATGTCTGTGTGTGTGTATGTCTGTGTGTGTGTATGTCTCTGTGTGTGTGTGTGTCTCTGAGAGAGAGAGAGAGAGAGGAGAGAGAGAGAGACGTTTTAAATATGTTTTACAAGACAGAGGTAGACAATGAAAGAAAGAGATGGGAGAAATGACAAGACATGAAAAATACAGATGAGATGCATGAAAAGACATGAAATAGAGAGACAAGAAGATTGAAAATGTCTACATTCCCCTATTATAACACATTTATTTCATTACTTAGATAGATTGCTTTGAGTCTGTTTATGTTTCGAGTTTTCCTACGCGTTTTCTTGGCCAGAACAGCTTAACAACAGAGTTATGTCACCTGTGTTTTGCTAAACAGAACGGTTTAACCAACAGAGTTATGTCACGTGTGTTTTGCTAAACAGAACGGTTTAACCGTCACGTGTGTTTTGCTAAACAGAACGGTTTAACCAACATAGTTATGTCACGTGTGTTTTGCTAAACAGAACGGTTTAACCAACAGAGTTATGTCACGTGTGTTTTGCTAAACAGAACGGTTTAACCAACAGAGTTATGTCACGTGTGTTTTGCTAAACAGAACAATTTTTTAAAAAGAGTTATCTCACCTGTGTTTTGTCTGTCTGCCTGTCTGTCTATCTAACCACGCGTCTTCTGTCCTTGTTTTTTTTTTGTGCCTTCCTACAGACTGCTGACAGTAACTCTCTTCTCCTGATCTTTGTTGTTCATCTCTAACTCTTAGCATGTGTTCACTTGTTGTCTCCATGCGAGTGTGTATGGAGGAGGGAGGGGGGGGGGGTTCCTGTTATTAACAAAATAAACGTAGGAACCGAGACGTAACATTGTTTATGTGTTGACTATGGTTAAGTTTTAAATACCCTTTTGTAAATTAAAGTAGCAAAGGATATATGACAAGGCTGGTTAAACTTCCTTATTGAGGTAAAACACATGCAGAGAACTTCAGATGTTTTAGATCTGCAAGCGGGCCCTAGGAGAGTGGGATTGGGGTGAGTATGGAAGGGGCCGCGAGGATGTACTTCTAGGGCCCAGTCTGATGAGTAGAAACTTAATTTCTTCCCGGCAAATAATTATAAAGGTAATCTTCTCCTCCCCCCTTCCTCTTTACAGTAGCCATGATGTCTGAGTTGCACAGTATAACTGTTATTCTAACATGTAGAAAATTCTTGAATCCAGATTATACCAGAACCAAAGTGTGTCTAATAAAAGGTTGATGAGCTATTCTGATGTGAGAACAGGAAAACGCTGAAGATCTTGTGCATGTAGCGCATGATAACAATGAACACAGGCGCCACCTGTGTCCATCGGTCAATATCTATGATGGGTGGCACATCTGTGCTTGCTGACTGGCAGATAAAATTGTTTTAATAGGTTTAAATAGTTTTATCCAGCAACACAATATGCACACAGATGCGACAAGGAAAGGAGAAGATAGACTACACATTTTAAACATCAACAGTTTCGTCTTTGCGCTCTTTCTACCACAAAAAGTTGCCAACTAGAAGCTTCTTCTTTTTCTAGAATTTCGAGCTGGTATTATTTGCAGCTAATGCAGTGAAGATGTTTGAAAAATTGTCGGCTTGGGAACTGGTTATGGTGGATATATATTCAGAAGATGTGCAATACTTCCTTAGCAGACTCCACCACCACGGAGACTATGGCAATCCCTGCCCCGTTGGCTAGGCTAGGCCTATTAGTGGAGACTATCAATGGAGAGGTGGGACAGGGTCTTGTTTCATAAATCCTGAGGCCAGCATATCAGCTTAGAGTTTCTGGCAGCCAAAACTCCCAGCCTCTCCACCACCAACTACAGGCTTCCTGTCATTTATTTCCCCATCTCCCTCCCCCCCCCCCACACACATAATTTTTTAACTGGCTAGCCTGAAGACTCGGAGAGTAGGGAGGGAAAAAAACAACAGAAAAACGCGTCTGTCAGTATACACTGCTTTACAGGGACCACTACGAGCCCTGTCTCATTAGACATTGCTTTACAGGGACCACTACGAGCCCTGCCCCATTACACATTGCTTTACAGGGACCACTACGAGCCCTGCCCCATTACACATTGCTTTACAGGGACCACTACGGGCCCTGCCCCATTACACATTGCTATTACATGGACCACCATGAGCCCTGCCCCATTAGACATTGCTATTACAGGGACCACCATGAGCCCTGCCCTATTAGACATTGCTATTACAGGGACCACCATGAGCCCTGCCCCATTAGACATTGCTATTACAGGGACCACCATGAGCCCTGCCCCATTAGACATTGCTATTACAGGGACCACCATGAGCCCTGCCCCATTAGACATTGCTATTACAGGGACCACTACGAGCCCTGCCCCATTAGACATTGCTATTACAGGGACCACTGTGAGCCCTGCCCCATTAGACATTGCTATTACAGGGACCACTGTGAGCCCTGGCCCATTAGACATTGCTATTACAGGGACCACTGTGAGCCCTGCCCCATTAGACATTGCTATTACAGGGACCACTGTGAGCCCTGCCCCATTAGACATTGCTATTACAGGGACCACTGTGAGCCCTGCCCCATTAGACATTGCTATTACAGGGACCACTACGAGCCCTGCCCCATTAGACATTGCTATTACAGGGACCACTATGAGCCTTGTCCCATTAGCTACTACACTGAATCTAGTGCCAGTAGCACTAACAAGAGGTGGAACAGTGTCTTGGCCAGTTCTTGTGAACCAGACATGATAACTATGCTGCCACTCTGACATTGTTATCTTTATTCCCTGATAAATGCACCATCACTCTAGCATTGTTATTTTTACTCCCTGATAACTGCACCATCACTCTAGCATTATCTTTACTCCCTGATAACTGCACCATCACTCTAGCATTGTTATCTTTAAAGGTAGTCCCATGGCAAATGCCGTAGGGGATGAAGCGTTAGAGACCTCATTATGCTGGGCCATCAGAGTATGAGGTAGGGTGGCCAGTTCCTTTCCTCGCTGCCTTTCCTTCTCAGATTTTCTCTGGTACCAGTTTTACGAGGCTGGGTTGACCTCGAAGCCATATTAGTCAAAAAAAAAATCCCGCTCAGCTGGGCATTCGAACCCTCGACCATCTTTGCTTCTTGATAATTGTGCCGTCACTCTAACATGTTATCTTTTCTTCCTGACAATTGCACCATCACTCTAACATTGTTATCGTTTCTTCCTAACAACTGCACCATCACTCTAGCATTGTTATCGTTTCTCCCTGACAATTGCACCATCACTCTAACACTGTTATCTTTTCTTCCTGACAATTGCACTATTACTCTAACATTGTTATCGTTTCTCCCTGACAATTGCACTATCACTCTAACATTGTTATCTTTTCTTCCTGACAATTGCACTATCACTCTAACATTGTTATCTTTGCTTGCTGACAATTGCACTATCACTCTAACATTGTTATCTTTTCTTCCTGACAATTGCACCATCACTCTAACATTGTTATCTTTTCTTCCTGACAATTGCACTATCACTCTAACACTGTTATCTTTTCTTCCTGACAATTGCACTATCATTCTAACGTTATTATCTTTTCTTCCTGACAATTGCACCATCACTCTAACATTGTTATCTTTTCTTCCTGACAATTGCACTATCACTCTAACATTGTTATCTTTTCTTGCTGACAATTGCACTATCACTCTAACATTGTTATCTTTTCTTGCTGACAATTGCACTATCACTCTAACGTTATTATTTTTTCTTCCTGACAATTGCACTATCACTCTAACGTTATTATCTTTTATTCCTGACAGTTGCGCCATCACTCTAACATTGTTATCTTTTCTTCCTGACAGTTGCGCCATCACTCTAACATTGTTATCTTTTCTTCCTGACACTTCCGCCATCATTCTAACATTGTTATCTTTTCTTCCTGACAATTGCACCGTCACTCTAACATTGTTATCTTTTCCTCCTGACAATTGTGCCATCACTCTAAAGTTGTTATCTTTTCTTCCTGACAACTTCCTGACAATTGCACCTTCACTCTAATGTTATAATTTCTCTCATTAGATCTTTAGTTTATAACTTTCAGATAAGAAGACAGTTCACAAATGACTACACTTCACTATAACGATCAAAAGAAACCAGACGGAAGACTTTTGTTCTGGAAGCAGCTATGAAGTAAATAATAATGTGATAATAACATGATATTCATTTACAAGTCATAAACCACACTTTCTGTCTAAACTATAAAAGAAACTATACTCATCATTATGGATATAATAATACTTTTTAATGTATCTTAAGCAAAAAATACATATACCTGAATATTTTATTTTATTTATTTATTTTTAAATATAGGAGTTTAAAATTGGAGTAACAAAAATGAAGTATTTTATGTAATATACACTGGTGATTAGGATAGACAGACTAAATATTTTACTAGTAATGTAACAGAACTTATATTTGACTAGCAAGACAACACTTATATTTGACCAGCAAGACAACAGAAAGATACTTCTATCTGACTAGCAAGACAACACATAGTTCAATACAATGAATGTTTGGTGCTTCAGCACTTTTAAAACAGCAAAGAAAACATAAAATTAATAATAATAATAAATGCTGCAATTTACATGAAGCATAAATACATTTGTTACTTAACATCTGCTACATGATCTGTAATCTTATCTTATCTTATATCCTTCTCGTGGCGTTAAACGTCACATAGGGCTCGCAAAGTAGTTCGCCAGTTTTACATGATCTGTAATACTGTATGATAATTGATGCATACGTTCAGCATAACTTACAAATAACGTGGCAAGTAACTTTGACTGTTCTTTTCTGTTTTCTAAATATTGTTCTCTAGGAACATGTCATAGGTTTCAAAACTGACTGTCACAAAAACAGGGCTCGTCTAAGAACCACAAAGGATTACACTGTGAGAAAGACTAAATGCTAAAAGACAACAAAAGAATGGGCAGACAGGCTCAGAGTTTTGTGAACATATCCTGGAACCTTTTGACTCAGATTTCTAGTGGTGTCCCATCTGGCTTTAACAGTTCTTCACATGACTGGCCGAGGTAAGCTGGTCTGTGAATGGTTTTTCTGGTGGTACTATCATGGTAGCACAAGATAAGAGGATAATTATTATTACTATTGTAAGTTTAATAAAATAATGAATGTTCAGACTTGTATCACTTGAAGCAAATTTAGAACAGAAAACACAATCATAATAATGGTAGCTTTTATCTTAGAAGACACTTCTCGTGCAGGTGTATATAAGCTACTGTGAGAAGACAGTTCTCATGCAGGTGTATATAAGCTACTGTGAGAAGACAGTTCTCATGCAGGTGTATATAAGCTACTGTGAGAAGACAGTTCTCATGCAGGTGTATATAAGCTACTGTGAGAAGACAGTTCTCATGCAGGTGTATATAAGCTACTGTGAGAAGACAGTTCTCATGCAGGTGTATATAAGCTACTGTGAGAAGACAGTTCTCATGAAGGTGTATATAAGCTACTGTGAGAAGACAGTTCTCATGAAGGTGTATATAAGCTACTGTGAGAAGACAGTTCTCATGCAGGTGAAAATAAGCTACTGTTAGAAGACAGTTCTCATGCAGGTGTATATAAGCTACTGTGAGAAGACAGTTCTCATGCAGGTGCATATAAGCTACTGTTAGAAGACAGTTCTCATGCAGGTGTATATAAGCTACTGTTAGAAGACAGTTCTCATGAAGGTGAATATAAGCTACTATTAGAAGACAGTTCTCATGCAGGTGAAAATAAGCTACTGTTAGAAGACAGTTCTCATGCACATGAATATAAGCTATTGTAAGAGCTCTGGTGACTTAGTGAAATGCCAAACACCTTCTCTCATGACTGATGGTACCAATATTAGATTTGCACGATCAAGCAGAGCAACAACAAATAATGTCAATGTTGCAACACCTAGTCTCTTCCTGAAACATTTAACACCTGAACTAATATTAAAATAAGCACAGTAAACAAATATATGAAGTTTCCTTAATGAACAAAATGTTCAAAATGCATTTTATACATAAATGAAACATCACTGACATACTGTTTGTAGATATAGAACAAATGTAAAGCCCTACATTCATGCTACCTGATGAACACACTGAAAATAGTGAACTGACAAGTCAAGTATAGGGAAATAATAGTTCTAATTACTTAATATGAGAGATGCCTTTGTGTCTTAGTGTTTAATGTTCAGTCTTAGCATGGTATAAGGTTGTTCATTCTACTGTGTCCTGGTGTTTAATGTTCAGTCTTAGCATGGTATAAGGTTGTTTATTCTACTGTGTCTTAGTGTTTAATGTTCAGTCTTAGCATGGTATAAGGTTGTTTATTCTACTGTGTCTTAGTGTTTAATGTTCAGTCTTAGCATGGTATAAGGTTGTTTATTCTACTGTGTCTTAGTGTTTAATGTTCAGTCTTAGCATGGTATAAGGTTGTTTATTCTACTGTGTCTTAGTGTTTAATGTTCAGTCTTAGCATGGTATAAGGTTGTTTATTCTACTGTGTCCTGGTGTTTAATGTTCAGTCTTAGCACGGTATAAGGTTGTTCATTCTACTGTGTCCTGGTGTTTAATGTTCAGTCTTAGCATGGTATAAGGTTGTTCATTCTACTGTGTCCTGGTGTTTAATGTTCAGTCTTAGCATGGTATAAGGTTGTTCATTCTACTGTGTCCTGGTGTTTAATGTTCAGTCTTAGCATGGTATAAGGTTGTTCATTCTACTGGAGTATGACTTTTGCTTCTTTGAGCCTTCCTCTTTCTCTCATGCCTCTTTGCTCTTTCTCCATTATTTTCAAGCTTTCTCTCATGCCTGTTTGCTCTTTCTCCATTATTTCCAAGCTTTCTCTCATGCCTCTTTGCTCTTTCTAGATTATTTTCAAGCTTTCTCTCATGCCTCTTTGCTCTTTCTAGATTATTTTCAAGCTTTCTCTCATGCCTCTTTGCTCTTTCTAGATTATTTTCAAGCTTTCTCTCATGCCTCTTTGCTCTTTCTAGATTATTTTCAAGCTTTCTCTCATGCCTGTTTGCTCTTTCTAGATTATTTTCAAGCTTTCTCTCATGCCTCTTTGCTCTTTCTCCATTATTTTCAAGCTTTCTCTCATGACTGTTTGCTCTTTCTCCATTATTTTCAAGCTTTCTCTCATGCCTCTTTGCTCCTTCTAGATTATTTTCAAGCTTTCTCTCATGACTGTTTGCTCTTTCTCCATTATTTTCAAGCTTTCTCTCATGCCTCTTTGCTCTTTCTAGATTATTTTCAAGCTTTCTCTCATGCCTCTTTGCTCTTTCTAGATTATTTTCAAGCTTTCTCTCATGCCTCTTTGCTATTTCTCCATTATTTTCAAGCTTTCTCTCATGCCTCTTTGCTCTTTCTGCATTATTTTCAAGCTTTCTCTCATGACTGTTTGCTCTTTCTCCATTATTTTCAAGCTTTCTCTCATGCCTGTTTGCTCTTTCTAGATTATTTTAAAGCTTTCTCTCATGCCTCTTTGCTCTTTCTCCATTATTTTCAAGCTTTCTCTCATGCCTCTTTGCTCTTTCTCCATTATTTTCAAGCTTTCTCTCATGCCTCTTTGCTCTTTCTCCATTATTTTCAAGCTTTCTCTCATGCCTCTTTGCTCTTTCTCCATTATCTTCAAGCTTTCTCTCAAGCTTCTGTAACCTCTACATATTAAACATTATTATTTTTAAAAAAAAACACTGTTCAGTTTTAAATACAATGATCCTTGTTACACAGGGAAAAGACTTTTCAAAATTTAGCACAAACATTAATAAAATTTGCACAAACATTATATAAGTTACAGTAAACCTGTGATATTTCTCATTACTATATATGTTGTGTTTATTTATTCTGAATTTGATAACACTGATAAATAATACTGAAACTACGGATATATTTCTTATTCTATAAAAACGAAATGCAAAAACAGACTCAGATATGAAATTTTAAGCACTGGACTCTGATTGGTCAGCTAAAATTATCACCGTATACACAATTTCATCCAATTATCATAAAGGTTTTCTATTTGCTGACAATGATTTACAGATTACAGTATGAATAGAGACATATATTATTCTTAATGCAGAAGAAACCATAGCTAATAAAAGTAAAAAAAAAAAAACTGACAGATCCTGATATTAATAATCAGTCAGTCATTTGCTTGTCCCTTGTGGAACTTTGTCTCCATAACAGCACTTCTGTAGGCCTCTTGGTTGTAAGCAAGATGCCCTGCTGCTGATGCATCCATTTGCAGATCATTAATGATGCCTTGCAGCCATCTTTGCCTTGGTCTTCCTCTCTTTCTTTTTCCCATTATGTACCCTTCCAAGACGGTCTTCTCTAAATTATCATGACGTTTAATGTGTCCAAAATATTTAAGTTTTCTCTCTTTAATCCTCTTTACTAGCCAGACATCTTCAATATTAAGTTCTTGTAGTATGGATATATTTGTTCTTTTTTTGTGTCCATATTTGAAGAACTCTTCTGTAGCATTTACATTCAAAGGCATTTATGTGTTTCTCAGCTGTTTTGTTAAGTGTCCAGGTCTCACAGGCATATGTTGCGATGGGAAAGATGCATGCCCTTACAAATTGTATTTTTGTGGTTCTGTCTGTTCCTCTCCACAGATTCTTTGGTTGTTTTACTTTCTGAAGAGCGATAGCTGTCCTCCTTTTAATTTCCCTCATTGTATCTCCATTATTAGTTAGTAGTGATCCAAGATATTCAAAACTCTCCACTTCTTCCAGTTTTTCCTCATTGATACATATTAAAAATCGGGTATAAAAAAAAAGCGTGCAAGTTGGTGTCAGCTTACAAATGTCCCTCTTTGAATCCTGTTATTGGTATCAATTTTTGGTGGGTGCCTGCAGTTTTCAATCCGTGGCCTTTTTCTGGGGGCAGGTATGGGCTGTCAATGTTGAGTCCAGCTTTATATGTCAAGGCCTTGTCTAACACGCACTTCAAAGTCATGACTCACCTGTTAATGTCAAATCTGTGCCTTGTGTTTTACATGCAGTTTATAAATGGACTAACTGATAAAAAAAAAAAAAAAACGAATACTGATCATATTCAAGCTTTATTTCCATCCTATTTCTATATTTATATTTTATGATTTTCATGTTGGAAATGACTACCTCACACAAGCAGGACCTGAAAAATGGTGGTAATATAAATGTCATTTTGTAACCAGGCTAAAATAAGGAAAATAAAACAGTAAAGAACTGACAAGAAACCTGTCAGATCAATAAACTGTTTCATGCTTTCCTACTGGAAATGCTGAAAAGGGAAATAACTCAGGCAAGAGTAGAAAGGGAAGGGAAGCAATTTTGAACTCAACTTGGCAGTGTGATCAAAACTGTCTAGAAACTATTTGTTCGAGTCATTCTTGTTTTCTCTCTCTCTCAAATCCAAGTGTGATCAAATCTTCTAAACATGTGACACATGAGATATAAAATATCTCAGATTACTCACACAGGCCAACCTGCTTGTTTCTTGCAGTATATTCCCATGCTGTTCTTCTTTATGAGTTACGTCTTTGCATTCACTTCAGCAGACAAAATTTCAGAAAGAAGAACCAAATTTCTGTCCCAGAAATTCTCCACCAAAAAACATGACAAAAGTATTTTGATTTCCTTCCTGAAATAAGAAAATGAGCTCAAATTTCAGCTGCGCTACTTGATGAAAGACATTAGCCTTCAGAAAGACTTTAATAATGTTTTTTGTTCTGCCACACTTGATTCAGAGTACTCCTCCAGAAATATTCACTAACTGTCTATGATTTTTTCAATGCAATTTCTCATAGCAATGGTTGCCGACTGTGTACATTATAACTTTCCTCCTCCTAAGTATTCTGATCTGTCCGCACACTGTCACACCTACAAGAGTGCTAGCATTTAAAATACTTGTAAAAACCAGTTCTGTTTCTCACGCATCAGTTTCTCATTGTCAATGAAAAAGTGTGTAATTATCGGTGACTCTGTCAATGAAAAAGTGTGTAATTATCGGTGACTCTGTCAATGGAAAAGTGTGTAATTATCGGTGACTCTGTCAATGGAAAAGGTGTGTAATTATCGGTGACTCTGTCAATGAAAATGTGTGTAACTATTAGTGACTCTGTCAATGAAACAGTGTGTAATTATTAGTGACTCTGTCAATGAAAAAGTGTGTAATTATTAGTGACTCTGTCAATGAAACAGTGAGTCGTCATCAGTGTCTCAATGTCAATCAAACAGGTCTATACTTGAACATAAGAACAGTTACATATTTAATGGTCATGAAAAGACAAAATCTATGATTGACAGGATAAAGTATATTGATACCATCCCCACAATGAGCATATTTAGATTTGCTATTTTTATCCAGGTAAGCTTTACTGTAACTTGATGTTTAAAAATAACATCAGATCTATAATACTTTTTTTTTTAATAAAAAAACACAATGTCCAAAAAATTATCCCTATCTATGACATTTTTTTTTCCTGTATATCTTTGTATATCCATATATTTTTCAGCTGTAAACAGCTTAAAAGAAACAAAAGGATGAAACAGTTTTCTTAAAGTTAGTTATAAAACTATTAGACCTTATATCTATTTTCCCTACACTTTCACATCAACATCAATTTTAATCTAATCAACCAACATCCAAAGCACACGAATATTTTTGTAATCAAACAATATGGTCACCATGTTTTACTATGAACTGATGTGATGCCCAGTTTTAGCAGTAACTGCAAGCATATGACAAAACCATTTGACTGCAATCATTTTACTTTTAAATTTATAAAAAGCCAATTAAATGGCCAATGGTAGAACATAATTTAAAAATAACTAATAATAAATTAACAATCTTCAGCTTTACATTATGAAGTAAGATTCATTCATCCCCTTTCACATTTACCATTAAAAGCAATTAAACTTTGTTCGCTGTCACTAATATACGAGGGGTGTTCAGAAAGTAATGCACCAGATCATTTTTCTCAGGAGCTGTTTATTAATGCACTAGATCATTTTTCTCAGGAGCTGTTTATTAATGCACCAGATCATTTTTCTCAGGAGCTGTTTACTCAAAAAGCATGAAATGTATACACAATATACACGGATATGTCATGTAAACATCAGTATTATTCAATGTAATCCCCATTAACTTGTACAGATTTATGCCAGTGCGAAACAAGTGCATGTATTCCTAGCCCGTACCAGATTTTCTCTTGATTATGTAGCCATTTCTTCGCTGTGTGAATCACTCCTTCGTCTTCAAATCTTACCCCTCGGAGTTCATCTTTAAGTGGACCAAACAGATGGAAATCAGAGGGTGCCAAATCGGGACTATAGGGTGGATGGGATAGTACAGTCCAACCCAATTTGGTGATTGCTTCCCGTGTTGCCAGACTTGTGTGATGGCACGCATTGTCATGAAGGAGGAGTAGGGCAGATCTGCTGGATTCTTGTGGGGCCAAACTGCGAAAATGTTGATTGAGTTTTTTTCAATGCCTTAATGTAAGCTTGCAAATTGATTGTTTATCCTTTTGGCATAATATCCACAAGAATCACACCTTCAGTGTCCCAAAAGACAGTGATAATGACTTTTCCAGCTGAAGGAGTTGTCTTGAATTTCTTCGTGGTGACAGCAGATAATGCCACTCCATTAAATGTCTTTTTGTCTCAGGTTTGAAATGATGTGCCCAGGTTTTGTCACCTGTTATGATTTTAGCCAAAAAGTTCTCTTCCTCAGCATTGAAATGCTCCAACAATTCAGAAGAAATTGCTTTCCTTTGTAACTGATGGTCATTTATGAGACTTCGAGGGACCCATCTTGCGCAAACCTTAGAAAATCCTGGAGCTTTTATAAATGCATTTGCACTACCATTGCTGACTGACAGCTTTAAGGCCAATTGTTGAGTAGTGATACGCCTATCAGTAAGAATAATGCCCTCAGCACATTTCAATATTTCTGCATTGGTGGCTGTGGCAGGACGTCCACAACGTGGCCGATCATGCAACTCCTTATCTCCACTTACTGATTCTTTGATTCTCTGAACCCAGCGACTGACTGTACTCCTGTCAATTGCAAAACTTCCATACACATCACATAGACACTTGTGAATGTTCACAACAGTTTCCTTCTCTGCAATGAGAAATTCTATCACAATTCGCTGCTTATACAGCAAGTTGCTAACACACTCCATTTCAATGGTTAGGCCAGCCATATTCTTTGGCCGGTTGCATTGCAATCTGGTTCACACAATCGGCACATGCCATATTTAAAGCGTGCAAAATTTCATGCTTCTGTCTTCATTATCAGCTGAAAAAAGATTCATTCATCCCCTTTCACATTTACCATTAAAAGCAATTAAACTTTGTTCGCTGTCACTAATATACGAGGGGTGTTCAGAAAGTAATGCACCAGATCATTTTTCTCAGGAGCTGTTTATTAATGCACCAGATCATTTTTCTCAGGAGCTGTTTATTAATGCACCAGATCATTTTTCTCAGGAGCTGTTTACTCAAAAAGCATGAAATGTATACACAATATACACGGATATGTCATGTAAACATCAGTATTATTCAATGTAATCCCCATTAACTTGTACAGATTTATGCCAGTGCGAAACAAGTGCATGTATTCCTAGCCCGTACCAGATTTTCTCTTGATTATGTAGCCATTTCTTCGCTGTGTGAATCACTCCTTCGTCTTCAAATCTTACCCCTCGGAGTTCATCTTTAAGTGGACCAAACAGATGGAAATCAGAGGGTGCCAAATCGGGACTATAGGGTGGATGGGATAGTACAGTCCAACCCAATTTGGTGATTGCTTCCCGTGTTGCCAGACTTGTGTGATGGCACGCATTGTCATGAAGGAGGAGTAGGGCAGATCTGCTGGATTCTTGTGGGGCCAAACTGCGAAAATGTTGATTGAGTTTTTTTCAATGCCTTAATGTAAGCTTGCAAATTGATTGTTTATCCTTTTGGCATAATATCCACAAGAATCACACCTTCAGTGTCCCAAAAGACAGTGATAATGACTTTTCCAGCTGAAGGAGTTGTCTTGAATTTCTTCGTGGTGACAGCAGATAATGCCACTCCATTAAATGTCTTTTTGTCTCAGGTTTGAAATGATGTGCCCAGGTTTTGTCACCTGTTATGATTTTAGCCAAAAAGTTCTCTTCCTCAGCATTGAAATGCTCCAACAATTCAGAAGAAATTGCTTTCCTTTGTAACTGATGGTCATTTATGAGACTTCGAGGGACCCATCTTGCGCAAACCTTAGAAAATCCTGGAGCTTTTATAAATGCATTTGCACTACCATTGCTGACTGACAGCTTTAAGGCCAATTGTTGAGTAGTGATACGCCTATCAGTAAGAATAATGCCCTCAGCACATTTCAATATTTCTGCATTGGTGGCTGTGGCAGGACGTCCACAACGTGGCCGATCATGCAACTCCTTATCTCCACTTACTGATTCTTTGATTCTCTGAACCCAGCGACTGACTGTACTCCTGTCAATTGCAAAACTTCCATACACATCACATAGACACTTGTGAATGTTCACAACAGTTTCCTTCTCTGCAATGAGAAATTCTATCACAATTCGCTGCTTATACAGCAAGTTGCTAACACACTCCATTTCAATGGTTAGGCCAGCCATATTCTTTGGCCGGTTGCATTGCAATCTGGTTCACACAATCGGCACATGCCATATTTAAAGCGTGCAAAATTTCATGCTTCTGTCTTCATTATCAGCTGAAAAAAGATGTGGTGCATCACTTTCTGAATGCCCCTTGTAGCTCTAACAGTTCACTTACATGACTGCTATGGATTTAGGTAATGTTTTAGTCATTTCTGTTACAGCCAGTTGGTGATTTCATTCTTTCAGTGCTTCATATTGAATATTCTCTGGCAGTTTCTTGTTTTACCATTCTGATTTGTAACCACTGACAATCAGTAATGTTACACGTATTGTAAGACATTAGTATTACTATTATTATATAAAATTAATACTACATTTATTACACAACACACTACAGGTACGAGGGTCATACCGAAAGAACCACTGTTTTAGTTATTATTTAACATACTACTGGGGGTCTACTGATCCAAGACTAAGAACCATTGGTGTAGTTATTATTTAACATACTGCTGGGTGTCTACTGATCCAAGACTAAGAACCATTGGTGTAGTTATTATTTAACATACTGCTGGGTGTCTACTGATCCAAGACTAAGAACCATTGGTGTAGTTATTATTTAACATACTACTGGGTGTCTACTGATCCAAGACTAAGAACCACTGTTTTAGTTATTATTTAACATACTACTGGGGGTCTACTGATCCAAGACTAAGAACCACTGTTTTAGTTATTATTTAACATACTACTGGGTGTCTACTGATCCAAGACTAAGAACCATTGGTGTAGTTATTATTTAACATACTACTGGGTGTCTACTGATCCAAGACTAAGAACCACTGTTTTAGTTATTATTTAACATACTGCTGGGGGTCTACTGATCCAAAACTAAGAACCACTGTTTTAGTTATTATTTAACATACTACTGGGGGTCTACTGATCCAAGACTAAGAACCACTGTTTTAGTTATTATTTAACATACTGCTGGGTGTCTACTGATCCAAGACTAAGAACCACTGTTTTAGTTATTATTTAACATACTGCTGGGTGTCTACTGATCCAAGACTAAGAACCACTGTTTTAGTTATTATTTAACATACTAGTGGGTGTCTACTGATCCAAGACTAAGAACCATTGGTGTAGTTATTATTTAACATACTACTGGGGGTCTACTGATCCAAGACTAAGAACCACTGTTTTAGTTATTATTTAACATACTACTGGGTGTCTACTGATCCAAGACTAAGAACCATTGGTGTAGTTATTATTTAACATACTACTGGGGGTCTACTGATCCAAGACTAAGAACCATTGGTGTAGTTATTATTTAACATATTACTGGGTGTCTACTGATCCAAGACTAAGAACCACTGTTTTAGTTATTATTTAACATACTGCTGTGTGTCTACTGATCCAAGACTAAGAACCACTGTTTTAGTTATTATTTAACATACTGCTGGGTGTCTACTGATCCAAGACTAAGAACCACTGTTTTAGTTATTATTTAACATACTGCTGGGTGTCTACTGATCCAAGACTAAGAACCACTGTTTTAGTTATTATTTAACATACTGCTGGGTGTCTACTGATCCAAGACTAAGAACCACTGTTTTAGTTATTATTTAACATACTACTGGGGGTCTACTGATCCAAGACTAAGAACCACTGTTTTAGTTATTATTTAACATACTGCTGGGTGTCTACTGATCCAAGACTAAGAACCACTGTTTTAGTTATTATTTAACATACTACTGGGGGTCTACTGATCCAAGACTAAGAACCACTGTTTTAGTTATTATTTAACATACTACTGGGTGTCTACTGATCCAAGACTAAGAACCATTGGTGTAGTTATTATTTAACATACTACTGGGTGTCTACTGATCCAAGACTAAGAACCATTGTTGTAGTTATTATTTAACATACTACTGGGGGTCTACTGATCCAAGACTAAGAACCATTGTTTTAGTTATTATTTAACATACTATGCTACAGTTGTTTTGTCAAATTTATACTATAGTTACTACATGATATAATACTATCATTGTAATATGCCATTTTTACTACTGACATAATTAGTACAATTATTATACAAGACATTTTTATTAGAAAACTGAAAGGAACACAGTCAACTAGGAAAGAAATTATTATGTCTGAGTGTCCTGCATTCATAACTAGCAAACAGAAATGACACACAGTTGTTCTGAGATCTTCTTCACCAGCAGCAATCAATGCACTTAAATATTTGCCTCAAGCATCAAACTCTTCACTGACACAACAGCAACATCAGCTTTAGACAATTTTTGGTTATATCTCAGACATTTCCACTTTGGAGAAAGTTCTAGGAGTTGGTAGCTTCAGTATTTGGTTTCTGTTTGCTTTTTCTTTCATCTAAATATAAATAAATTTTCAATTCAAATTTTCAGTTAATCTATAAAAAAATGCAGTACTCCAAGTTCAATGAAGAATACTTTCTACAGAGAAAGTATTCTTCACTGATTTACAAATAGAGGCAGTATTCTGAGTTGACCTACAAACAAATGCAATATTCTAACCCAATTTACAACAAACAAAAAAAGCAGTATTCTGAATTGATCTACAAACAAATACAGTATTCTAAGCCAATTTACACAACAAAAAAAAACCAGTATTCTGAGTTGACCTACAAACAAATACAGTATTCTAAGCCAATTTACAAAAGAGTTGACCTACGAACAAATACAGTATTCTAAGCCAATTTACAAAAGAGTTGACCTACGAACAAATACAGTATTCCAAGCCTTATCTACAGAGGCAGTCTTCTGAGCCAGCCATTAAGCACATCATGATAAAACTTCCATGACTTATATCTCTTATTTTTATCTACTCAGTTAACAGCAGAATGGAATGTATCTCATTATTTATACCTTCTGGCACACTGATTATAATAATAGCATAGATCTGATCACAAATTTAAGTTTTCTAAAATATCTGAACAACATTTTTAACCCATTCAATACACTCTGACTTAAGTCAATGTATAATAAATTATTTGATAATTCTGCCAGAAAGAGTGAGTACTTCATACCTCTTCATGAGATAATTGCATAGAATGAGTGAGTACTTCATGCCTCTTCATGAGTTAATTTCATAATTCTTCAACAACTGAAGTTTTTTTTTATTTGGTACTGATATCTGCCCTACAAAAGCTGTATGTAAAATATGTAAATGATGATTAATGTGTATAGATCAAATAAAATCAAACATTTTTAACAAATGACATTAACATTTCTCTTCCATACAAAATGACCTGCTCATCTTGAAACGATTTTAATGAAATTGACACTGCTGTACTCTTCAAAAGATGGAAATCACATAAAACTAACAGTGATTAAAATTAAATAAAACTAACAGTGCTTAAAATCATATAAAACTAACAGTGCTTAAAATCATATAAAACTAACAGTGCTTAAAATCATATAAAACTAACAGTGCTTAAAATCATATAAAACTAACAGTGCTTAAAATCATATAAAACTAACAGTGCTTAAAATCATATAAAACTAACAGTGCTTAAAATCATATAAAACTAACAGTGCTTAAAATTAAATAAAACTAACAGTGGTTTAAATCCTTGCCACATTTATTAGGTGGCCTGAGGCTGTTACTTCTTGATGTTAGGTGCCATTTATTGTGACAAAAGAAGGTTTATGGCACTATCGTATTATACAAAGTAGTTGTCCGTAACTTCAGTGTAATGGGAAAGTGGTCCCTAGATGTAAAAATCACTGCTTTAATTGCTTACAACTAACAATACTTTCCTTTCTTAACTGATTGATTTTATTTTCAGTAAACTGAAGCCAGGGTCAAACTGATGTGATTTTATAGCAACTAAAAAAAAAAAATTGAGCAAAACCTCTCACCATTTTATTACAGTTATACCAAGTTGTATACTTCAACATAAAAAAACATGGGGAGTAAAGCAAAATTCAAAATGTGAACAAATAGTGGAATTCTAAAAGCAGACATACAAAGAAAATATTTTCCCCTAACAGCAACCCATCAAGCAGGACAGACTTTTGTGTCAAATTCAAATTAGTGACTATCATCTGTAGTAAACATTCCACTGATAGATGTTTTCTGACTGAACATTGGTCACGATATTTTGTGAACAAACAATCACTGCTGGTTGTCTTCAGATCCTGAAATCTGGTTAAACTAAATCAGTTCTTGCCTTGGATAATCATTTAAACCAGAGCTTTCCAGTAATTCCTGCCCTGGATAATCATCTGTCTAAACTCTCCAGCAATTCCTGCCCTGGATAATCATCTGTCTAAACTCTCCAGCAATTCCTGTCCTGGATAATCATCTGTCTAAACTCTCCAGCAATTCTTGTCCTGGATAATCACTTAACTGGAGTCCTCCAGCAATTCCTGTCCTGGATAATCACTTAACTGGAGTCCTCCAGCAATTCCTGTCCTGGATAATCACTTAACTGGAGTCCTCCAGCAATTCCTGTCCTGGATAATCACTTAACTGGAGTCCTCCAGCAATTCCTGTCCTGGATAATCACTTAACTGGAGTCCTCCAGCAATTCCTGTCCTGGATAATCACTTAACTGGAGTCCTCCAGCAATTCCTGTCCTGGATAATCATCTTAAATAGAGCCCTCTTGCAGTTCTTGCTCTGGATAATCATTTAAACTGGAGCCCTTCAGTAATTTCTGTTCTGGATAATCTTTTAGCATGGTTCAAAAGTAGTCATCATTTTCTTGTATTTTTCTTCATTTCCTTCTCAATCAAATCTTCAGTTCTCTGCTATTTTGTTCAATATTTTCTTATACAAATTTCACACTTTTGTCTTATTGCTTTTTACATCTCTTGCTCAATTATGCCAGTTCTAAATTTCTCCCACTGGTAGTCTATTGCTGTCAGTCTCAAGTGTGTATGTTTTTCTGCATGTTGCTATGCTTTCACTTAGTAGACTTTACTAGTCCTTCATTTTCATTCAGTCATTGCCAAGCTGATGCACTGTAGATTTTGCTTCACCAGTTTATGGGCTCTTTCTCATACGTGTTCAACTAGTGGAACAATGTGTTTAGAAAATACAGATGTTCTATATGCACATAATTTAGTGTTAACCAGACTCCTCCCAACAAAGACTGATAAAAGTTACTTGTATCTTGTGTTTAGTATTGAGATCAGCATGTGAGCCTTGTAGTTTTAATATATTCTTAATAATCAGGGATCACAAACTTTACTGCTGTGTTAATCTTTCACCTCTATCAAGGATGACATCTGATGTTACTGTCTATTGTAAATATTGTGATTTTCTAAACAATAACAGACTTTGCAGTTATAATGTTGATTTATGGTTATAACAGACTGTAATTACAGGGTTAGAGTTACTGATATGCGAGACTAAGATTATATGGTCAGCCAATCATTTGTATGTCCCTTGTGGAACTTTGAGTCCCTAACAGCACTTCTGTAGGCCTCTCGGTTGTAAGCAAGATGCCCTGCTGCTGATGCGTCCATTTGCAGATCATCAATGATGCCTTGCAGCCATCTTCACCTTGGTCTTCCTCTCTTTATTTTTCCCATTATGTACCCTTCCAAGATGGTCTTCTCTAAATTCTCGTGATGTTTAATGTGTCCAAAATATTTAAGTTTTCTCTCCCTAATCCTCTTTACTAGCTAGACTTCTTCAATATTAAGTTCAAATTAGTATGGATATATTTGTTCTTTTTTGTGTCCATGATATTTGAAGAACTCTTCTGTAGCATTTACATTCAAAGGCATTTATGTGTTTCTCAGCTGTTTTGTTAAGTGTCCAGGTCTCACATGCATATGTTGCGATGGGAAAGATGCATGCCCTTAAAAATCTTATTTTTGTAGTTCTGTCTATTCCTCTCCACAGCTTCTTTAGTTGTTTTACTTTCTGAAGAGTGATAGATGTCCTCCTTTTAATTTCCTTCATTGTATCTTCATTATTAGTTAGTAGTGATCCAAGATATTCAAAACTCTCCACCTCTTCCAATTTTTCCTCATTGATACATATTTCATCTGCCTTGTTTGTTTTGTCAGCTGTCATCAATTTAGTTTTCTTCGCATTAAGACAGAAGTTTTCCTCTTCACTATTTTTATTGACTGACATAATTAGTTTTCCCATTCATTTTTGTGTTGTGGACAGTAATAGTGTGTCATCAGTATATCATATGGTCAGGATTATAGTTATAATATGCTTATTATAGGTTTGAGCTATTGCTATAAGTGACTGTAGTTACAGCACTGGGGTTATAGTCATAACAGACTCTGTAATCATAGGCTTAGGGTTATAAACCTAATTTGCTTCTCAAATGACAGATAACCTCAAATAAATCACATTTTACAGTAATATAAGGGTGAACATTCACACAAACTCAACAACACATAAAGGTCACAAATTTCTCACCAGTTTATGGGCTCTTTCTCATACGTGTTCAACTAGTGGAACAATGTGTTTAGAAAATACAGATGTTCTATATGCACATAATTTAGTGTTAACCAGACTCCTCCCAACAAAGACTGATAAAAGTTACTTGTATCTTGTGTTTAGTATTGAGATCAGCATGTGAGCCTTGTAGTTTTAATATATTCTTAATAATCAGGGATCACAAACTTTACTGCTGTGTTAATCTTTCACCTCTATCAAGGATGACATCTGATGTTACTGTCTATTGTAAATATTGTGATTTTCTAAACAATAACAGACTTTGCAGTTATAATGTTGATTTATGGTTATAACAGACTGTAATTACAGGGTTAGAGTTACTGATATGCGAGACTAAGATTATATGGTCAGCCAATCATTTGTATGTCCCTTGTGGAACTTTGAGTCCCTAACAGCACTTCTGTAGGCCTCTCGGTTGTAAGCAAGATGCCCTGCTGCTGATGCGTCCATTTGCAGATCATCAATGATGCCTTGCAGCCATCTTCACCTTGGTCTTCCTCTCTTTATTTTTCCCATTATGTACCCTTCCAAGATGGTCTTCTCTAAATTCTCGTGATGTTTAATGTGTCCAAAATATTTAAGTTTTCTCTCCCTAATCCTCTTTACTAGCTAGACTTCTTCAATATTAAGTTCAAATTAGTATGGATATATTTGTTCTTTTTTGTGTCCATGATATTTGAAGAACTCTTCTGTAGCATTTACATTCAAAGGCATTTATGTGTTTCTCAGCTGTTTTGTTAAGTGTCCAGGTCTCACATGCATATGTTGCGATGGGAAAGATGCATGCCCTTAAAAATCTTATTTTTGTAGTTCTGTCTATTCCTCTCCACAGCTTCTTTAGTTGTTTTACTTTCTGAAGAGTGATAGATGTCCTCCTTTTAATTTCCTTCATTGTATCTTCATTATTAGTTAGTAGTGATCCAAGATATTCAAAACTCTCCACCTCTTCCAATTTTTCCTCATTGATACATATTTCATCTGCCTTGTTTGTTTTGTCAGCTGTCATCAATTTAGTTTTCTTCGCATTAAGACAGAAGTTTTCCTCTTCACTATTTTTATTGACTGACATAATTAGTTACAACAAAATGGGGCCATAAATAACGTACATGATATCTGGAACGTTTTTTTTACACATTTTCTGTACAAATATAAAATGCTGAGTCACAAAAGGAAAATTAACTCTTATTCATCTCCATAAAAGAAGGTGTCGTCATGAACATCATAAACTGTGGGTGTCATGAATGTTATCTATGGTCATGAATATCATCCATGGTCATGAATATCAAGAGGTTTATGAAATATCATGTGGGTGAACTATCAAATTAATCTCCTCAACATAAATATAACATTTGTGCTGCAAAATTAACTACATATTGTTAGAAAAATGTGATACACTTGTAAGCGAAAATAGCAAAGTCAAAAATAAGATCCAAGCTGCTACAGCTAATGTCAAAAAAAACCAAAAAAACAGAAAACTAAAAAAAAAAAAAAAGAGAGGTTGACTCAAAAAAAAAAAAACAGAAAAGAAAAGAAAAAAAGAAGAGGCTGACTAAAAAAAAAAAAAAACAGAAAAGAAAAAAGAAAAGAGGTCGACTAAAAAAAAAACCAAACTTTTCATGTTGTGCAAACTGGTTTTTCTGGAGAAAAATGACCAACCCTGAATTTCTCCAAAATTCCACCAAAGAGAGAAATACAAAAGTGGCATTTATAAACCTAAAATGTAAATGTAAAATTAAAAATCAAGAAGTTATAAATGAAGCTAAAAACCAAGAAGTTACATAAATGAAGTTAAATGGGCAGATGTACAACTAAAAACACAGTTCAATAAGAAGTAGGTTTCCAACTATGTGAGTATAATGTGTTGAGTAAAGAGCATTTAAGTCAAACTTACTGTTGTTAAGTATTCTCTTACTTATTTTGAAAGCTTATAACATTTAGCAGGATTGTTCTGGTCTGAACATCAGCATAATAAACAATGCTGTATGCTTGTAAAACTTTTTCATACAATTACCTTGCCATGTTGGCGGCTGGCAGTAACACTCGAGTTGTCATGATGGAGACCAGTTTTTTAATGTATGTATATATTTATTGCGGTGAAACACATCTTATTACTTAGTGTGGTGAACAGCCTATTAATGCCACGGTGGTGCAGTCTGTCAGTTGTTGTGGAGGACAGCAGGTTTTCATGGTGCAGGCTGTCAGTTGTCACTGCTTCAGGCTTCGGGGCTGTGAGGTTTGCCTGGTGTTTCTGCTGGAGTTTTTGTCCCTGTGGCATTGGCTGTTGACGTGTTGAGCTCTTGCGACTGCAAGCAAAGAATACAAGATGAAGTTTGCTTCAGTTTTGTCTGACAGATGTTTAACATTTATCAAACAGTATGACAGAGAGCCAGATTTGGAGATGTTAACAAATTTTCAAACCAATTTAAAGAAAAGTGAAGAGATTTATGATTTTATTTTAATTCAAGTTAAGGAAGGTAGTAAGCCCTGTTTTTTTTGGATATGACATTAATTATTTGTTAAAATTTTACCTCCTTGACAATTAACATGAAGACTGTCATCAAATCTCTTGTCAAGGTGAACTAAGTGATGACAGAAGCCACTTAATGTTCAAGAACTGTTACATACAGGAATACTGGACACAAACCAGACAATTTCAACTCAAGATTCAGCTATAGCTTCCCTTTTTCCGCAGTCATATTCTCTCTCTATAAGTTCCTATCTACTCTTTCCTCACCTGCAACTGCTGTTCTAGGACCTTCACCACAATATATTACAAACCATCCATCCCAACCACATTCATCTGTTCCACACATGCTTTTCTCAACTACTGCATTCCTCACACTTCTATTCACAATTCCTCTTTACTACCAACCAGCCAGACTGGTATATAAGCTCACATTTAAGCATCCACAATACTTCACTATGTCAACCAGCCAGACTGGTATATAAGCTCACATTTAAACATCCACAATACTTCACTATGTCAACCAGCCAGACTGGTATATAAGCTCACATTTAAACATTCACAATACTTCACTATGTCAACCAGCCAGACTGGTATCATGGCCCATATTTAAACATCCACAATACTTCACTATGTCAACCAGCCAGACTGGTATCACGGCCCATATTTAAACATCCACAATACTTCACTATGTCAACCAGTCAGACTGGTATCACACCCCACATTTAAACATCCACAATACTTCACTATGTCAGCTCTCAGATACAGCTTCTTACAAGTCACAGTTAAATACTCCCTTTTTTCCTATTATATTTTCCATTCTTATTTGTTATATTTGGACACAAAAAAGAACAAATATATCTATACTACAAGAGCTTAATATTGAAGAAGGCTGGCTACTAAAGAGGATTAAAGAAAGAAAACTTAAATATTTTGGACACATTAAACATCATGATAATTTAGAGAAGATCGTACTGGAAGGATACATAATGGGAAAAAGAAAAAGAGGAAGACCAAAACGAAGATGGCTGCAAGACATCGTTGATGATCTGCAAATGGATGCCGCAGCAGCAGGCCATCTTGCTCACAACCGAGAGGCCTACAAGAGTGCTGTTTGGGAGGCAAAGTTCCGCAAGGGACATGCAAATGAATGAATGAATGAATGAATGAATGATTTGTTATATATCATTGATGTGAATTTATGTTTTATCTTCTTTTTCTACTTCTTTGTCCTGTATGTTTTTGTATGATTAAGGTGTAACTGAAATGCTATAGTTGTGTGCTAGTTAACTAATAAAACTGTTCTTACTTTTGTTTTAATAGTTTTAACATTTTGTTATCACGACTTTAGAGCAGCTATTTTGAGCATATTTCTATATTTTGTTTGTCTGAATGCAAAAATAATGATCCTTTACTACTTCTGACCAGGCTAAAATTAGAATACACTTGTACTTCATTGTACGATGTAAGTAATTTATTTCTTTTTTTATTTGCAGAAGAAGAGTTCCTGAAATGTAAAGTATTTTTGTGCCAACATTTCCCTCATGATTTATGACAACACATGAGAAAAGCTGAAGCTCAGCAAGTTCCACAAAACAGCCAACATCTTCCTACTTCAAATCATCTTCTAAGACAGTGAGTGCTTCTTAATCTTGTCTTTTTCTCTTTGCTCACAGATTCCCTTTTTTGGACTGAGAACTAAAAAAAAGCAATCAACAGAAGCAAGATAAGACTTGTTCAAATCAAGCCCATTCATTTGTTGGGTCTTGGACTCCAGGTTCAGAACTGCTGTTTTAAGATGACAATGGAGATGTAATAAAATAATCCAAGGCTTACATTTGCTTTTACCAGCTGGAATGTTCTGACAAACCTACTGCAGACAATATAAAATGAAAGCTGGATGAGATAAAAGGATAAAGTTTAGAGAATAGTGTCAGGTATTTGAATAAATCCCCCATATGGTACCTAGGACCCTGGCACATGTCTGGGAAGCAAAGAATAGGACCACTGTACCCTACCAAACATGCTCGTAAAAGGCGACTAAGGAGGGCTCAGTATAGGGCAGCGAGCCTATCTGGCAAAAAAAAACATCAAAGTGCTACAGAAACATCAAGAGAGTCTACATGTCAAGCCTTGGCGGAGCAGGGAGGGACTGAGGCAGTGAAACCACCAATGATGACTCAGTCCTTGGCCACCCCTGAGCAAGCAACTAAAAATAGGAACCTGGAACATGTGCATCTGTTTGAAAGCAGCGCAAGAGTTAAAGTGATGCAGACTAAACATGCTAGGATTATGTCAGGTCAGAGGTGGACTGGATCTGGGAAGATTACAACAAACAGGAGAAATCATCTGCTACTCAGGCAGAACAGACAATCAACATTATGAAGGTGTGGCTATAATGATGGACAAAATGGCAGGAAAGAGCCTGCTAGAATGAGTGCCTGTTAGTTCATGAATAATATGAGCCAGATTCTATTCAAAATTCACCAAGAGCACCATCTTGCAATGCTATGACCCACTGAACAGGCAGAAGAACAACAAAAAGGAATTTTACAAATGCCTTCAAGATCAGACAGATAAGACACCAACACATGATATTCTCCTGGTAATGGAAGATTTCAATGCAAAGTTAGGAATGAACAACCAAGGATATGAACAATGCATGAGGAAACATGGCCTAGAATCAAGGAATAATAACAGAGAATGAATGGCAAACCTATACAGATAAAATTGATTAATTATAGGAGGTACCATCTTTCAACACAAGAGAATTCACAAAACTGCTTGGAATTCACAAGATGGTAAAACCAGCAACCAAATCAATCATATGAAATAATAAACTGGAGAGGGTCACTCTGTGATGTGAAGGCAATGAGAGGAGCTGATGTTGGAAGCAACCACCAACTGCTGCTGGGTAAGATAAGATTGAAATTGAGGAGAGTAAGGAGAGCACCAGAAAAAACAATCTTCAACTCCCAATGGTTAAAGGATCCAACAATCAGAACACACTTCACCCTAGAACTCACAAACAGATTCCAAGCATTAACTGACACAACAAATGAAACACTAGATGGGCAATACCTAAGAATCCAAGCAAGGTTTAATGAGTCCAGCTAGAATATCCTTGGAACATGTGAAAGACAATAGAAAGACTGGACTTCGGAGGAGTCATGGAAGTTGACTGAAGAGAGGAAAGCCATTAAATACAAAATTCTAACAGCCAGGAAAGGAGATGAAGAGAACCTAAGACAAAAGAACACCTAGATTAAGAAGAAGGTGAGAAGAGACAATATATAGTCACACTAGCAGAAGAAGGTGACAAGAGACAATATATAGACATACTAGCAGAAGAAGGTGACAAGAGACAATATATAGACACACTAGCAGAAGAAGGTGACAAGAGACAGTATATAGACACACTAGCAGAAGAAGGTGAGAAGAGACAATATATAGACACACTAGCAGAAGAAGGTGTGAAGAGACAATATATAGTCACACTAGCAGAAGAAAGTGACAAGAGACAATATATAGACATACTAGCAGAAGAAGGTGAGAAGAGACAATATACAGTTACACTAGCAGAAGAAGGTGAGAAGAGACAATATATAGACACACTAGCAGAAGAAGGTGACAAGAGACAATATATAGACACACTAGCAGAAGAAGGTGAGAAGAGACAATATATAGACACTAGCAGAAGTAGGTGAGAAGAGACAATATATAGACACACTAGCAGAAGAAGGTGAGAAGAGACTATATATAGACACACTAGCAGAAGAAGGTGAGAAGAGACAATATATAGACACTAGCAGAAGTAGGTGAGAAGAGACAATATATAGACACACTAGCAGAAGAAGGTGAGAAGAGACAATATATAGACACACTAGCAGAAGAAGGTGAGAAGAGACAATATATAGACACACTAGCAGAAGAAGGTGACAAGAGACAATATATAGACACACTAGCAGAAGAAGGTGAGAAGAGACAATATACAGACACTAGCAGAAGTAGGTGAGAAGAGACAATATATAGACACACTAGCAGAAGAAGGTGAGAAGAGACGATATATAGACACACTAGCAGAAGAAGGTGAGAAGAGACAATATATAGACACACTAGCAGAAGAAGGTGACAAGAGACAATATATAGACACACTAGCAGAAGAAGGTGACAAGAGACAATATATAGACACACTAGCAGAAGAAGGTGAGAAGAGACAATATATAGACACACTAGCAGAAGAAGGTGAGAAGAGACAATATATAGACACACTAGCAGAAGAAAGTGACAAGAGACAATATATAGACACACTAGCAGAAGAAGGTGACAAGAGACAATATATAGACACACTAGCAGAAGAAGGTGAGAAGAGACAATATATAGACACACTAGCAGAAGAAGGTGAGAAGAGACAATATATAGACACACTAGCAGAAGAAGGTGACAAGAGACAAGGGACAATATATAGAGACACTAGTGAAAGAAGTGCAAGAAGCAGCAATCAAAGGAGACTCTAGAACAATATAACAAATTACCAAGACTGACCAGAGGATTTACCAGCAGAACCATCACTGTTCAGAGCAAGCATAGGACCCCTATTGGAAAGAGCAAGAACAATTTAACAGATGGGAAGAACACTTCCGAGAAACACTCAAAAGACAGACCCAGAAACAGAAGCTGACATACTACCACCGGGCCCGCAACTCAAGATCAAGGAGGGTAGAATCACATGTCAGGAAACTGAGATAGCCAACCAACATATCACCACCAGGCCCGCAACTCAAGATCAGGAAAGGTACAATCACATGTCAGGAAACTGAGATAGCCAACCAACATATCACCACCAGGCCCGCAACTCAAGATCAAGGAGGGTAGAATCACATGTCAGGAAACTGAGATAGCCATCCAACATACCACCACCAGGCCCGTAACTCAAGATCAAGGAGGGTAGAATCACATGTCAGGAAACTGAGATAGCAATCCAATATACTACCACCAGGCCCGCAACTTAAGATCAAGAAAGGTAGAATCACATGTCAGGAAACTGAGATGACCATCACAAAGCTAAAGCAACAAGGCTTCAGAATCACAGCAGATATGCTAAAGGCAGATCTGTCCTTAGTGCTAAGATCCTGGAAGACCTTTTCAACAAAGTTTGGGAAGAAGGTACCGGAATCGTGGAAATCTCCAGGAAAGGTGATCTCACAAAATGTGAGAACTGGAGAGAAATCAACCTCCTAATGGTGCCAAGCAAAATCTTCTGTAGGATACTTTTACAAATAATCAAGGGCAGCATGGAGAAAATACTTAAGAGAGGAACAGGAAGGATTCAGGATGGGGAGATCATGTACAGACCAAATATTCTTTATGAGAGTAATTACTGAACAGTCACTATAATGGAACTCCCCACTGTACATAAACTTTGTGGACTTCGAGAAGGCCCTTCATAGTATCCATTATCCTTCCTTGTGGAAGATATTGCTGGCCTATGGACTCCCTAAAAAATCATAAATATTATGAAAGATATATATGGAAACAACCAGAGTCGTGTGAAACATGACAGACAACAAACTACATGGTTCCAGATCAAAACAAGAGTCAGACAAGGATGCATACTCTCCCCACTTATTTCCTGATTGTTATGGACTAGATAATGAATACTGCCACCAAAGACAGGCCTTGAGGATTAACCTTTGGGGGGGGGGGTCACATATCACGTAGAGGATTGTGATTTAGCTGATGGTATTAGTCTACTCTCACACACCCAAAGAGACATACAGGAGAATACAACTAGGATTTACAAAACAGCCAGATCAGTAGGTCTGAACATACATCCAGATAAGACTAAATCACTTCAGCAGACAGCAATATTGAGAAGGAAATGTCCACAAGAACTGGACAGGCATCCCAGGCCTTTAACAAATTAGCAAATGTGTGGACATCTCCCATTCTTCATATGACCATCAAGCTCAGAATCTATCAATCCTATGTTCACTCCATTTGATTATATGCAGCCAAAACACGGAGAACCAATCAGAGAAATGAAAGTAGACTGAGAGGATTTGAAGGAAGATGCCTCAAATAAATTTTAAGAATACACTTGGAAGAACAAGTGACGAGTGAGGAAATAACCAAATGAACAGGCATTGAGAACATTACTAAAGAGGTCAAAAGATGAAGATAGAAATGGCCAGGCTACATACTACAAATGGAAAGAACAAGATGCTCTATACTGCCTTGGCTTGGGTACCTCAACAGAAAAGAAAGAGGGACAGGCCATTGGGGACATGGAGATACACAATGCAGGAAGAACTAAAGAAAGCAGGGAAGATATGGTTTGAGGTATCCTGACCTGCTCAGGACGGGACTGGCTGGAGAACCTTTATTGATGCCTTATGCTCCGTTGGGAGTACAGAGGACTGATGATGATGATGATTTAAATAAACAATGCTAATAATCTAATGTAAAAAGCATAAGTGTAGCCAGAACTACAGTGCTGGATGGTAACGTATAATCAGAGATCTAAAGAACACAGTGTAGCTCATAACATTCTGCACTACCCAATCTCTGCAACAAAGTGAACGAGCATTACTAACCTTATCTCTTGGTCCATCTTTACTAACAACTGCACTCAAAGTGGCTTGTGTCTCTGGTCTGCCATCACTTTGTGGATGCTCATTAAGTTTCTCTTCATGAATTTCATTCTCCATTTTCACAGTGCTAAGAGTTATATAAAGACGAGACACAAGCATCTAGTGCTAAACTTCACACTACTAGAAGTTATGAAGACATTACAAATTATCTAATGTAAACTTCACACTACTAGAAGTTATGAAGACATTACAAAATTATCTAATGTAAACTTCACACTAATATAAGTTATGAAGACATTACAAATTATCTAACGTAAACTTCACACTACTAGAAGTTATGAAGACATTACAAAATAATCTAATGTAAACTTCCCAGTACTAAAAGATATGAAGACATTACAAATTATCTAATGTAAACCTCACACTATTAGAAGTTAGGAAGACATTTCAAACTTATCTAATGTAAACCAGATGTCAGTCAAATTGTCAAGCCCTGTCAAGATGTCTGTTTGTCTCTTCAGCATTGAAAAGTATATGAAGGAAGGAGACAAGACAAGACAGTGATAGAAGTTATGAAGACATTACAGAACTATCCAATGAAAACACTCCTCATAGTGCTACAAGTTATGAAGACATTATAAAATTCATTCATTCATTTTCATGTCGCTTGCAGAACTTTGCCTCCCTAATAGAACTCCTGTAGGTCTCTCGGTTTTGAGCAAGATGGCCTGCTGTTGATGCATCCATTTGCAGATTATCAACGATGTCTTGCAACCATCTTCACTTTGGTCTTCCTCTCTTTATTTTTCCCATTTTGTACCCTTCCAAGATGGTCTTTTCTAGATTATCATGACATTTAATATGTCCAAAATATTTAAATTTTCTCTCTTTAATCCTCTTTACTAGCCAGCCTTCTTCAATATTAAGTTCTTGTAGTATGGATATATTTGTTTTTTTTTGTGTATCTGTGATATTTGAAGAACCCTTCTGTAGCATTTACATTCAAAGGCATTTTATGCATTTCTCAGCTGTTTTGTTAAGTGTCCAGGTCTCACAGGCATATGTTGCGATGGGAAAGATGCATGCCCTTAAAAATCTTATTTTTGTAGTTCTGTCTGTTCCTCTCCACAGATTCTTTAGTTGTTTTACTTTCTGAAGAGCGATAGATGCTCTCCTTTTAATTTCCATCATTGTATCTCCATTATTAGTTATTAGTGATCCAAGATATTCAAAACTCTCCACTTCTTCCAATTTTTTCTCACTGATACATATTTCAGCTACCTTGTTTGTTTTGTTAGTTGTCATCAATTTAGTTTTCTTCTCATTAAGATAGAGGTCTTGCTCTTTGCTGTTCTTACAGACTGACATAATTAGTTTTTCCATTCCTTTTTGTGTTGTGGACAGTAATATTGTGTCATCAGCATATCTAATCTCTGGTATTTCATAACCTCCAATTGTTATGGCATCGTAATATTCTTTGTCTACATCTTCTCTAATATTCCTCATTATATTTACACTATACAAGTTAAATAAGTAAGGCGATAATATGTACCCCTGACGGACCCCTTGTTTTATGTCAAACCAAGTTGTTGTTTCACTACTTATTCTCACTGCTGCCTGTTTGTCTAGATACAGCAGTGATGTTAATTGTATCAAATATGTTGGAAATCCCTTTTTTCCATTAATTCCCAAAGTTTCTGGTGTTGTACACAATCAAATGCCTTTGAGTAGTCTATAAAGGATAAATATATCAAATGATATAATGTAAAAACCTGCCCACAGTGCTACAAGTTCTACTCTGTTAGAACCAGTTTTACCAGTCCTCAACTTAAAACAACTGAAAAAAAATGCCTGCACAGTTTACTATCTGACTTTCATATAACAAATAATATGATCAATTCAGTTTTACAAGCTATAAGAACACAGTGCATTGGCAGATGGCAGACAGATACAGAATTTAATAATTACCTGTTCTTGTCGATCAGTTTTGTCTCTTCTGTGAGATCTCTAAGGAACACAACAAAGAATTTTTTTTTAAATGCTAAAAAAGGGTTACAATCTTTGCTCCTTGGACAAGTCCATAAGTGCTCTAATCTCCTCCAGTACAGAAGAGTCTTAGCACAATGCATGGATTCCATAACTGTAGTGATGAACTGGAGGGGAGGGAGTGTTCTTTTGTGTGAATATGTGTGTGTGTATGAGACAGAGAAAGAGAGATTTTATTAGCTCACAGAACAGCACAATCTCCCTGTCTCTTACTCATCACCTATTTTTTTTCAGATCTTATTGCTTTCATCATTTTTGTCCATACAATTTTTCCTTTGGCTCAAAATCTTTTCACTGTTTATGTGCTGCATTACTGAGCATTCAAGCTTTTTAAATGTTCTCTATTTTGAAAATGAAAGTTGGTCTGTATAGCCAGCACAAATTAATATAATTAATTAAGTCTGATTTTGGAATAAGCATCTCTAAAAGTCTGCAATCTCTCAAACAATTCTTCACTTACTAAAACAACAGATCAATTGTCCAGACAATGTCAAAGTCGTTAAGTAACATGTCAGCTGTCCAAACAACATCAAAGTTGCATCAACTATTCAAACAACATTAAAGTCATTAAACAACATGTTAACTATCCAAATAGCATTAGAGTCGCTCAAACTCTATGCAAACAATATTTCACTCACTCTAACAATACTTCAGCTTTGTAACTAATTCTGTCTCATAAACATAACTCAGTCCTGAACAGCACCTCAACTCCTGAACTGTATCTCAGTCCTGAACAGTACCTCAACTCCTGAACTGTATCTCAGTCCTGAACAGCACCTCAACTCACAAACTGTATCTCAGTCCTGAACAGCACCTCAACTCACAAACTGTATCTCAGTCCTGAACAGCACCTCAACTCACAAACTGTATCTCAGTCCTCAACAGTACCTCAACTCACAAACTGTATCTCAGTCCTGAACAGCACCTCAACTCACAAACTGTATCTCAGTCCTGAACAGCACCTCAACACCCAAACACTTTATTCCCTTTAAAATACTCCAGTTTCCAAATATAATATAAATCCCAGCCAAGAGCATGTCTGTTCCCCACTAACATCTCAGTTTTCATTATAAATATCTGTAAGAGCAGTGTACCTTAAAGGAAACTAAACTTTCTATCAAAAAATTCTACTCATAACTTTATTTATAAACTTACTTTCCATCCTCATTTTTCCCTCCCTCTTCTACTCCCCTCTTTCCACCTCGGAGTCTGCTCACAAGTTCTGGTTTCTTCTTCTTCAACACCAGCACAATCACAACAGCCACAAGTATTATGGCAACAATAAGACCTAAGACAACTCCAATAAGAAAGCCAGAGCCAGTTTCATCTGATTCTGAGGAGAATTTTGTCAACAGATTTGAATACAGTATAAACAATATCAATAGAAAAGTGAATAAACAATTGGCTTGTTAATCTAACTGTTAGAGAAATCAAGATGTCCACATGCTTGTTAGAAACATATATAACATGATGTAATGTAGTATGGAAGGAATAAAATTGATGGATACAGGTACAAAATTACTCAATTTGGCATTTGTGTTGTAGGAAATATAAGAAGCAATTTTTTCCAATAAATTCTGTTTAAACTGTGAGACAGAACAGTAAACACAAAACTCTTTTTATATACTTTCATTTTGTGATATAGTTATTTTATAAAATGTCAACTTCACATATTATCAGTCGAGTGAAAAGATTTATTAGTGTTTGACTGCTATTTGTCTAAAATATAATCTTGCTGTCTGTAGACAACGGTGATGCTAGTTATAAACTAGAAAGATACAATTCCTGACAGTGGTGTGAAATTGGAAGAAAAGTAGATTTCTAAGATAATGTGAATCTATATAAGGTAGATTTCTAAGATAATATGAATCTATATAAGGTAGATTTCTAAGATAATGTGAATCTATGTAAGGTAGCTTTCTAAGATAATGTAAATCTATGTAAGGTAGATTTCTAAGATAATGTGAATCTATATAAGGTAGATTTCTGAGACAATCTATATAAGGTATATTTCTAAGATAATGTGAATCTACATAGGGTTCTTCATGTATTTTTAAGATAATGTGAATCTGTATATCTTTCCTCATATTTTCTAACACAGTGTGAATCTACAAAGCATTCATCATAAATTTCTAAGATAATGTGAAACTTTATAAGGTTTCTCTTAGATTTCTAGCACAATGTGAATTTATACAGTGTTTCTCATAGCTTTCCAAGATAATGTGCTTCTGTTGAGGATTTCTCGTAGATTTTTAAGAAAATGTGAATCTATATAAGGTTTATTCTTCATTATAAGATATTGTGAACTTTTATAAGTTTACTCAAAGTTTTCTAAGATAATGTGAATCTATGCAGAATTCTCATTGTAATCTAAGATATTGTAAATCTTTAGAGGGTTCTCAGTGTATTCTAAGATAATGTGAATTTATGTTTTCTCAACTAAGATAATATGAATAATATAAACCTCACATTTTACCCATATTGGCAGTAATTTCATATCATCTGTAACTCATACTGCTACTAATTTCATATCATCTTTAACTCATACTGCTACTAATTTCATATCATCTTTAACTCATACTGCTACTAATTTCATATCATCTGTAACTCATACTCTACTAATTTCATATCATCTTTAACTTATACTGCTACTAATTTCATATCATCTTTAACTTATACTGCTACTAATTTCATATCATCTGTAACTCATACTGCTACTAATTTCATATCATCTTTAACTTATACTGCTACTAATTTCATATCATCTTTAACTTATACTGCTACTAATTTCATATCAACTTTAACTTATAGGTAAAGACAGTCCCATAACAAATACCATAGGGGGTGAAGCATTAGAGACCTCATTATGCTGGGCCATCAGAGTATGAGGTAGGGTGGTCAGTTCCTTTCCTCGCTGCCTTTCCTTCCCAGATTTACTCAGGTACCCATTTTACAAGGCTGGGTCGACCTTGGGGCTGCATTGGTTGGAAAAAATATCCTGCGCAGCTGGAGATTTGAACCCTCGACCATATGGTTGCTAGACGAGTGCTCTACTGCTACTAATTTCATTAATTTCATATCATCTTTAACTTATACTGCTACTAATTTCATATCATCTTTAGTTCTAAGGACTGTTATTGCCGAAGGTGGGGTGGAGAATTCGATCTCCACTCCAACGGCGTGCGTCTCAAACAGCCTCTGGCAAATATCTGGCACCTGAAAACCAGATACTTAGGGTAGATGAGTGGCACGTTTGGTAGCTCATCTGCCGCTGTTGGCGAGATTCTTCAGCTGCCGTGTGTGGAGCGGTGCTCCTCCCGGCCAATGAAGAAAGGTGCAAATGGGGTTGCCGCGCAGCAATACTGCAGAAAAGGTGGTAGAAAGGATAAAGCGAAGTAAACAGTCAAATCATGGCACCTCTGGTCTGGAGGTCGGCCACGTCCTGAGTGCAGTCATATCGGGTGAAATGCATGAACCGGCTTGTCCCAGAGGTTAAGACACTGCTGGCGAGACTCTTCAAATGCCGCACGTGGAGTGAAGCTCCTCTCGGTCAAGGAAGAAAATGCAGAAAAGAAATAAAGGTTGCTGTGCGTTGCCGATGTGAAAAGGTGGTGGAAAGGATAAAGTGAAGTTTAATCGGTATGTCCAGTAGTATCGCTACGAGAGCTATACATACCACGGCACCTCTGCTCTAGAGGCCGGCCTTGTCAGAAATACACTTACACTGGTGAAATATGCCTAAACCGGCACACACCAGGGGTGGAACTTGATGGCTAGACATGTCATGCCACCTCAGCTCTAGAGGTCGGTCACACCTGATAAACACCCATACTGGTGAATTTTGCCTAAACTGGCTCACACCAGGGGTAAATCTTGAAGGCTACGCATGGCACAGTACCTCTGCTCTAGAGGTCGGTCACGTCCCAAACACGCCCATACTGGGATAATATGCCTAAACCGGCTCAACCCAGGGGTGGAAGTCACTAGTGGCAAGGATTCGTCCTCCTGGACAAAAGCTCCATCCTGGTCACAGCTAGGAAGGGTAGCGGCCACAACGCAAAATGCTGAAGTCAGAGACACTGGATCAGGGCAGTCTAGATAGGCAACCACCTCTCACCCGGCGGGAATGTTTGTGTATCCTAATCATGCTGAGGTTTTCTGGTGAGAAAGTCCAACTCTGGACTGGATGGGCAACCACCTCTCACCTGGCAGTGATACACGGGTATCTCAAAACACATCGAGGTTTTCCGGTGAGAAAGTCCAACTCTGGCCTGGGTACTCACCCAGCGGGGATGCACTGATATCCTAAACACGTCGAGGTCTTCCAGTGAGAAAGTCCAACTCTAGACTAAACTGGTGCAACGAAAACCACGGTGTCACGCAATCCGCTTCAGAGACCCACCAAGAATACAGGCTAAAGCCCTGCGATATTCTGAACCCCTTGTGGTCCTCCTGGTGATCTCTAGGAGACCACGGGACCTAACGAGGATCACAGTGCGGTTTTGGTGGTAGAAGCGAACGAAGAAGAAGAAGATATCATCTTTAACTTATACTGTTACTAATTTCATATCATCTTTAACTCATACTGCTAATAATTTCAAATTATCTTTAACTTATACTGCTACTAATTGTATATCATCTTTAACTCATGCTGCTACTAACTGCATAACTCTTATCCATGCACTAGTGATTTCATGGCATCATTTACTGAAATAAGAGAAACAAAAACAACTCACAGAGCTCTGGGAGTCATGACCCAGATTATGACCCCCCCCCCCCCCCCAAACAAGTATCAGGAGTTTAATAGGGCAAAAACACTTGTTGGATAGGTGGGGGTATTTCCTCTGATGGTCTAGGGAGTTTTGTTGTTGTTCTGCTCTCTACAGTAAAGAGTTTCTTGCAAGCACAATTTCGCTTAAACAAGTTGAGATATGCAGATGATACAATCTTAATAGCAAAGAACTACAAGAACTGCTGGACACAGTAGTAAAAGAAAGTGAGAGCAAAGAAGTTCTGGTCATCTCAAAGAAAAAGGTGATTCCTGGATGTAAAATAACAGTAAATGGCACAAACAGGTGGACAAGTTTAGATATTTGGGGACACTACTGACCTCAGATGGAAGATGTCTTAACTGAGATCAAGAGCAGAATAATATAAGCCAAAATAATGTGTCAGAAAATGAAGAGAATTCTGTGTAATAAATCACCCTTTATTGGGAGTGAGGAAAAGAGTAGTCCAGTGACACATCGAGCCAATTTTATTTTACAGATGCGAGGCACGGTCAGTCACTAGTGAAGTAAAATGCCAACTGGAAGCCAGTGAAATGAGGTTCCTTAGTAGAATGCTGCGAATACCATGGACAGCAAAGAAATCAAACGAGAAGATTATGACGGAGGCTGGAGAGATGAGACAAACAATAACAAAAGTTAGAAGAAAGATAATCCAAATTCTTAAGACACGTTCTACAGCGAGGCAAGCTAGAATACATTGTGACAATAGAAACTACAGAAGGCAATAGAAATCAAGGTAGACAAAGAGAGAAAATACTGGATGGACTACTAGATAGCACGGACAAAGAACACAAGGACAGCTTATAATCAGCGCTCGGAGCAGAAGGTTGTGGGAAAGCATGATAGCCAACACCAGTCAGCGGGGCAACAGATAGAGACAATTTCAAGGTAAAATCTTTTCATCATTCTGTCTTGGAGACCAGAAGCTGCCAAGACAAACTTGACAAAGGCATTCCACTTTTACGGCTCAAGGCAAGAAAGCTGATATAAGAGTGACCAGCAGAGCAGGTTTTTCCTCATCACACGCACAATCTATTTTGGGAGGTGGGGGGTGGGGGGTTTGTGCTGCTGCAAGTCCATGGTGAAAATGATAGACTAACCCTGGTTAGCACATCTAACATGACTAGAGCATCTGAACATTGGAAAAGTGATAAACAGCCACAATGTCATAATCTGTTCTCAGCCATAGACAAAGAACCTCACCATGTCAACAAAATTCTAACTAGAGGTAAAATGAGTCTCTGCTGCTTGCCAATACAGGTTTTTTTTAGCACGCTACAACCTCACATGTACAAGGCTAGAAACTTTGGGAAATAATGGAAAAAAATGGGATTTCCAACACATTTGATACAATTAACATCACTGCTGTATCTAGACCAACAAGCAGCAGTAAGAATAAATGGTGAAACAACAACTTGGTTTGACATAAAACAAGGGGTCCATCAGGGGTGCATATTGTCACCTTACTTATTTAACTTGTATACTGCAAATATAATTAGGAATGTTAGAGAAGATGTAGACAAAGAATATCACAATGCCATAACAATTCGAGGTTATGAAATACCAGAGATTAGATATGCTGATGACACAGTGTTACTGTCCACAACACAAAAGGAATGAAAAAACTAATTATGTCAGTCTGTAAGAACAGCGAAGAGCAAAACCTATCTTAATGCGAAGAAAACTAAATTGATGACAACTAACAAAACAAATAAGGCAGCTGAAATATGGAATGAGGAACAATTGGAAGAGGCGGAGAGTTTTGAATATCTTGGATCACTACTAACTAATAATGGAGATACAATGAGGAAATTAAAAGGAAGACATCTATTGCTCTTCAGAAAGTAAAACAACTAAAGAATCTGTGGAGAGGAACAGACAGAACTACAAAAATAAGATTTTTTAGGGCATGCATCTTTCCCACCACAACATACGGCTGTGAGACCTGGACACTTAACAAAACAGCTGAGTAACACATACATGCCTTTGAATGTAAATGCTACAGAAGAATTCTTAAAATATCATGGACACAAAAAAAAGAACAAAAACATTCATACTACAAGAACTTAATATTGAAGAAGGCTGGCTAGTAAAGAGGATTAAAGAGAGAAAACTTAGATATTCTGGACACATTAAACGTCATGATAATCTAGAAAAGACCGTCTTGGAAGGGTACATAATGGGAAAAATAAAGAGAGGAAGACCAAGGCGAAGCTGGTTGTAAGACGTCGTTGATGATCTTCAAATGGATGCACCAGCAGCAGGCCATCTTACTTACAACCGAGAGACTTAAAGGAGTGCTGTTAGGGAGGCAAAGTTCCGCAAGGGACATGCAAACGAATGAATGAATTGAACAACCTTACACAAAAAAACATGCTCCATGAAAAACTGAATTTCCAGGTTTTTTTTTTTACGCTGAAATCAAGGCAAACTTTGACTTTTTATGACTGTGATAATTCTTTTCATATACTAACAAAGAATTCATCATTACATTAGATGCTCTATGTATATACAAGAAACTGTCCTATAAATTAAGATGTTTCTTTTTTTTAAAAAAAAAACCACATGTTTATTTAACCGCTCATTCAATTTCTAGCTTTGTAAACTAAGATTTCAGCTCTATATTCACAAGCCAGTAACTTCAATGTGTTAATACTGTAATGGGTTTTTTCCCCAGTCAGTAGAAAAGATGACAGGTGGGAGGAGAATACAAAAAAAAAAAATAAATGTGTTTGTGGAGAAGGTAAGATAAGGTACAGAAAATAATGCAAAAGGATTCTTCTGTAAATAAGACAGGAGAAATATCTGTAAGCTCAGCTTTTACAGGCTGATTTTCATAGCACAAAAATTTGACTGGGTGAAAACTGTGTACAAAGTTTTACAATATAAAACTTTGACTGTGGAAAAACTATCTGTGGAGAAAGTGTTATTAAAACTCTGACTGTGTGAAAACTATGGACAAAGTTTTATAATATAAAACTTTGACTGTGTGAAAACTATCTATGGACAAAGTTATGATATAAAACTTTGACTGTGTGAAAACTATACGTGGACAAATTTTTATGATATAAAACTTTGACTGTGTGAAAGCTGTGTTCAGTTTCATAATATAAAACTTTGACTGTGGGAAAATTGTGTGTGTACAAAGCTTCATGATATAAAACTTGACCATGGGGATACTACCTCAAAATGTGTACAAACTTTCATGATATAAAACTTGACCATGGGGATACTACCTCAAAATGTGTACAAACTTTCATGACATAAAATCTGACTGTGTGGTAGATACCTTAAAATGTTTACAGACTTTTGCAACTGTTTTTGTGTGAGGAAGATGGCTTAAAATGTGTAGAGACTCAACAAAAAAAAAACCAAAATCTTTGCAGCATAATTTTTATATTAAAATGCATATTGACTTTCATAATACTTTGTATAAAACTTATCTTGAAACATAATATTGAAATGTGTACTGACTTTCGTAACACATTGCAGGAAACTTATCTCAAAACAGATTTTCTTACATAAAACTTCACAAGGAAACTATCTTGAGATAAGTGTTGAGTTTCACATCATAAAATTGTGACTGTGGTGGAGCTCTTCGTAAGTTTACAAAACAACAAAAAGTTCTGCTCAAGGTGTAGAAGTTACTTATGTCCTGTGACATTTTCATGCTGCTGGAGCGTGTAGTGTTAGTGTCTTCACATTTCCCCACAGCATTCAAGGTAGGAATGCCTTGCTGCCTTCGCTTGTCCTGGGAAGCCCCAGGTATCCATTTCTTGAGGCTGGGTTGAGCCAGGTGTCGGTAGGTCCAAAAAAGTTTCTACTCCGCTGTGAAATCAAACTCAGGGACCTTCCGACTGCCAAGTAAGTGAGGGTGTATAAACATTTTTCATATAGTGACACATTTCAATGGTTTTTGTTACTTTGGATTTAATCATGAACTCTTCCGATACACCACAAAGTTAATCACAGACATTATTTTGTACCTCAGGTAGTTCTGGCTGCATATTATCTCGTAATAAAATGCATAAACAAGGAAAAAAAGTGGGAACAGCTTTATTACTTAACAAGTCAAGTATTTTGTTATCACAGTTTTACCGCAGTGGCTTGGTGTATACTTAGTTTTATTACATACTTATACATTATTATTTGTGTGTTATCATCTCGTGATAGTTTCTCAATGTTTTAACCAAACCTGTTACTGACTCCCTATGACCGAAGTTCTTAAATTATTGATTTTTTAACTTCTGTCAACTTGATTTCACCAAATAGACCAATTCATGAATGGGAGCAGTACTTGATATTTTTTACATGAAAATCTGACTACTTCAATTGTTATCTGACCTAAGAGATAGTATTAGGCAAGTAGACTGTCAAGAATGGTGACATGAATCCACTCTGTTGTTATGGCTGAAAGGTTAATTTACTGTTCTGACACTTACAGTTAATTTATTGTTCTGATGATTACAGTTAACCTACTGTTCTGATGATCATGGTTAATTTATTGTTCTGATCATCATCATCATCGCCTTTCACTCCCTTGAAAGCATAGGCCGTGGATAAAGTTATCCAGTCATCCCTGTTCTTGGAATTATTCTCTGCTTCCTTCCATGTGTATCCCTTGTCTCCGAGCACTGTCATAATTTCCCTTCTCCAAGTCTAGGTCTTCCTTGTTTTCTATTTCCTTGAGGATTCCATGTCAGTGCCTGTATTGCTATGCTGGTGTCTGGTTTCCTCAGAGTGTGGCCGATCCACCTCCGCTTCCTAGCATGATTTGTAGGTTCATAGGTTCTTGTCCTGCCCTTTCCCAGACCTCCTCATTCCTGATCTTGTCCTGCCATTTAATGTTTAAAATCCTCCTCAAGCAGTAGTTCATGAATGTTTGTATCCTCTGTTGTCTTGTCTTGGTCATAACCCATGTCTCTGAACCAATATAGCAGGACAGTCTTTATGTTTGTATTGAAAAGCTTAAGTTTGGTTCTATTGTTCTGATGATTAGAGTTAATTTACTGTTCTGATGATTAGAGTTAATTTATTGTTCTGATGATTGCAGTTAATATATTGTTCTGATGATTAGAGTTAATTTATTGTTCTGATGATTAAAGTTAATGAATGGGAGGAAAAAACTTGAGCTTTTTTTAATCCATTTGTGAAAAATGATGATTAATTCACAGATTACAAACTTATCAAATGTCATCATTAATCCAGATTTAGAAACAGTTGCTTCAAGTTGGACACTGAAATCAAGAGCCAAATGAATTCAAAACAATAGTTTCATGGTCAAATTTTGTAAAGTTTATTTTTATATAATGAAACAGAGTAAAAACAAGAAGTACACTGATCAGATGATGGGTAACACCTAGTATAAATGAACAACAGCTAGGAACAAAAGTGACCAACATTTAGCACAGGTTAAGAGTACTGATACTTATAAGACGATAACATTTGGAATATTCAACAGTGCTGAGACCTTGCTTGCAAATCAGTTCAGATACACTGAAAACACTCAGTTGTTAATATCTAACATCAAAAGTTGAATTTCAAGTTAAAAGAAGGAGAAAAGTCACAACAACAACTCTGATATAGAGGATGATCATGAGGATGATAATGAACATGGCATGGAATTGCAGTAGATTTTCTTACAGACTGCAAGTCCTGGTAGGAGTAGCTGACCAAAAACAAAAAAAAAACAAAAAAATGTAATAATGTTATCTGTATACATCACCACTGTCATCAATGACACAGAATAACGAGCAAAACTGACGATAATCTTAGCGATACAGACAAGAACAGAATAAGTAAAGCATAATTATATATATGAGATTAATTACAATCAGGAAAATGCAAATCAAGATGGAAGCAAGCTTTTAGGACTGAGAAAGGTGCCATATTATCTGCATAGGATCATTCACTGTGAATATATAATATATATGTACATTAGTTCAAACAGCCAATCTGAGCAGCTGTTTTTTTTTTGTTTGTTTACAGTAAAATACATTTTTTTCTTTAAACTGCTTTTAGTTTGTGCTTATCTATTATGATCCAAGAGTAACTATCTAAATGGGACTGATTATTATGTGAATATATATTTTATGTTAATACACCGTGAACTATAAATACCGTCTTGTGGACTGGCATGTCTCATCTAATATACCTCAAGTGATCAGTGCAGATCATGATAATACTAAGAGAACCAAGGGTTCTGTAACCAAAAAAAAAAACATGTCTCTGCTACACTGAATGTCTGAACATGGACCCAACACTCAGCAAATGGATACCTTAACCACTAAGCTGTCTAGCCTTGTAGGGTTCAGGATAAGGTAAGGTAAAATTCCTGTTTCCACACCATTAAGGCATATGGGGGGATATGGTGTTAGCCCCTATTTCCAGTACCTTCGGCACACGAAAGTCTGATGTGCTCTGTATCACGCCTGGTTGCATCTACCTTCCCAGATTTCTCTGGTACCCATTTTTTAGAGGATGGGTGGACCCCCGACAATTTTGGTGTGGTGATACCACAAAACAATCCCCAATGCTGTAACTTGAACCTGGCACCGCTGGATGAGTAGACTGAGCTCCTAACTGCTCAGCCAAGCAGGCTCTACCTAACCCTGTGAACTGCAACAAATCTGACCATAAACTTTTCTCAGAAGCTCACGGAAATGCAAATGATAATAAAATAATAAAACAAATCACATTAGAAGAAAAGTTTGGCTCTTACTCTAAAATTATGTCCCAAATAAAAATGGCTACCAAAATGAATGTGGTACAGACAAGTTGGTTCCAAATATTACATGAAATAAATCTAAAAAAAAAACAAAAAACTGCTGATTTCAAATATTGTTCAAAATATTAGCTCCATATACAATTGAAATAATATATTCAGAAAGTGTAAAAAAAACACAGCATGAAACCTACCCCACTGGTCATATTATATATAAATGCATTCAAATTTCAGAATATTTTTGGCTGCAGATATTTAACTGTCTTAAGATGCCAAGTCCCTATGGCTACAATAATGATTTGTCAATCTTTCTTTTTCACAACGGCTGCAGTAATGATTTGTCAATCTTTCTTTTTCACAACGGCTGCAGTAATGATTTGTCAATCTTTCTTTTTCACAACGGCTGCAGTAATGATTTGTCAATCTTTCTTTTTCACAACAGCTGCAGTGGCATCTATACTGGCAGCAAGAAGCAGCAGTTCGAGTTGAAAATAGAATTGGAAAATATCAACCTATAAAACAAGGGGTGCGACAAGGATGTGTACTATCTCCAGACCTTTTTTCTCTGTATAGCGAGAATATTCTAAGAACAATCATCACAGAACCAGGCATAAAAATTGGAGGATACAATATTAACAACCTTCGGTATGCTGACGACACAGTACTGATAGCTGAGAACCAACAAGACCTGCAAAATCTCTTGAATAAAGTCGCCAAAGAAAGTGAACAGAAAGGCCTTACTTTGAACATCAAAAAGACAGAGACTATGGTTATATCTAAGAAACAGAATCCACCAGCATGCAGTATTAAATTAAACGGAACTGTTCTAAAACAGGTGCAGAAATTCAAATACCTTGGAGCAGTAATAACTTCAGATGGGAAATGCAGAACAGAAATTAGGAACAGAATAGGCCAAGCAAAGACTGCATATCAGAGAATGAGAAACATATTGACCAACATCCTTATCAATGAGTGTTAGAAAACGAGTACTAAAATGCTATATTGAACCTATCTTGTTATATGGAAGTGAATCATGGACAATAGGCAAGTCTGCACAAAAATCATTGGAAGCAGCAGAAATGTGGTTTATTAGAAGAATGTTGCGAATCCCCTGGACAGCAAAAATAACTAATGAAGAATGTATGAGAAGAGCTGGAGAGACAAAAAACCTTGTCAAAAAGATAAGAGAGAGACAATGTACTTTCATAGGACATGCAATGAGAAGAGGGGGCATTGAAAATATTGTAACAACAGGAAAAATAGAAGGAAGAAGATCAAGAGGAAGACCAAGAGAAATGATACTGGACAGTCTGACGGGATGGTGTGAGAGGAGATCACCAACTGAGCTGATGGCCTGCATGAAGGATCGTGTACTCTGGAGAAGCATAATAGCCAACACCAGTCGGCACGGCACATGATGATGATGATGCAGTAATGATTTGTCAATCTTTCTTTTTCACAACAGCTGCAGTAATGATTTGTCAATCTTTCTTTTTCACAATGGCTGCAGTAATGATTCCTCCATCTTCCTCAATGTGTAAATGGTTCAGTCTTGGTCTGCCTGATCAACACATTTCTCTTTGGAACAATTTTGTGGCATGTACTGGACAGACAAATGTAGATGAGCATTCAGATATCTATTAATATACAAATGCTAGAACTTGATGACACTCTTAAAACTATTACCCACCAACGCCCGTGTTCTTACACTATGTATTTATGTAGCTTCATTTGACAGTTGTCGCATGAACTGGGAAGGAAGGTTTCTATATAATGCTTGAACAGTGGATAAACTTTTCTGTCTCTGATGACCAATAATTTGATGGTCTTATCACTGCTGTCATTTACCATACTAAACTACCAAAAAAAATCACAACTTTCTGGATCATGCCTGTAAAATAGCTTACTACTTGACAACAACAAACAAAACAAGTTTTTTTTAGCTAAACTAACAAAAATTAGAAACAGCAGAACAGAACAGGACAGAAACATATCATTCAGTTCCTGTATCTATACTAGATAGCGCCACTTCAGAAAACAACTACAGATTGTCTTATGAGTGAATTTCCAAGCCTGCTCCTTTATCTTACTACCATTCTTCTGTGGGAAAAACATGAACCAGAGATTGATATGTCCAGATTAGGAAATAAAGATGTGAGAAGGAAATGATGTCAAAATGTAAAAAAAAACAAAAACAAAAAACACAAAGATAGGAAAGTAGCATTCAGTTTAAATTCACATAATAACTTACAAAGACTTCTGATATACAAAATCACAAAATCTTAAGCTTCAATTAATGAATATGAAAGTTAAATGCTAGGTATATTTTTCTTTCTGGATTTTCTTCATCAGTTCAGTCTCATTACTGATATCTCCGATTTTGTCTGACCTCCCTCCTCTGCCATCTCTAATTATTAGCAGACTTTCAGGCAAACACAGCTGGATTTTTTTTTCTTGTTCCTTTCCTCACCGTCCATCTTCCTTTCTTTGATAAGCTTAATCCTTTGTGAAGTACAGTCTGCATCAACATTTCACTGGTTTGTTGTAGATCAAAATGAATGAAACTGTTTCTGCTACTACGAGCAATTCTTCTGAGTTCTCTCACAGAAGGTAACATAATCAAACATCTAGTGCTGTTGTGTTGTCCTTATCCAAAATGTCACAAAATGTGCTTCCATTAATTCTGTGGCCATGTGATGGTAAAATAAATATCTATGTCCTTCATTTGTGACAGACAATTAAGAAATAACAAAGCAGCTTAATGACAGATGAATATTGAAAGAGAAATGAACACAACACTCACAGCAATGATGCTAAATACAGTTCAGTAATGAACCGAGTTTAATAGTAATGATGGATATAGGATGGTACTAAATTAAAATGTAGTTTTCAGGAAAACTTTGATAAAATAATAATATATGAGGATATCAGCATTAACAAAAGTTTATGATGCACTTACCAACAACATACAACATAATTCAGGTTTTTTTCAATGTTAAGAAAAAAAAATCATAAAGTATCTCAATATGAAAAATATAATGCAACAAGTACTTGAAACTCCTCTTAAAATCGTTGACATCACAGATTTAAGTAGTCTGCTGCACTGAATATTAATATCTTATTATAGTAATATTTCATCACTCAACTAAGTTCATTGCAGTCATAGCTTTTACTTGATTGTGTACAGAATATTAGACAAGAAGAACATTTAGGTCTAACTTGATTTTGTGCAGAGAAAAAATGTCAGAAAGTAAAGAATTTAGGTTATAATCTTCTCTTGTAAAGAATGCTGAAATGAGAATTTAGGATAATCTGATTTTGTAAAGAATGTGAGACAATGAGAATTTAGGTATAATCTGATCTTGTAAAGAATACTGAAAGAAGAATTTAGGATAATCTGATTTTGTAAAGAATGTGAGACAAAGAGAATCTAGTCTAACCCAATCTTGTAAAGAACTTCAAGCAAGTATAAAATTTAGAAACTTTCTCCAGGAAGAAAATGAAAATCTGTGTGACAGAAGTGAATGAAAACTTGAAGAGGACTTGATCTGAAAAAAAAAACAAAACAAAACAAAACAAAAACCTAAACTTAGGGTGTATATTTAGTCTTATATATACTTACACCCCAAAAAACTATTTGTGTGTTACTAAACTCAGAAAAAGCTAGATTACTTTTGCAGATAAAAACTTTCCCTTTATATCTGTTTTACTAAATGACAGATGTGTTCTACAGAAAAAGTCTCATCACAAACTGCATAAACTAGTCCCTGAATGTTGGTACACCTGGAAAATACAATTTTACAAACATTCCATACCAAAAAAAAAAAAAAAGAGCTAATGATTATATAACAAATTCTGAGCAAAATGTTCTTTTTATTTCTTTAGTTATGAGAAGATTCTGAATGGAAACATTAAATTTGTAAAATACAAAAAAAAAAGCTTTATTTAATGTCATAAACATGCTAGTAAAAAAGAAATAGTAAAGAACTCATGCTCAGCTTTCACGTTTTCTTATTACAATAAGCTTGCTCTATTCACTTCTAAAAAGCTAAGGTAAATCTTCTGAAGTAAACATTCAGGAATGCTAGTAATATTTCAAAAGCTCTCTCAACATTTTTCTCCAAAAACTTTAACTCTTTGACATTTGTTAAATAATCATTACTTCTCAAGCCACATACAAACAAATATTCTAAAGTGATAATTCATAACAAAAAACCATACGCACAAGATGATGTACTCATATCATCATTTGAAACAGATGCTGAAAATCATATGTCGGCGACATTCTGCTTACAAACCAATAATTGAATATAATTCTTACAAATTTTTACAATGTGCATTAATACTGAAAACAGCATTAACTAAACATATTAACAGCATTAACAAAATACATGAATAAAAACAAATGTGTTATACTATACAGCAATGTCAAACAAACAAAAAAAAACCCAAAAAAATTCCGATTCATAACTTGTTTGGTCAACAAAAGCTGGTTCCGAGAGAAAAGACTTACTGCCCCTGTATATTTCACTTGCTAGAGCACAATATAAGAAGCAAATGTCAGTCACACCAAGATCTCAATCTTCAACCAGTCTGACTGTATAAGGAAAGAAATGTTTCACTTTACTCCAGATACTACCTTTAATGTCAGGAATTTCTCAGAAATACAACTTTTAATCCAATGAGGTATGGCATTATACCAGATTGTACTTCCTTTTTTTCCCTCCTGTCATTACTCCGCTGTAGATGGAGATTTGCTGATTCAGTGTCATATCATTTATAAAAACTAACAACGGAGAACTAGGATGTTCACACAGGTATTTCCAAACAATGTCCATGGTCTTTTCATCACACATCAATGATTTACCAAATACTTTTCTCAGAGATCTTAATTGTTGTTAATCAAATATGTTGATTTCTTTGTAATTTTTTTTACTCATACTTCTCTGGATGCAGAGAGAGAGAGAGAGAGTTCATGCACAATGAATCTGTACACTGTTTTTTTTTAATGGACTTTCCTGCAGCTGTGAACACTCTCATGCACTCTATGTATCTTGCTTGTGACACTTACTCCTGAACCTATGATCCCAGCTTGTAAACAGCCACAGCTGGACTTGGGTGTTTCCATTTTTCTCAGATCTGACATTACATTTTGTCCCGACACAAGCTCTGTCATTACTTGCTGCTAGGTTGAATTTATGTACACTCTTGAACTTGTATACTTATTACCAGCATCATCCTGTTGCTGAGCAGAACATGCTTACACTTATTCACACCTGCCACCAGAACCATCATCCTCTGGTTTTGGATAATCTCCGATATAATACAAACTATGACATATATTTCTACATGTCACCTTTTCCTGTGTGTGCTGTACAAATAAATGTCTACTGTTAAAACAAATTGCCTGACAGGATTATCTGACAGGGTACATTCAGTTTCTGTGTCCTGGAGATGTCCAGTAAGCCAGTGCTGGATTTCTAGGTTGCTAATGAGTAAACAGGGATTAGGAATTCATCATCAAAAAACCTGACCATGTCTGGAGTTTCAGACTGTCCACTTCACCAGGTTTTAGTCCTACTCTTCTTATTACCAAGAGAAGGAAGTAAACAGAAATCTTTTCTTCCAGTTTCACAAGAACCACTGAAAGCAGATGTTTGAAAAAAGCAAACTTTTATAAGAATAACTGTTCAAATATTTCTAAAAAAACTGTGAACAGAAAAGGATAAAAATGAAAACCTGAAATGGCATGTTTTTGATCAGAATTACACTTCCCTTTAATTGGCTCAACCTTTGTTAAACACTCCGCAGTCAAGTCACCAGAAAACATAACCTACAGTCTGGTTACTGAGTGATTTTCTGTACACACTGGTCTTAAATGTTACCAGCCACATACACAAAACTGAACTGTTGATCATACAAACTTAGGATGCAACAAACATTAAAATGGTGCCTTAAATATAAAGGGTAATATGTAAAAGTACAAATGAAAATGGTCGGCTTATTTAAATACAAAAATAATGAATCTTGGCAATTAAAAAAAAAAACCAAACCACTGCACAAGATTACCACATTGGTTTTAAAGCCACATACATTATGATGTAGTACAACACTAGCATACAGTACAGATATCAAGCTCTCACATCAGCATATATAAATGAGTATTCAGTAGCATGAAATCAAGTGTGATGCACATGCTGGATATGAAGTCAAGAACAAACATGAGTACATGGCACTAGACTGATGGGATATGACAGTCACCAAACAAAATTAACAGAGAATGCATTACACTGCTTTGGAATTCTTCAAACTTATGACACTATATGTTAGTGTATTCAATTATGAGTTTCTGGTGGAGTTTTCAGCATTCCCCCCCCCCAACAAAAAAAAAACAACAGAAAATAACCAATACATGTCATTCGACAACCTTTAGTTTTCAAGGGCACAATTTCTACATGTGAGTTATTTGCTATTATCACTGCTATCATATTTATTCCTAGCTTTTATCCCTGCTGGCAATTTTTTTCCTAGCTCTTATCCCTGCTGGCAACTTTTTTTCTGACCTTTATACCTGCTGGCAATGTTTCTACTGGCTCTAATCCCTGCTGGCAACTTTTTTTCTGACCTTTATACCTGCTGGCAATGTTTCTACTGGCTCTATTCCTGCTGGCACTTTTCTTCCTGGCAACTTTTTTCCTGCCTCTCATCCTTGCTGACAATTTTTCTCTAGGCCCCTATCCTTGCTGACAATTTTTCTCTAGGCCCCTATCCTTGCTGACAATTTTTCTCTAGGCCCCTTTTCTTGATGACATTTCTTCTCCAGGTTCTTATCCTTGTCAACAATTTTTCTCCGGGCTCCTATCCTTGTCCACAATTTTTCTCCAGCCTCTTATCTTTGCTGACAATTTTTCTCCAGGCTCCTATCCTTGATGACAATTTTTCTCCAGGCTCCTATACTTGATGACAATTTTTCTCTAGGCTCTTATCTCTGATGACAATTTTTCTCCAGGCTCTTATCTTTGATGACAATTTTTCTCCAGGCTCCTATCCTTGATGACAATTTTTCTCCAGGCTCCTATCCTTGATGACAATTTTTCTCCAGGCTCTTATCTTTGATGACAATTTTTCTCCAGGCTCTTATCTTTGATGACAATTTTTCTCCAGGCTCCTATCATTGTTGGCACTATTTTTCCTGGATGGCAGGTCTTCAGCATAATCTCCAGCTGGGATGACTGCAGTGAATCAGTCTATAATCCTTTCTCTGCTCCTTTCCTCATCCACAAAGTCTGTTATGGAACTAAATTCTGGCAATATAAATGAAATGGTCTGAAGTGAATGCAGGAAGCAGCAATACTTCATGCTTGTTTCAGCCTTCAAAACAATGCAGCTAGGCATGTTTACACAAGTTAAAAAACAACAACAAATATCCACATAATATGTGAAAAAATACTTTGAACTAATCTAACTTTTGTAGGCAGAGTGCAAGTTATTTTTGAGTATAAAGAAGAACATGTTGCACACATCTGACCTTCACTTACTTTACATGTTTTATTTGATTTCATGTGATTCTGCAACCTCAGGTACAGCTATGAAATATTTCTTATGTGCTATCTAGCTCTCATAGTCATTCCCGAAATATTTGAAAACAGTGTATTATTTCTTATGTGTTATTTTTAACAACAGGTCTACTGAGTATTTCGTTTAAAATTCACCACTTAGTGTGCACAAAATGACGGTCGCTAAATTTTAAAATGTCCCACAAATTTCTCAATTTAAGTTTCATATTTTTAAAACATGGTCTAAAAGGGATGATACTATCAAAAGTTCATTAAACATCCATAAATTCAATAATGAAGTCCACACAGTTTCTCTGACACACCATACTTATGAGCAAAGTCATGCCTGATGGGATTGGAATGATGCTTATTATGAGTTTCACCACTGATTCCGATGAAAACGAGTCTGCATGCGGCGCTTGTGGTTCACATGTGGAGATGTAGTCTTACGTTCTGACAGGGATGGCCGCACAGAACGGAATCTGCACGTTTGTCAGATCTATGTTTTCCAGTTTTAAAACAATTTCAAACAACGAAAAAAAAAAAAAAAAGCTAACAATCCTATCCATGTATATTATATATAATAAAACTATTATAAATGTCTCTAATCTGGACACCTGCTACTGCAAAAATGTCCTGCAACACTACAGGAGGAAATTATGCAAATACTTTACTGGAATAAAAATCTGGATGAGTTTTATCTTGTACGCTGGTGCTTCTCCTTGCATCACATGCTTGTCTATTATGCAGAAAGTCTTTGTGGCAGCATGTGTACTTGGAAATACATCATTTGATATTAAACTGGTTTCAGTAGAAGTAGAAATGTTGGGCCATTAAGACTTTAAATAAATGATACATGCAGAAACTCTCATTTACGTGATATCTGTACCCACAAACTAACAAAATATAACAAAAAAATAGCAGTCTTCAATTTCAGGAAACAAAAAAAAAAAAAAAAAGGGAAATCTATTCTCTTTTTTTCATGTGGGTGAGAATAACTTAGAACATCTGAAAATTAAATGTATATTTAGATCACTGTTTGTGACAAAATGTTTGACAATCTTCTGGGTAATGTATCAATGAAAGTGACTTTTTTGTTTTTAAAAACTGTAATCCTGAGAAAAGAAATTTTAAAAATCATGAGTTTCTGTTCATTTTACTCCCCAAAACTATTTTGCATGAAGTTTGAAAATGCTGAGAGAAAAAAAAAAACTGTCACTCATGATGAAAGCCTTCTGAAGTGACTGTAATATTATAACTACAAACACTGACAAAATGTCACATCAGTTTCTGCATGCTCAAACTTTTTAAAACTAAAATAAATTCAAAATTCTGAAACTAATTATACTAATTTTTTAAGATTTTCTCATAAAAATAACAAAACAAAAAAAAAAAAAAAAGAAAAAAAATATGAACCACGCTGTAACTCTTATTTTGTGAGTAAAGCTGTCGGTGTAGGAAATGGAAATGAACAAACAAACAAAAAAATTTACAAGCAAATTGTGAGTGTGAAGACCTTAGAAACAACACCAACATCACATTATTTGAAGCAAAAGTCCAGCCACTATTAATAATTACTGAGTTTACAAGAAATTAGCGTGCTTATAGTAGCTTTCTTGCTTCATTCAAAACTAGGTCAAGGTGTTTAGCTCAAGGTCACCAGAGAGCTGACAGGCATGCCAGGATGACTAGAAGAAGTATGTTGGCCACATTCATATTGCCCTCTCCAGCTTTACCCACTGAAATGTAAAGAAGACACAGTGTTCAATGTCAGCGGTCGTGCTAATGTGACCTATTTTAGCTTTCACATAAACTACATCTAAACATGTCCATCTACTTCACTGATATTTTTTTCCCACTTAAATAGGAATTCTTCTCAAACAATAATAATTTTAAAAATATATTATATTCTAGAATACCGTAACATTAACAATACAAATCTGATGTAAAGAAATATGAAGTAAATTCAGATAAAACAAATAAAACATGCTTTATGAAAGTTGTTTTACTACCTCTCAAGTGTTTTCTTACAAAAGAAAAAGTGGGGAAAAGTGAAGTATTATGTGCAGCCATGATTATTGTGTCAATTATTTTAACTTCACATCCCATTTTCAGCCAGCTTCCCCCCACCCCAACCCCCAGCCCCACTACCAACTGATGCATCATGAGCATATAGGTCATATGATGATATATCACAAACAAGATGCCAGCAGCTACATCTACTCAAAAGCTGTCTCTATACATTGTCTGGCATCATTTGGCATCTCTACTCATCCAGCAGAAAATATATATCTGACAAAGTGCTAAACTCAAGCTCAGAACAGTCTTCATTCATGCTGGAAATAAGAGCACGATGCAGAGAATAAATAGAGACTGTCAGGAGATTTCATTACTAAACTCAAGCTCAGAACAGTCCTCATTCATGCTGGAAATAAGAGCACGATGCAGAGAATAAATAGAGACTGTAAGGAGATTTCATTACTAAACTCAAGCTCAGAACAGTCCTCATTCATGCTGGAAATAAGAGCACGATGCAGAGAATAAATAGTCTGTCAGGAGATTTCATTACTAAACTCAAGCTCAGAACAGTCCTCATTCATGCTGGAAATAAGAGCACGATGCAGAGAATAAATAGAGACTGTCAGGAGATTTCATTACTAAACTCAAGCTCAGAACAGTCCTCATTCATGCTGGAAATAAGAGCACGATGCAGAGAATAAATAGAGACTGTAAGGAGATTTCATTACTAAACTCAAGCTCAGAACAGTCCTCATTCATGCTGGAAATAAGAGCACGATGCAGAGAATAAATAGAGTCTGTCAGGAGATTTCAATGCAATTTCCTCTTTTCCATGCAAAAACTTGGCAATCTGAAAGGAAAGACTGGTTTCTATCTGGACCAATCAGTGACTGAAACAAAGGCTATTTATAAACAAGGCATATACTCTTATGAAGATTTCATTCCATGCTGATAGCAATTTATTGAGAGTGGTAAAAAAAAAATATAAAAATCTATGTCAATACTAGGAAGCATTTTCTTCACCAGTCTAATTTTTATTCATTTTCTACATGATACCAGACACTAGAATTCACTCAATGTTTTAAGCACACAAAAAAAAACAACCAAATTCATAAATATGAATGCAATACTCTGTTGTAAAAGAAGCTGTGGAGATAAGCAGACATTCATTCATTCATTTGCATGTCCCTTGCAGAACTTTGCCTCCCTAACAGCACTCCTGTAGGCCTCTCGGCTGTGAGCAAGATGGCCTGCTGCTGATGCATCCATTTGCAGATCATCAACGATGTCTTGCAGCCATCTTCGCCTTTGTCTTCCTCTCTGTCTTTTTCCCATCATGTACCCTTCCAAGACGGTCTTCTCTAGATTATCATGACGTTTAATGTGTCCAAAATATATGAGGAGCAGACAGAACTACAAAGATTTTTAAGGGCATGCATCTTTCCCATCACAACATATGCCTGTGAGTCCTGGACACTTAACAAAACAGTTGAGAAACACATAAATGTCTTTGAATGTAAATGCTACAGAAGAATTCTTCATATATCATGGACACAAAAAAGAACAAATATATCCATACCACAAGAACGTAATACTGAAGAAGGCTGGCTAGTAAAGAGGATTAAAGAGAGAAAACATTTTGGATAATTTTGAGAAGACCGTCTTGGAAGGATACATAATGGGGAAAAAGAAAGAGAGGAAGATCAAGGCAAAGATGGCTGCAAGACATCATTGATAATCTGCAAATGGATGCACCAGCAGCAGGCCATCTTGCTTACAACTGAGAGACCTACAGAAGATTAGTTAGGGAGGCAAATTTCCGCAAGGGGTATGCAAATGACCGAGTGAGTGACTGTGGTGTAACTTTATAAAATGGATCTCTGACAAAATGATCATTCACAGATTGAATGGTTTGTGAAGATGATGGAAGAAGACAGGTGTTGCTGTAATTTTCCTGTAAATGAAAATGTGTAAGTTAGTGTTGTTGAAGGAGGCATCCATCTTCTTGCACTGGCTGGACCCCAGACATTAAATTACAGTTAACAGCATCAGCCTAGAATTAAGACTTCCAAAGCTGTCTTCCAAACTGTTCTCAAAATAAAAATCATCCCTGCGTACATAATATACTCCTGTAACATAGAAACCTTTCAGTAACAGAATATACTATAGGAGAACACTCTGACACTGGCAACGCAGCTTTTTTGTGTAAGTATATAAAACTAAATGTATAAAAATACACATGTATATAATAAATTTATACTTTCTCTTCTTTTCCAATTTCTTCATTCTGCATGTTTCTGAACAAATAAGACAAAAGCCAAAACATCAGAGGACTGTGCTAACATCAGTGGGCTACGAGGGGTGATAAGTTCTCGGCATAACGTACAAATACTTGAAACACACAGTTGATATTAGGTGTATTTGTAGATCAGGTTAACGTACGATTAAACATCAAGTTTCAAGAAATTAACTGCAACCAGTTTTTTTTTTGGCGTGGCAGAAATTGAGAAAATGAATAAAATTTCTCATCGAGCGGTCATTTGCTACCTCTGCATCAAGGGCTTATCATCGAAGGAGATCCATGAGGATACAGTGGAGACTCTAGGGGAAGAGTGCTCCTTCTTACAGCACAGTGAAGAAATGGGCAGCTCAATTCAAACATGGAAGGGAGAGTCTGGAAGATGATCCCCATCCTGGAAGACCAAGAACGGTAACCACAGATGAAACCACCAGTAGAATCCATGACATGACAATGGAAGATCAATGACTAACTGAGCGGTACATTGCTACTGAGTTGGGCATCTCCCAGGAACATATTCATGCTATTATTCACAACGATCTTCAAATGACAAAGGTCTCTGCTCGATGGGTCCCGAAACTTCTTGGAGCTGATCACAAACGACAGCGTCTCAATATGTCAAGAGACAATCTTGGCCATTTTTTTGCAGATATTGAAAAGTCTTTTGAGCAATTTATGATTATGGACGAGACTTGGGTTCATCATTTTCAACCAGAAACCAAAGAACAGTCAAAGCAGTGGAAACATCATGGATCCCCACCCCCAAAGAAAGCAAGGGTGGTTCTGTCTGCAGGCAAAGTGATGGCTTTCATATTTTGGGATTCAGAAGGTGTGCTATTTGTAGATTATCATCAAAAAGCCAGAATGGTCACCGGAGCCTACTAAGCTAATCTTGTGAAGCAACAATGGGTCAAACTGAAGGAAAAGCACTGAGGGAAATTGATGAGAAGAGTCATCTTTGCAAGACAATGCTCTATTTCACAAGTCGGCGGTGGCAATGGCTACCATTCATGAATGCGGCTTCCAGCTTCTTGAACACCCTCCTTATTCCCCAGATTTGGCCCCTTCGGACTATTACCTGTTTACCAAACTCAAAAAGGACCTCAGTGGTCACAAATTTGCTTCAGATGATGACGTCATTCACCCTGTAGACCACTTTCTACTGGCACAAGATGCTGACTTTTACAAAGAATGGATCCGTATGCTCCAGGATCACTGGACTAAGTGTATAAACTTGCATGGGAACTATGCTGAGAAATAATCCCAAAAAAGCTGTCCACAAATAATCCATGTACTTTATGCCGAGAACTTATCAATCAACCCTCATGGTTATTAATAGCTTTTTAAAAATAAATCTGAATTATCTGCAGCAGTAAAGCTGTTCAGTATAGAAAACAAAATATGTAAATACATAAACAACTGCACTTGAGGAAAGGAAAGAAATAGAAGCCTGTAGCAGTGATACAGAAAACTTGAAAGTTATGGGATTTTATGTTGGGAGAGTTACATACCTGTACCACAAGATATAAAAACACATGATAGTCAGAAAACTGTGTTTTATTTATTTATTTTTTTTTTTTTTGCAATGTGGCATTCCTGTGTTACTTTCAGTGATAACTATTTCTGCTTTGCTCTTTTTTGTCATTACCAATTTTAAGATATAGTGCAGCTACTGCCATATGTTTTCTTGACCTATAAGTACTATGGGACAGTCTCATACATGGAAATGGGACTTACATTGATTGTGAATAGGTGCACTGTGGCTCATGTACTCTAGATGTTTCACCTTTCATGCAGATATTCTTCATTATCAGTGGCTTTGAAATTTGTCTAGAAATGCAAGAGATTGGGATGGATAAGAGGTATAAAAAGATGAGATTTGAATCTCTGACCATCTGCTCTGTAGGCACATGCGCTGGCTACTAAACCCCGGAGTGCTGATATAATTGAAAAACCCTGTCACACTACCACTAAATCATCTACGACAGTTGGGAAACACACAGAAACATGCGATCTCAGTAACTGTCACAACAAAATCTCTTATAACCAAGTGTGTATAAGGAGCAGAATCTGTAACTAAGTACATATAGTATGTGCTGTCACCATCAGTATTTGGTAAAAAAAAAAAATGTAAAAATGACTTCTGTAAGAACAATCTTAACTTGTTTCCCCGCTGTTAAGTAAAATGTTAGCCATGACCAGTATTATCTATACACACCAAGAAAATTCAGTTATCACAAAATCCACAATCAGAATATTTTTGCTGGGATGGCTGTAACTTCTGGTTTAAATCTAACTAAATAATGATTGTGCAGTAAAACAAAGTCTTTATTAAACACTGTTTATATTTAAATATTTTATAACTTTACTTAAAGATTAATCTCAAGAGGACAGAAATAGACTTTATGACAGTTATAAGCATTGAATTAAGATATAAAAAGAAGAAAGGTTTCGATGTTATATGAGTGTGTACATTTTATTTGAGACAATTCAACATTTCACAGATGTTCGCAGACATTCTGCCAAGTCTTGTCTTGTCTAAGCAACACAACAGACAGATGGTGAAGCAAATACCAAGCAGCTTACAAACCAAACAGGCAGAAACAATATACTGTTGATGATGAAGGCAGCTGCCTCAAATAAGACTATGATAATGCCAGCATGAATACCACAAGACTATAAATAGTGGGTCCATGCAGAAACAACCACAAAATCTGCATCTAAAACAAAATGAATTTTGAACTTAAAATGTTCTCGGTCACGGCTTTTTTTTTTTCAAAAGTAAACATCTGAACATAAAAAGGAAATAAATCCATGAGAAATAAACTAAAGAAGACGTGTAGCCATTCTGCTGTGACATAATCAATCTTGCGTTTGCAGGCATTTTGGCAAATGACGAGAAGTAACAGAACATTCATGAACAAACTTAAAGGGAAACCAAGCATTACTTATAGATAAACAGAATGTGCAAGTACTATTAAATAAAATTAAAACTCATAAAATGACACAAAGATGTCTGCCATAGATTAGTTGGGTAAAGATTGACAAAGTGTATATACAGTGAGATATTGTTAATACATTTTCAAACAGGTAATTATGAGGGGAAAAAACTGATGAATTTCTTTGGTTATAACAATAATAATAATTATAATAATAATAAAGTAAATAAAACAAAAAAGAACTTTGCCCATTTTGTTCAGAATTTTAAATTTTCTGAGACTAAAACAGCATCTTTATAATTTACTATAGATGATGGCAGACCTCTGTCCTGAACGCAGAAACAGAGAAGAATAAAATGACGACCTTAAATGAAGATTTCTATGCATAGATGGTAGAAGCTCAGATGCAACAGTAGGATTGGTGATAATACCTGTGCCATCTGAGTTTGCGGTGCTTCCTACCGTACTACCACCACCACCACCACCAGCCCTTCCGGCATCTTCAAGACTCTCAACTTAAACAGTGGTTATGTGATAAACAAAATCAAAATTGAACACTAAAATATATAATTTCCATATCAGTACACATAAAATTCCGCACTACATATTTGCAAGAAAAAAAAAATAGGTGGCATAATATAAATGTTTCCTTGTACGCTGTTCACTCTCTAATACTGAACATCCTGTCTAAAAACAAAGGCAGAGGAGAACTAAAACACTTCAATATATTAGAGAAAACAATGTAACTCTAGCATGGCCCACAGGCACCCAGGGATATGGTAGTGATGGCCATATTTTTCTTGGCACATGATAAGATAATGTTATCAGCACATGCTTTGCTGCCTTTCCTTCCCCAGCTCCAAAGGGGGCCAGACACCCATTTCTGCAGCCTGGGTGGCTGAAGGGTTTCCAATCTCGCCGTAAGAAATGAGCATATGCTGACCTCCACATATCGGACAGGACAGACAAAATATCTATAACAAGACCAAATATATTCTTTTCTGATAAGTTTACATCAATCCACTCATGCTGAGATGCAGCAGTCGGACAAGCTGAGTAAATTGATATATATAAATCTCTTCTGCTAGTTAGTAAGTCTATATAAAGACAAATTTATATGAGAATAAATACAAATCTATACAAGAAATAAAGTCAGGTCTATATTAACTGCCTTTCACAATACAAAAACTGACTTACAAGTCCCTAGTATCAAATCACATGAGAAATGCCATTTGAAGCCAGGACTTTCTCTCCAAAATAGGGGGAAAATATCCAGTACCGTTTTTTTTTTTTTAATGATGGTGCACAAATAATAAAAATGAGCAAATAAAACTTTAAAGAAGTGAAACTAAGCTCTGGAGAACACTCTGCAGATAAGCTAAAGTTCTTATTTGAGACAAGCAGAAAAAAGAAAGATGATGTTCTGTGTGACAATACATTGAATGACAACATCATTTAGTCTGAAATATTGCAATACATGAATGAGAAATGAAGAGAGTAGGAATGGTATTTTGTACTCAGTGAAGTGTGTGTACACATTCATAATACACATTCATAAACATGTATTTAGTATTATATATTACATAAATCTTGAATATGATGTAGTGAGCATAAGTGTAATACTGCAGTACACGATTTTTTGTGAAGACTGATCCATAATCAAATATGCATTTATAGTCTGAGCTATTTATTTGTATAAATGCTCAAAAGCATATATGAGCATATACAATGTAAAATGAGAAGGGAATATATGTACTGCGCTATTTTAACACAATATTAAAGATTATTTACTAGACCATGGAAAATTCTAACAATACCAGCAAGTTCTAAACTATAACAATACCAGCTAGTCCTAAACTCTGACAATACCAGCAAGTCCTAAACTATAATAATGCCAGCAAGTTTTAAGCTATAACAATACCAGCAAGTCCTAAACTATAATAATGCCAGCAAGTTTTAAACTATAACAATACCAGCAAGTCCTAAACTATAATAATGCCAGCAAGTTTTAAACTATAACAATACCAGCAAGTCCTAAACTATAATAATGCCAGCAAGTTTTAAACTATAACAATACCAGCTAGTCCTAAACTAAAGTAATACCAGTAAGTCCTAAACTCTAACAATACCAGAAAGTCACAAACTCTAACAATACCAAAAAGTCATAAACTCTGAAAACACCAGAAAGTGACACTACCAGAAAGTCTTAAACTCTGACACTACCAGAAAGTCTTAAACTCTGACACCACCAGTAAGTCATAAACTCTGACACTACCAGAAAGTCATAAACTCTGACACTACCAGAAAGTCTTAAACTCTGACACCAACAGTAAGTCATAAACTCTGACACTACCAGAAAGTCATAAACTCTGACACTACCAGAAAGTCTTAAACTCTGACACCACCAGTAAGTCATAAACTCTGACAATACCAGAAAGTCATAAACTCTGACATTACCAGAAAGTCTTAAACTCTGACACCACCAGTAAGTCATAAACTCTGACAATACCAGAAACTCATAAACTTATTCTTCCCCATTTTCATTCAAGACTTCTTGGGGGAAATGTTATTCTTCTTGTTGCACAAAGAATATGGTTTATGTTATTAATCTTCATCACAAGGAGTATGCTTTTTGTCATTAATTTTAATCGCAAGTACTATTGTTAATGTCATTAATCTTCATCACAAGGACTATGGTTTATTTCAGTATTCTTAATCACAAGGAATATGGCTTATGTTATTAATCTTCATCACAGGGAATATGGTTATTGTTATTAATCTTAATCACAAGGACTATGGTTAATGTTATTGATCTTAATCACAAGATATATGGCTGATGTCATTAATCTTCATCACAAGGAATATGGTTTATGTTATTAATCTTAATCACAAGGAATATGGTTTATTTCAGTATTCTTAATAACAAGGAATATGGTTTGTGCTATTAATCTTAATCACAAGGAATATAGTTTATGTTATTAATATTCATCACAGGGAATATGGTTTATGTTATTAATCTTAATCACAAGGAATATGGCTGATGTCATTAATCTTCATCACAAGGAATATGGTTTATGTCATTAATCTTAATCACAAGGAATATGGTTTATGTTATTAATCTTCATCACACGGAATATGGTTTAAATTATTAATCTTCAGTCTAAACTCACAAGGAATATGAGTGTAATGTATGTCATTAAAATTAATTGGAATGCGGGTTTAATGTCGATGACATTATTAATCATCATCATTATGTGGTATGCCAAGTTTCTAATAACATTCATGAGCATGACCCTCCACAGATTCTGATATTCCTTTATTTCTAATAAGTCTATGTAATACCACTACTATTTTCACTAAGCATATCTGCCATGTACCAATACTTGTTTCATCTCTTAATCAATATAACTTACCAGTGACAGATGGCAATGTTAAATGCACAACCTACAAGCTGGTTGTAAGTACAATATAATATACATATAACATACTGCTTACTTTAACCTCTTTTACAGACAGTTCTCACTAATGCAGACTGATAGACTATCTTAAAACACGTAGCCTAGCTTCTAATGTTTGAACAAATAGAGCAGGCCAAAACAGATAATCTAGTGCTGTGTGTGTTAGTCTATACAAAGGAGAAAATCATATATTAACTGAACTGACAGCAAATGGAGCCCATCAGTGTACTTTCATTCTCTTGTCAGATCATGCCTTACCAAGTTATAGTTGCATATGTACATAGTAATCAGGGTTAGTTGTATATGTACATAGTAGTCAGGGTTAGTTGTATATGTACATAGTAGTCAGAGTTAGTTGTATATGTACATAGTAATCAGGGTTAGTTGTATATGTACATAGTAATCAGGGTTAGTTGTATATGTACATAGTAATCAGGGTTAGTTGTATATGTACATAGTAATCAGGGTTAGTTGTATATGTACATAGTAATCAGGGTTAGTTGTATATGTACATAGTAATCAGGGTTAGTTGTATATGTACACAGTAATCAGGGTTAGTTGTATATGTACATAGTAATCAGGGTTAGTTGTATATGTACATAGTAATCAGGGTTAGTTGTATATGTACATAGTAATCAGGGTTAGTTGTATATGTACATAGTAATCAGGGTTAGTTGTATATGTACACAGTAATCAGGGTTAGTTGTATATGTACACAGTAATCAGGGTTAGTTGTACATGTACATAGTAGTCAGGGTTTATGTGAATAAACAATTTAAAGAAAACATTAATCTTTATGCACTGACACTCATGATTTTTGTCCATATAATTTTGCTTGCGTATTTAAAAAAGAGCACACACGGTTTTCACTTCTTTCTTGGTTGGACAGTTAGTCAGTCAGGAAGTACCATCATCAATGCACTCCAGAACATATCCACAGGTGCTCTGATCTCCTCTTCAGTTTACTTCCTTCGGCACACAACGATTACACTGTTCAGTGTTGGCTGACACCTCTTCCTTAACCCTCCACCTCTTAACCCTTGACTGCCCTGCTTCATAAACTTCCTACATAACCCAGTTTCACTGCTCCTATCGTGTCAGAGTTTCCTGTGATGAGCAGCTCCTTTAAAAGCAATTTTTGTGTACAGGATTCATCCAGGTAAGTAATCAGGTCATATATTAAATTATTTTTCATAAATCTCACAGCAGCAGGGCTGCAAGGATGGACACAAGAAAGTGAATTATGAATGAAAGAAAACTGAAAATTAAACATTGTACTTTGTGGGCTGTCTGCATTATTTAAGTGACAGCCAGGCAGTACTTCTCTTTATTTTCTGCTTGTCTATGTGTGTGTGTGTGTGTGTGCATATGTAAGAAGATATCAAGACAATGCAGAAACATAAGCAGCTAGAAATATAAACATGGAGAAAAGTCATGAGAGAAGGAAAGAATTTACAGAATCTGTATAATAAAATAATCCTAAGCAGTTTGCACAACTGACCATATAAATGTTAGCTATTAGAAAGACATAACCTCATTAAAATTAGCTTGAGCTTACTTTCATACAGCAACAGCCTGAAATAGGGGAGTCTTTACTGGAAATAAAGTTCAGCAACTCTGTGACTCAGAGTAAAAAAAAAAAAAAAAACAGGGTATGAAAGCCATGAAAGTAAACTATAATACAAAAGATACTCACTTCCTGGGCTTGTTTTTATAACTTTAAACTCTTCAGGAGATTCTCCCTCCTTGTTCAGCGCAGTTACACGGATGTCATAGTAGCTGTCACGCTCCAGGTTGTTTATGGTGTAGGAGAGAGCATTTGGGTTGGTAACGGTCTCTGTGGTGCAAGAACCCAAGTAACCGACAACTTCCCACTGAGATGTACCACTAACTGAAACTGAGACCTAAGAAATGACACAAGATAATATGAACACTGTTTCCAAATAAAAATCAAACAAAACTACTAGAATATGAAAGCTACACAAGCTTACATCTTGCAAAACATGTGCATCTCAATGTAATGGAATTTATGTCAAACAGGTGCTCCTAATCACAATGAAACTTATGGGAAAAACAAGTGCTCTTAAATGTAATGAAACTTTTGGGAATACATTGGTCCTAAATGTAATGAAACTTATGTAGAGGAAACGAGAACTCTTAAATGTGATGAAAACTTATGTAGAGGAAACGAGAACTCTTAAATGTGATGAAAATAATGTGGAGAAAACAAGAACTCTTAAATGTGATGAAACTTATGTAGAGGAAATGAGAACTCTTAAATGTGATGAAACTTATGTGGAGAAAACAAGAACTCTTAAATGTGATGAAACTTATGTAGAGGAAACGAGAACTCTTAAATGTGATGAAAACTTATGTAGAGGAAACGAGAACTCTTAAATGTGATGAAAACTTATGAAGAGGAAACGAGAATTCTTAAATGTGATGAAAACTTATGTAGAGGAAACGAGAACTCTTAAATGTGATGAAACTTATGTGAGGAAACAAGAACTCTTAGCTCTTCCTGTGCCACAGTAAGAAAAGCGGACGTTCAGTTGCTTACCAGAGTAAAAGCGCAAGTCTTGATATGTTAGAGGGTATAGTTGTAAAATGGAATGGAAAACAGTATTTACATGTACATCCGTGTACTTATTATGTTTCAAAATATAACTAAATGTATGAAAATTTCATAAATGCAGAGTTTTTAGGAAAAAAGAAGTAATGTGATGTTTTTAGACATTGATTGTGCCCAGCTCACCATCGGCTAGGTCTAGATATACACTACTTACCATTTGAGATGTGTAGATCTACTTGTCGATCTCATATTCTGATTCTATGTTGCATTGTCGCTAAATTAATGTCTGAAATAACCTTCGAACTACTTCTCCCGTCATCTAATATGTCTAGATCTACTTGGGATACATTCAAGAGCAGAGGGGTGGTCACAGGCCATGTCCATACCCCTATCTACATCATCAAAAATTGAAAAATTTCGGTCTTTCTCTTGCTTTTTCTCACTCGGCATCGCTCGTAACTAGGCACTCTTTCACCATTTTGAAAAGTGACACCAGAATTGCAACGAAATATGTACAATCTAAATGTTACACAGGTTGTTTTATTGAAAAAAACCAATGTCTGTCGTATCGACCATTGGTAAGCATAGGGAAACCGGAAATGTCGATAAAGCGACCAAAGGCACGGGAAGAGTTAAATGTGATGAAACTTATGTGGAGGAAATGAGAACTCTTAAATATAATGAAACTTATGTGGGGGAAAACAAGAACTCTTAAATGTGATGAAACTTATGTGGAGGAAACAAGAACTCTTAAATGTGATGAAACTTAAGTGAGAGAAACAAGAACTCTTAAATGTGATGAAACTTAAGTGAGAGAAACAAGAACTCTTAAATGTGATGAAACTTATGTGGAGGAAACAAGAACTCTTAAATGTGATGAAACTTAAGTGAGAGAAACAAGAACTCTTAAATGTGATGAAACTTATGTGGAAGAAACAAGAATTCTTAAATGTGATGAAACTTAAGTGAGAGAAACAAGAACTTTTAAATGTGATGAAACTTATGCTGGAGAAACAAGAACTCTTAAATGTGATGAAACTTATGTGGAAGAAACAAGAACTCTTAAATGTAATGAAACTTATGCTGGAGAAACAAGAACTCTTAAATGTGATGAAACTTATGCTGGAGAAACAAGAACTCTTAAATCTGATGAAACTTAAGTGAGAGAAACAAGAACTCTTAAATGTGATGAAACTTAAGTGAGAGAAATAAGAACTCTTAAACGTGATGAAACTTAAGTGAGAGAAACAAGAACTCTTAAATGTGATGAAACTTAAGTGAGAGAAACAAGAACTCTTTAATGTGATGAAACTTAAGTGAGAGAAACAAGAACTCTTAAATGTGATGAAACTTATGCTGGAGAAACAAGAACTCTTAAATGTGATGAAACTTATGTGGGAGAAACAAGAACTCTTAAATGTGATGAAACTTAAGTGAGAGAAACAAGAACTCTTTAATGTGATGAAACTTAAGTGAGAGAAACAAGAACTCTTAAATGTGATGAAACTTATGTGGAGAAACAAGAACTCTTAAATGTGATGAAACTTATGCTGGAGAAATAAGAACTCTTAAATGTAATGAAACTTATGTGGGAGAAATAAGAACTCTTAAATGTGATGAAACTTATGCTGGAGAAATAAGAACTCTTAAATGTGATGAAACTTATGTGGGAGAAATAAGAACTCTTAAATGTGATGAAACTTATGTGGGAGAAATAAGAACTCTTAAATGTGATGAAACTTATGCTGGAAAAATAAGAACTCTTAAATGTGATGAAACTTATGTGGGAGAAATAAGAACTCTTAAATGTGATGAAACTTATGCTGGAGAAATAAGAACTCTTAAATGTGATGTAACTTATGTGGGAGAAATAAGAACTCTTAAATGTGATGAAACTTATGCTGGAGAAACAAGAACTCTTAAATGTGATGAAACTTATGCTGGAGAAACAAGAACTCTTAAATCTGATGAAACTTAAGTGAGAGAAACAAGAACTCTTAAATGTGATGAAACTTAAGTGAGAGAAATAAGAACTCTTAAACGTGATGAAACTTAAGTGAGAGAAACAAGAACTCTTAAATGTGATGAAACTTAAGTGAGAGAAACAAGAACTCTTTAATGTGATGAAACTTAAGTGAGAGAAACAAGAACTCTTAAATGTGATGAAACTTATGCTGGAGAAACAAGAACTCTTAAATGTGATGAAACTTATGTGGGAGAAACAAGAACTCTTAAATGTGATGAAACTTAAGTGAGAGAAACAAGAACTCTTTAATGTGATGAAACTTAAGTGAGAGAAACAAGAACTCTTAAATGTGATGAAACTTATGTGGGAGAAACAAGAACTCTTAAATGTGATGAAACTTATGCTGGAGAAATAAGAACTCTTAAATGTAATGAAACTTATGTGGGAGAAATAAGAACTCTTAAATGTGATGAAACTTATGCTGGAGAAATAAGAACTCTTAAATGTGATGAAACTTATGTGGGAGAAATAAGAACTCTTAAATGTGATGAAACTTATGTGGGAGAAATAAGAACTCTTAAATGTAATGAAACTTATGCTGGAAAAATAAGAACTCTTAAATGTGATGAAACTTATGTGGGAGAAATAAGAACTCTTAAATGTGATGAAACTTATGCTGGAGAAATAAGAACTCTTAAATGTGATGTAACTTATGTGGGAGAAATAAGAACTCTTAAATGTGATGAAACTTATGTGGGAGAAATAAGAACTCTTAAATGTGATGAAACTTATGCTGGAGAAATAAGAACTCTTAAATGTGATGAAACTTATGCTGGAGAAACAAGAACTCTTAAATGTGATGTAACTTATGAGAAAACAGGTGCATAAAAGCTGTCAGAGCTGCAAGATGATCAAAGCAACAAGGTTTACTCACTTTACAGAACTTGATATTGAACTGTATAATTGGTGAACCACCGTCATCAGGTTTATCCCATCCCACAGTATAGGAATAAGATTCAGGACCTTCTCGCGGTGAAACTATGGCCATTTTAAGTGGTTTGCTGACATCTTTGGTCTTAAAGGACTGTGTAGTTTGTGTGCCAAGCCCAACATCATTTCGAGCGGCCACTTGAACCACATACGATGTTTTTGGTGACAGGTCTTTCAGCTCTAGTGAAGTTGTCTGCTGGGTGCTGTCTGAAAGGCACAATACAACTTCACTATCATAAATGCTCAAATGTTAAAGTCATAAAATTCAAGACTTTGTCTATGTTCCCCTTCTGATGTAGGAAATTCTTACCATTTTCATAATCTCTGTGGTTATGTATGATTGAAACTGCTCTAAACAAGTACAGCAGATATAGATTGATTTGTCAGTTTTATAAACATTTAGGAAGAAGAAAGGAGAAGGAAAAAGAAAGGAGAATCAGTAACAGAAGACAACAAGAACATGAGGATAAAAAGAAAAAAAAATGACCCAATGTTTCAGTAATGACACTTATATCAACACAACAGAGAAATGCACTAAAAAAAAACTTATCTGCATCAGATCAGCTTAACATGGAAGGAAGTCAGCACATGTGGGAAACGACAATGTGAGAAAAGCTATTGGTAGAAAAGTGAAACAGTAGTAATAAAAACTATTGTTAACCCATGCTCCCCTGGGAACAACTGTGTTAAGAGCACACTTATCTTAACATAGTGTTTGTGAGACAGGGAACATAGATCTGTTTGCTTAAAAACTCTGACCTACTTCTGTAGCCCAGAAACTTGTAGCAATCAACACTAATTGTAATTGTTATTTTTGTAAAATGTAATGTCAGGTTGGTGGACGGATGGGGACATGGAGATCTCTGGCGGGGATGAGGGAAGCCTGGTGTGAAACCAATGAATCCAGGACGTGACAAGCCTATAGGTCTTTACAACAATGGCTATCAGAATGATGTAAACAAAACAGAGCCAGCAGACTATAGGTGGCGGGGAATGGATATCGTTGAAGCACTCATCAGATTCCTCATCTCAAAGTCAGAGTGTCTTTGTGGAACTGTCTCCAAACCATCTGACATGGAGAAGGGACTTACATACAGCGACCAGAGGCTGGAAAATAAAGTTATGGCCAGGCCAGCCACGCTGTCTTCATGGCAGTCCGAGCAAGACCACAGTCTGCCCTAGCAAGGAAAGGTGCTGAAGTCGGAGTTACCCAGCCAAAAGGCGCATCGCAAAAATCAGGGTAACACGCATTATCACTAATGAATGTCTCTATCTGCAATTTTCAAATAATGGTGCTCGCCCTGTGAAGACTAACCAGGCAGGTGCAGTGCCGGGCCCCCTGCCTCGAAAGGGTCCACCCATGCTACTGGAGGTCCTCTCAGTTTGTCTTGTGGAGTCAGGAGACATGAGAGTAGAGCTACTGGCCAAAAAATACAACGGAAGAAAACAGCCAAAAAGCAAGAACTTAAAATAATGCAGTGGAATGCTGAGGGTGTCAGCAGTGTTAGAGATGGCTATAGCAAAAAGGTGGAACTAGAGAACATACTTTTTGCAGAGCAGGTAAGTATATGCTGCATACAGGAGACACACCTAACCAAAGATGCCGCCTTTAAAATCAGAGGCTACCAGTGTTTTAGATCAGACCAACAGGACAGAAGAAAAGGAGGAGTACTCACACTTGTTAAGAATAACATCAGCGCATGTCAGGTGGGAGTGTTCATGGAAGGAGCCGAATATCAGATGATCCATCTAAAAAGTAGTAATACAGATTTCCACCTCCTTAACTATTACTGTCCTAATGATCGCCCACTTGCTTTAGAAACAATCCCACACAAAGAGAGACTGATGGTGTGTGGCGATTTTAACAGCCATTCCCAGAGCTGGGGCTATGACCACATAGACAAGAGAGGAGAGGAAGTTGAGAGCTGGCAGGATGATAATGGACTTCTCCTGATAAACCAGCCAATGGATCCCCCAACATTTTACTCAAGGGCTTGGCGTACAACCTCAACACCAGATCTGGCATTCCACTCTCCAGATCTGAAGTGGAACATTACACGTGAAGTTGGAAAACAACTTGGAGGTAGCGACCATCGACCAGTCTTCCTGACAATAGAAAATGAACTCCTTAACACCAGTAGCCATCTCCCCAGATGGAACTATAAAAAAGCAAACTGGACAATGTACAGACATCGTACAGGTATCCTGGTGGGACAGCTGTCCATAGAAGGTAAGGATATTAACAGCATAGTGAAGGAATTAAATGCTTGTATCCTTCAAGCCGCTCGTGAAACCATTCCCAGAGGAGCTCGCAAAGACTATAAACCATACTGGTCTAGTGAGCTGGGAAAACTCCATGATGATGTGGAAGCAGCTTGAAAGCAAGCAGAAAATAGACCATGCCAAGAACACCACAATAATTACCAACATTCTAAGGCCAAATTTCAGAGAGCCAAGCTGCAGGCCAGACGGGAAAGTTGGAGAGAGAAAACAGAGTCCCTAAACTCTGAAAAGGATGGAAGGAAACTGTGGAAACTAATCTGATGAGAGTACTGGAAGAAGTACAAAGGTTACACTAATAGAGGATGGGAAAACTCTTACAGGTAAGCAGGTAGCAGATCACTTTGCTCACATGTTTGCACAGGACTGCAACATTGATATCCATCCAGAGAAGGAGCGTACAGTGCACATCGAGCCACAGAAAGAAGAGGAGCAAGTCAGAAAAGTGGAGGTCATGGATGCACCAATCACACGCAGCGAGTTAGACCTAGCAGTCAGTAAACTGAAACCAAGAAAATCACCAGGACCAGATGGAGTGTCCAATGAAATGATCAAGAACCTGGGAATGGCAGCAATGGGAAAGCTGTTGGATATTTTCAATATGTGCTGGAATACAGGTAAGTTACCTCAAATCTGGAAGGAAGCAAGCATGATACCACTGTTAAAGCCAGGGAAAAACAGTGATACTGCCTCCAGCTACAGGCCAATCAGTCTCACTAGCTGCCTATGCAAAACGATGGAGCGCATCATTGACCTGAGGCTAAAATGGTACCTAGAAAGTGAAAACCTTCTCATTCCACAACAAGCAGGATTTAGGCAGTACTACAGTACGGAAGATCAAGTGACCTATCTCTCTCAAGAGATTGAGGATGCATTCCAAGAGAAAAACCTTGTACTAGCAGCGTGGATAGACCTGAAGAAAGCCTTTGATAAAGTATGGAAAAAAGGTCTGCTGTGGAAACTAAGAAACTGCAATGTGAATGGAAGACTGTACAACTGGATAAAGTCCTATTTACACAATAGAAGAGCTAGAGTAGTAATGGATGGACACAAAAGCCAGAAAGTACTTCTGCGACACGGTGTACCACAAGGAGGAGTCCTTTCGCCTACACTATTCCTTGTATTCATTAATGACCTGGTCAAGGAACTTCCCTATGGAATCAAAGCGGCACTGTATGCAGATGATCTGGTCATGTGGTGTACAGATGAATATGCGACAGTTGCTACACAGAGACTCCAAAGAGCAGCAGACATCTTGACATCATGGACAAACAAGTGGTGTGTAAGTATCAACACAGAGAAATCAAGTACCACTCTGTACACTCTCTCATCTAAACAGAAAGCAGGTAAGATCTTTGTAAATGAAATATCCTTAAGAATGGACAACCAACCCACTTACTTAGGAGTGACTCTTGACTCAAAACCGACTTGGAAGCAACACATCAACATTGCAGAAGCAAAAGCCAGAAGAAAACTAGCCATATTAAGAAAATTAAGTGGAACCACATGGGGAGCTAGTGAAAGAATCCTCAAGAATGTCTATCAGCAAAGTATTCTACCACATTTAGAATATGGCTCAACATCTTGGTGCACAGCATCAAACACTACGCTGCATAATCTAGACAAGGTTCAAAATCAGTCACTACGAATTATCACAGGTGCCATGAGGTCCACACCAATAGTAGAAATGCAGAAAATAGTTGGTGTTCAAGCGCTAAAGGAACATAGAGACACAAAGGTCATGACCATGGGAGAGAAATTCCTTAGCCCTGTAAGCCATCCCCTGAAGGAGAGATTCAATAACTTGGCATTAAGCCGGCTTAAAAGAAGCAGCTTCATTCACCAGGCCAAGCGTATACGTAAGATGATACCTGACCTTCCAACTGTAGTCGCTCCATTATCATCTGTACCAGAGCATACACCATGGAAAGAAGCAGATTATACACAAATAACTATTCAGACTGAAGTGAAAGGTGTGCAGAATGGTGAGATGCAGAGCAGTCTTGTAAGATCAACAGCCACACTTAGTGTTCTAGATGACAAATATCCATGTGACACCTGGATACGTGTGTATACAGACGGATCTGCACACAATGCCATAAAGAATGGAGGGGCAGGAGCACATATTGAATATCCAAACAACACCACTGACAAGATTTCCATACCCACTGGAAAATACTGCAACAACTTTGATGCAGAAGTTAGGGCAATTATTGCTGCAGTTGAAAAACTATCAGACTCCAGAATTGATACATGTCCTGTAGTAATTCTCACAGATGCAAGATCAGTACTGGAAGCTCTTCAGTGCAACAAACTACCAGATCTTAAGGATGCCTTGTCAAAAATTGGCTTACAACATGGAGTCACTCTGCAATGGATTCCCTCTCACTGTGGGATACCAGGCAATGAGAAAGCTGACCATCTGGCCAAAGAGGGCACTGAAATGGAGCAACCAGACATACCAATCACCTATAATCAGAAGAAAAGCATGATAAAAACCTACAAGAAGCCACAAACACCACCACATGATGACTATCACATGCTAAACAGAAAGGAACAAGTCACCATCTTCCGTCTCCAAACAGGACACACCCAACTCCGAAGTCATATGTATACAAAATTTAAGGTTGGTACTACTAATCTATGTACATGTGCCCAGGTGCCCCAAACTGTGGAACATATCCTCCAGAACTGCACCAACTATGAAACACTGAGAAATAATTACTGGCCCAGTGAAACCACTAAAGAAAACCTCTACGGTTCCATACATGAATTACAAAAAACAGTGAAATTTATCCAAGAGACAGGACTGCAGGTATAGACAGACAATGTGAACGAAGAAGAAGATCAGATGAGAAAATATAGTTTGCGGGGGGGGGGAAGAACCAGAAAGCAGATTATGATGGTTTGAGTCTGACAGGAATAAGATTGGTTTATTTCCTGAAATTTCAGGCTTATGTGAAATGTGAAAAGACTTCACTATTAAGGGGTACATGAAAGTGCCAACCCCTTTAGCACTGGTCTGTTCTAAAAAGTACTAAGGAAACCAGGATATTTTCTCTGGTTTGATTAACTATTAACAACTCTACCATCATTCTGGTGGTCAGCTATGGTTTGACCACAGAAATGATGATACAATTATAATGGTTGAGTGACCATTATAACTAATAAACCACCCCAACGGTCATCTTCACTGTCAACTACGCTACAGCAAGAACGAACAATAAAACTTACCAATATCATGCGGTATCTTCTGATCGACGCTGTCTGATGGGTAATATGTGTACTGAAAACCTTTGACAGGCTGTCCGCCGTTGTCACTTGGGGCATCCAGTTCCAGTATGACCCTCGTGGGCCAGATTTGATAAACTCTGACTACTGGATTCTGAGGAGGTACTGAGGAAACAAACAGTTTCACAGAATACATAAACATATCCATGGAAAATACAAATAAATCAACTGAAAATACATTATATCTCTAGAAAAAAACTACAATCAATACACTTGAAAGCACAAACACATCCATGAAAAACAGAAATAAATCTACTGAAAAACTAATTAAATCTGTGGAAAATCTTATAAATTCACAGCCAAAATGAACAAATATACTGAGGAAAAGCAATGAATCAAGGACAAGAGAAATGAATATCTTGGCAAAATAAATGTGCTGATAACCAAACAAGTTATGTCCAAACTGGTCAATACACCTCTGTCTAAACAACAAATACAGTTTAGATAAGTTATCTTACTGAGACAATGCATATGTCACTCTAAAGTTATAAGCACAAAAACCAAGCTAAGATTATTCAATTCAAATATAATACCCACCCTCATTTATGCATGCAAAAGCTGGAAAACAACTAAAGAAACAGCAAGAAATTAGACTCTTGAAAACAAATGCCTAAGGAAAATACTCTGCATCAAGTGGAATGAATTCAAGAACAATGCAGAGATAAGGCAGATGACTGAACAACAACCAGTCTCATGGGTGATCAGGAAAAGGAGATGGACATATGTCAATCACGTGATGAGAAGTAACAGTCAGAGAATCCCAAAACAAGCTATCAAGTGGAACACAACAGGCCAAAGAAAAGAGATCGACTACTTGAAATTCTAAAGAGGACATTGTCAAGAAAGGCCAAATTAATAGGCATAAAATCCCTTGATGTAGTTGAAAAACTCCCCAAAAACAGGAAAACTCGGCAAACTACCTTGTGAGCCCTATGTGACATTTAACAGCACAGGAAGGATGTAAGATGCAAGGAGTGGATCTAAAAAAGTTTCACTTGATCTGAGCTAAGGCTTGGACAACTCTCACAGTTACTGCAGGATCCACTTTTGATATGCTCGTGGCTGCCTTTAACCTCACTAAAGCCTTATAACAATTTCTTCATTTTGAGTTTGACAGGATGTCTTCCGTTATTTTCTGGAAGGCTCCATCACCATAATTATCAGGTAGATTCTTATCCCCAAACTGTTCAGACTGTAGTGCCAGGGATGCTCGTTGCCACGCTTACTGCTTGGAAATATGACATGGTTCTGACCAGCTTAGTTCAAAGGTTATCAGGCAGGGCCATCTTTGACACAGCTTCTTATTTCCATTATAAACTGACATTTCTTTTATCTATACTTATTTTTCTCTCATTCTTTTTTCTATATTACTTTCTCATTTTTTTCTGTAATACTGTCCAGTAATGTAAAAAAAAGAACCAGCACTTACCTGCTCTTTTCAGTGTGACAGTACGTGTTGTTGAGCCCATTGAGTTAGTAGCCTCACACACGTAGTCTTTGAACATAGTGCTGTCATCGTCACCCACAAACACCTACAAGATGGCATTCAGTAATTTATAAACAAAAGACATGCTGAGATAATTTACTAATAAATGTTAGATAACTGATAAGAGAACTAATCAACATGAGTGTCAGTGACAGTACAATTAGGAATTTAATGAACAAACATAAATGTGAAGAGACAGGACAGATATTAAAGACAGCTCATTAAAAGATAGTTCACAGAAACTAAGAAATGTCCTATTTCTTTTACTTTAAGTAGTAAGTCAGGCTAAACTTTAAGCTGACAGTTCTCTATCAGGTTAACTCTTTCCGTGCCATTGGTCGATTTGTCGACCTGTCCAGTTTTCCGATGTGTGCCAACGGTTGATATATCGACTCTTGATTCGTTTCAATAAAACAACTGGTGTAACATTTAGATTATACATATTTCGTCCACGTTTCCAGTGACACTTTTCAAAATGGTGAAAGAGTGCTTAGTTACAAGCGATGCTGAGCAAGAAAAAGGAAGAGAAACATGGAAATTTTTCAATTTTTGATGATGTAGATAGGGGTATGGACATGGCCTATGACCACCCCATTGCTCTTGAATGTATCCAAAGTAGATCTAGACATATTAGAAGACTGGAGAAGTAGTTAGGAGGTTATTTCAGACATTAATTTAGCGAGAATGCAACACAGAATCAAATACGAGATCGACAAGTAGATCTAGACATCTCAGATGGTAAGTAGTTTAGATCTAGACCTAGCTGATGGTCAGCTGGGCACAGTCATTGTCTAAAAACATCACATTATTTCTTTTTTCCTAAAAACTCTGCATTTATGAAATTTTCATACATTTAGTTATATTTTGAAACATAATAAGTACACAGAAGTACATGGAAATACTGTTTTCCATTTCATTTTACAACTATATCCCCTATACATATCAAGACCCGTGGTTTTATTCTGGCAACCAACTGAACATCCGCATTTCTTCCTGTGGCACAGGAAGAGTTAAACCTGAAGTTGATAGTTCTCTCTCAGGCTAAACCTGGAGTTGATAGTTCTCTCTCAGGCTAAACCTGAAGTTGATAGTTCTCTCTCAGGCTAAACCTGAAGCTGACAGTTCTCTCTCAGGCTAAACCTGAAGTTGATAGTTCTATCCCAGGCTAAACCTGAAGATGATAGTTCTCTCCCAGGCTAAAACTGAAGTTGATAGTTCTCTCTCAGGCTAAACCTGAAGTCGATAGTTCTCTCCAGTTCTGACAGGTTCTGGCCCCCTGGCCAGATTTAGTTGTGTACAACTATCTTACTGAACACTGGATCACATATTGGAGTCTAAATTCTTCTTTTGCATGGCTTCGTTTTGCTCAGAATAGTTCAGTCTATAAAGGTGATCCAAAAGTCTGTGGATGGTGGTATTATAAAACAGGCTGGTTTGCTTGCATCTCTGTAGCTGATGAAACAGGTGCAATTTACTATTTAAGGTACAGATTGAATCTGCAATAACAAAAAGTCGTCATCAACAGATCATGAACTGATGCAGATACAACTTATAAGCCTGAGAGTATGTATATGTGTATTCAAAGTTTAATAAGCAGGGACAAGGAAGCATTTACAATTCTCATACTAGTGTTCTTAACAGGCTGTATAAACGCCCAATACTAGTCATAACCAGATTGTAGGAAGAACCTATAAACACCCAATACTAGTCATAACCAGGTTGTAGAAAGAATCTATGAACACTCAAAGCCGGTCATAACCAAGGTATGGGAAGAATCTATAAACACCAAATACTGGTCATAATAAGGGCATGGGAAGAATCTATAAACACTCATTACTAGTCATAATAATGGCATGGGAAGGATCTATAAACACTCATCACTAGTCATAATAAGGGCATGGGAAGGATCTATAAACACTCAATAAGAACTGTGGGTCTCACCAGCAGAGAGCTTGAAGAAAGATGATACTGTGGCCACTGCTCTGTCTTGGTCACTGTGTAGGGACCTCTAGTGTCAATGAGAACAGGACCAGATTCATTTGGTTCGTACCACTTAAAGACTGCCACTTCATTGGCACTTGCCAGACATGTCAAGTTAGCTGTATTATCCTTCCAGCTATAGAAAATGGTTTCTTTGTAGTCTGTGTCAAAGTGGGGCTTATCTGTCAGATATAAATTGAGTTGTTATGTAATGAGCACATGCAATGCTATGAGAGCTCAAATGACTAATCTTACATTTTACATCCTTCCTGCGCTGTTAAATGTCACATAGGGCTTGCATGGTAGTTTGCCAAGTTTTCCTGTTTTTGGAGAGTTTTTCAACCTCATCAAGGGATTTTATGCCTACTAATTTGGCCTCTCTTAACAATGTCCTCTTTTAGAGTTTCACGTGGTCGACCTATTTTTCTTTGGCCTGTTGTGTTCAACTTGATAGCTTGTTTTGGTATTCTCTGATTGTTTCTTCTCATCACATGACTGATGTATGTCCATCTCCTTTTTTCTGATCACCCATGAGACAGGTTGTTGTTCACACCTCTGGCTTATCTCTGCGTTTTTCTTGAATTTGTTCCACTTTATACTGAGTATTTTCCTTAGGCATTTGTTTTCAAAAGAGTCTATTGTGTTGATTACTTCTTTAGTTGTTTTCCAGCTTTTGCATGCATAAACGAGGGTGGGTATTACTTTTGAGTGGAATAGTCTTAACTCTTTCCGTGCATATAGTCGAATTTTCGACATTTCCGGTTGTCCCAAGCGTGCGTATGGTCGAAAATTCGACATTGTTTGTTTCATTAAAACAAGCGGTGTAACATTTAGATTGTACATATTTCGTCCGCGATTCTGGTGACACTTTCAAAATGGAGAATGCGTGCCTAGTTACAAGCGATGCCGAGCGAGAACAAGGACGCGAAGCATGGAAATTTTTCAATTTTTGACGATGTAGATAGGGGTATGGACATAGCCTATGGCCACCCTGCTGCTCCTGAATGTTTTCTAAGTAGATTTAGACATATTTAGACGACTGGAGAAGTAGTTAGGAGGTTATTTCAGACATTCATTCAGCGGAAATGCAATATGGAGTCACAATACGAGATCGACAAGTAGATCTACACATCTTAGATGGTAAGTAGGGGTAAGTAGCGCGAATCTAGACCTAGCCGATGGTGAGCTGGCCACAATCAGTGTCTAAAAACATCACATTACTTCTTTTTTCGTAAAAAACTCTGCATTTATGAAATTTTCATTCATTTAGCTATACTTTGACACATATTATGTATACGGAAGTACGTGGAAATACTGTTTTCCATTCCATTTTACAACTATACCCCCTTACAGTCAAGACCCGCATTTTTACTCCCGCACACACTGACACGTCTCTGTTTTTCCTCCCGCATGGGAAGAGTTAACTTGGTTTTTGTGCTTATAACTTTTGAATTCCATATAATCTCAAGATTCTTGAAGATCAATGCTGCTTTTGCAATTCTAATTATAACTTCCTTTCTAGAGTCACCATCCTGGTCTATGTAGCTGCTGGGGTATGCAAATTGGTTTAATTCTTCAACAGCTGTTCCTTCGACACATATTTTTCCCTCTTGATTAATGGGAAATTTCATTATTTTTGTTTTTTACTTGTTAATTTCAAGTCCTATTTTACTAGCCAGTGAGGACAGGCTATCTGTTTTTTCTTGCACTGATTTCACATTGTCACTGATAAGAGTTATGTCAACTGCAAAATCAAGATCTTCTAGTTGGGTCTCATGTACTCAACCAATGCCCATTTTACTTGTGCATCATTTTTTCATTATGAAATCCACGACAATTCCAAAAAGCAAAGGAGATAATATACATCCTTGTTTCACATCTGTTTCATTCTGGAACCATTCGCTCATTCCTCCTCCTGTGTTGACTGCACAAACATATCCATTGTAAGGATCCTTAATGATGTTGACAATTTCAGATGGTATTCCATAGTCTTAAAATGATGAACTGATTCCCTGCCGGATGTTGTTGTTTATGGGTTCCCTGCCAAAAGTCATGACCACGACCCATATTTTCTTTCATTAAAATCCAGCGCAACTTTTTTATCGTAAATTGCGCATGTCCAGTGACCCTTTCATCACCTTCAAAGTGTAGTTAGCAATGAGTGTGAAATTCAAAGTTTTGATGGAGTCTTTTAAAGTGTTGGTGATTTAGGTAGGCATACAGACATGCCCTATGACCAGACAACTGCTCTTGAATGTATCCCAAGTAAATCTAAACCTATTAGACAGACTGGAGAAGTAGTTAGAAGGTTATTTTAGACCTATTAGACAGACTGGAGAAGTAGTTAGAAGGTTATTTCAGACAATATTTTAGACAGCATGCCACATATCATCACAAGGCGAGATCATATAGATCTATAAGTAGATCTAGACATCGCCAATGATAAGTAGTATAGATCTAGACTTAGCTGATGGTAAGTAAGACAAAATCATCAGCTAAAAGTGTTCTCCTATTTAAATTTTCCTAAATAAAAAATTCTGCATTTATGAAATCTTCATACATTTACAGTTATTTTGATGCATAATAAGTATGCTTTTAATGTGGAAATACTTTGTTACAGTCACTTTTTCAACTATACCCACTATACATATGAAGACCAATGCTTTTAATCTGGCAGAAGTGGGACATGCAGGTTTTTGCCTGTGGCAGGGAATGAGTTAAGGACTACAGAAAAACAACTCTATATAGGTCCCACAGAAGTGTTGGGTTCAGCAAGAAATGTGACTGAAAGAAAAAACTTTTGTTTTTAAACTTTGTTCATCATGGTTTATTAGTATTTGTAGCAATGGGTAGTGCTTGTAATTTCACCAGTGGTACTTCAGTCTGACATGGCAGCATACAGTTAGACTGTGATTATTTCCTTGCGTCAGTTCTCAGTTTCTGAATAGGATAGGAGTGGCTTGCGATGAGTGCTGTACTGCATGGTTTTAATAACATTACTACTCACAACAACAGCACTAATTAAAACCAATTTACAGCAATAATTAAAATCAATTTACGGCAATAATTAAAATCAATTTATAACCATCACTGAAAATCATCAAAAGTAAAAAAAAAAAAAAAACCACCCCCAAAAAAAAACTGCACAACATCCCAAATGCCATCAAAAATGAAAAATAAAAAAACTATTTCTAGAAACAACACTAATTTTATTGTAAAACTCAATAACTACAATTCTAAGAAATTTATTATCAAAGCTAAATAAAATAAAGAAAAAAATTTAACAACAGTTCTCTACTGTACCATTCAATATGTACAATCTTTGGCTGTAATCAGAACTGAATATATTATATTTTAAGCATAAGGCAGAGTTCTACTGCAAATTTCATGAACATACCTCTAAGCTACAAATATGGTTGATGATAATATTAGAGGGAAATGAAAAACGAAACACGAAATAAAGATATTACATCTAACATCAAGCCTGAAAGGTTTTGATGCATTCCCGACAACATTGATGGCCGTGCAGATGTACAAGCCGGCATCCTGTGGTTTGATAGAAGAGAAATACATGGTCTTCCCAACTGTCTTGATCTCAGCATCTTCTCTGTCATTGCCTGCCTCAGAAGTCACCTCAGGTCCAGTATCCTGCAAACAGTAGAATAGAAAAGTTCAAAGGTGAATTGTTTCTTCTCTTTACTGCTGCTGCAGTGAAGTGTTAGTTTGTGAGATTTCTCTTCCAGTTCAGCTGAGATGTACTGCCATCACATTTCATCTAGTCATGAATGTCTTGTTCTGTTGATAAAACAGGTTGAACTTTTTCATTCATTCATTCATTCATTCAGTCATTCATTCATTCATTCATTCAGTCAGTCAGACAGACAGACAGACACACACACACACACACACACATAAACGGAGACTGGCCCTAGAGCTTCGGAACTGAGAGTGGAAGGGGAGAGACAAACAGGCAGTTACAGAGCATCTTCTAACCTGTTACTGTAAGACAAGGCTTAGCTCTATCTCTTTACTCAGCACCAGTGGGTGCGTGTTCAAATATAAGATGTATTCTTATGCTCTGATGGAAAATGGCAGAGACAAGACTGAACAGCAAGTTTGCATCAAGTTTCTTATGAAGCTGAATAAGTCCGTGATGGAAACTTTTCAATTACTGACAGAGGTTTACAGTGAAGAGTAAGTGACTTCCATCTTTTCCCAAAGATCAAGTTGGTGCTCAAAAGAATCCATTTTCTGTTAGCAGAAGATACGAAATAAAAATGATGGAGGTCTTCACCAATCATTAAAAAAAAATCTGAAGAATTTGCTTCGAATGCTGTCAGCATCAGATGCAGCTTTTTGTCAACTCGGTTGTTAACTATTTGAAGGAGACTGAATCTGATGTTCTTAACTTGCTCAGTAAAATGAAATACAGATACAGTCTCTCTCTTTTTTTTTTTTTTTTGGGGGGGGGGGTGTCAGACCTTGTAATGTGACCACAAAATCTCAGGCAAATGCAATTTGAGATCTTCCTGTTCAGTTTATGTCATGAAGGCATGTTAGGTCTAGAAACCAATGAATGTCTCAATGATCAGTGGAGAGAGAGAGAGAGTGTGTGTGTATATATATATATATATATATATATATAAAAGAGGAAATGATTGACTGATCTTAAGAGGTAGCATCACTGCAATCAGAACATTCCCATATCCACTCTGCTGTCTGTTCCAGATACCAATGTAAGGTGTGTGTACTAACTGTTACAAAACAAGTTAAGATTGAGTGGGGTCAGAGGCGAGATCATGAGAAGTTATGAAAAAAAAAAAAGGAAACAAAATGTTAAAATAAGAAAAAATGTACAGGATTTTAAGGAACTCGTAGACTTTGTTTTCAAACCTAATTTTGTTTTAAAAAAAAAAACAACATGGGGAAGTAAATCAACTTTATGAGACCAGTTTATGCCAAGCCAAAAATGACTATGTTGACAATTTGATACTCACCCTAACACCATCAGTATAGGGAGGTGAATCATCCTTCCGGAATGTGACAGTTGGGGCAGGATCACCCTTAGCCATGCATGTCACTCTAATTTGTCCACCTTCGACAGCGTCAGTCACATTGACTATGTCATCGATGATTGGAGGAACTGAAATGACAAAAAAAAAAAAAAAAGTAATAAAATGAATTAGTCAGTAATAAAAGCAATACTTGAACTTTACTTCATTTATAACAGCATTAATTATATTACTCAAATAATACAAATCTGTAAATATAAAGACAGTTGTGGTTCTCCACTTGTTTGCTGTAGGTCACTGACGTATCAGAAGACATCCAAATCTTGAAAATACTGTCCAAATTACAACACATTTCTGCCCATTTTATATAATAACACCAATAATTGTATTAAAACTTTCTCCAGCCTAATATTTATGTAACATTGGTTTATTTTGCTGAAAATGAAGAACTTAGCACCATCAACAGACAAGACCACCAGTTGTACGATGATTACATTCTGATGTATAAAAATAATAATGCAACAGACTTTGAATACACTAAAAGTAATAAAATCTGTAAAATACAATAACATTATGGTTAACTATACAAGAATCTTGCATTATGAACACAGATGTGCCATGACAGAAATCTGCATTGGTAAATTTGTGACATAGTCCGAAAAGCTTGACAAAAACTGGTACAAACTGGTATAAAATATCAATTCAGCATTTTAGATATCTCTACTCAGACCAGATTTTTTAAAATTCGACCAATCTGAGGATAATAAGTTTATTTCTTCTAAAGGCTGCCAAAGCATCTGAGTTACATTAAGCTACTGTCTTCTAAAGGCTGCTAGAGCATCTAAATTACGTTAAGCTACTGTCTTCTAAAGGCTGCCAGAGCATCTAAGTTACGTTAAGCTACTGTCTTCTAAAGGCTGCCAGAGCATCTAAGTTATGTTAAGCTACTGTCTTCTAAAGGCTGCCAGAGCATTTAAGTTATGTTAAGCTACTGTCTTCTAAAGACTGTTAGAGAGTTTAAGCTAACTTAGTGTCTTCTAAAGACTACTAGAGTGTCAAGGTAGGGTTACTATTTTCTAAAGAGTACTGGAGTACTTTAGTTCCTAAGAGTACCTAAGTTGCTGTCTTCTAATGACTACTAGAGTGTCTAAGTTAAGCTAGGTTACAGCCTTCTAAAGACTACTAGTGTCTAAGTTAAGCTACATTACAGCCTTCTAAAGACTACTAGGGTGTCTAAGTTAAGCTTACTGCTTTCTAAAAAGTGCTAGTGTGTCTAAATTGAACTAAGTTCTGACTTCTAAAAAAGTTAAGCTAAGTCACTGTTTTCTAAAGCACCATATATATATATATATATATATAAAAAAATATATATATATATATAAAATGTTTTGAAACCTAAATATAAAATAACAATCACACCTGTTACCATTTTATATTTTCAAACCTCAATAATAAAATAACCATGCCTGCTACTATTTTATGTTTTCAAACCTAAATGATAAAATAACGACTATGATTGCTGCTATTCACTGAAATAGTTTTGGTTGAACTTCAATATTTAAAATAAAAATTATCATGCATTATAGATCATGTACCATTGCCGGTTATATCTGTACTCAAACAAAGGTTGAGAACCACTGTTCTAAAATGTGGTGGTGTGTCCAAGTTAACTATGATGTTCCGCCATTTACAAAATTTTCTTTACTTATAAGGTGCTGGTCCCGTGTTTGTGATGTACAGGTAGTTGTGTCCACAGTTTGTATTCACCTTCTTGTGAGCCTGTGTGCACTGATACAAGCAAGTTTCTGGCCTTTAATCATCAGATCTTCTCTGGTTATAAGCTTTTTTTTTTCCCATTTAAAGGACATTGCACAGATATTAAGTTAACACTTGATATCACCCATCTACCTTCAAATGGCACCTCTTATGCAAAAGGAATGAAAGTATGTATTTATGAGTTCACTAAATTTCACTTCTGTTATCTTGTCAGATCATTTTAATCTTTCTTTTTTTTTTTTATTGTAACATCAATCTATCAACATCTGTACTTTCTGTTAGCATTGTTTTAAATGTTTACTGAGATTCCAGTAACAAATGTGATTCAAATCTTGTGCAGTGATGGATACTGGACCAGTGCATAATCAAATCTTTACAAACCAAAACTGCTATAACAATAAAAGTATCAGTAAACTAGATATGATCATTGTACAGTGATATTTAAATATGATAAACTTATGAGGAGTGATTGATAAGTTCTCGGCATAAGGTACAACGGATTATTTGTGGACAACTTTTTTGGGTTATTTCTCAACATAGTCCCCTTGCAAGTTTATGCACTTAGTCCAGTGATCCTGGAGCATATGGATCCCTTCTTTGTAAAAGTCAGCATCTTGTGCCAGTAAAAAGTGGTCTACAGTATGAATGACATAATCATCTGAAGCAAATTTGTGACCACTGAGCTCCTTTTTGAGTTTGGTTAACAGATAATAGCCCGAAGAGGCCAAATCTGGGGAATAAGGAGGATGTTCAAGAAGCTGGAAGCTGCATTCATGAATGGCAGCTATTGCCACCGCCATCTTGTGAACTGGAGCATTGTCTTGATGAAAGATGACTCCTCTCATCAACTTCCCTCAACGCTTATCCTTCAATTTGACCCGCAGATGGTTCACAAGATTAGCATAAAAGGCCTCGGTGACTGTTCTGCCCTTTTGAAGATAGTCTACCAATAGCACACCTTCTGAATCCCAAAAGATGAAAGCCATCACTTTGCCTGCAGACAGAACCACTCTTGCCTTCTTTGGAGGTGGAGATCCATGATGTTTCCACTGCTTTGACTGTTCTTTGGTTTCTGGTTGAAAATGATGAACCCAAGTCTCATACATAGTCACAAATTGCTGAAGAAACTTTTCAGAGTCTGCAGAAAAATGGCCAAGATTGTCTCTTGACATGTTGAGACGTTGTTTGTGATCAGTTCCAAGAAGTTTCAGGACCCATCGAGCAGAGACCTTTGTCATTTGAAGATCATTGTGAATAATGGCATGAACATGTTACTGGGAGATACCCAACTCAGTAGCATGGGAGATACCCAACTCAGTAGCAATGTATCGCTCAGTTAGTCGTTGATCCTCCATTATCATGTCAAGGATTCTGCCGGGGGTTTCATCTGTGGTTACTATTCTTGGTCTTCCTGGATGGTAATCATCTTCCAGACTCTGCCTTCCATGTTTGAATTGAGCTGCCCATTTCTTCACTGTGCTGTAAGAAGGGGCACTCTCCCCTAGTCTCCACCATATCCTCATGGACCTCCTTCGATAAGCCCTTGATGCAGAGATAGCAAAGGACTTCTCGATGAGAAATTTTATCCATTTTCTCAATTTCTGCCACCCTTTACCACTTCAGAAGCCAGTTAAAAAAAATTCGTTGCCGTTAATTTCTTGAAACTTGGTATTTAATCTTACATTAACCTTATCTACAAAAGCACTTAATATCAACTGTGTTTCAAATATTTGTACCTTATGCAGAGAATTTATCAATCACTCCTCATAATTAGTTGGTTTTTTTTTGTTCCTACTAAACCCACAAATTTTTTGTAAACATGGTTAAAGCTAAACTTACTTTTGACATCCAGTCGATTTGATTTTTTATCAGATCCACCTATGTTAGTGGCTATACAGGTGTAATCGGCTTCATCTTCTTGTTTGAGGTTTTGAATAGTCAAAATACCATTCTTCTGATCCACATGGTCACCTGAGAGACGTGTGTTACCCTATCAGAATAAAAGATTTTCTGTTATTGTTGGTGACATTGCAAAAACATGTATACATTTCGACTCTTTTTCCAAAATTACACTCATCTCTGTATCAGGTCTGCCGTTGAATGACGGACAAATAGTCTTGTTTCAATAATCATATTTAACTAGAAATGACTGAAGGAAGCTGTGAGAGAGAGTCAAAAAAGACAGACAGACAGAAAAGACAGTCAGAAACACATAGACAATATATGTGCCCAAGCTTGTCCAATACTTTCTCCTACTTCACAAGTAAACATTTTCAGACAAGAACCAAAAAATGGCTGGACAAAGTTGCTGTCACTGTGCAATTTCTCTGTTTCGAACTTGCACACAAAAATGAAAGTGAAAGCATTACTAAAATGAACAAAATATTTCAGCTCTCCTTAGTCTGCATGAAGGAAGTAAAAGAGAACTGAAAGGCATCGATAAAATACATAAAACTGCACACAATATTCACAGCTTTACACTAAACTAAAATCAAGCATCAGTACAATCAGATGCCACAACTCTCAAATCAATAACAAACCACCATCTAACAATCAGATGCCACAACTCTCAAATAAATAACAAACCACCATCTAACAATCAGATGCCACAACTCTCAAATCAATAACAAACCACCATCTAACAATCAGATGCCACAACTCTCAAATAAATAACAAACCACCATCTAACAATCAGAAGCCACAACTCTCAAATCAATAACAAACCACCATCTACAAATCAGAAGCCACAACTCTCAAATCAATAACAAACCACCATCTAACAATCAGAAGCCACAACTCTCAAATCAATAACAAACCACCATCTAACAATCAGAAGCCACAACTCTCAAATCAATAACAAACCACCATCATCTTCACACTATGCACAAGACCCTGACACTTGTCAGCACACCTGTGCCACTTTTGCAGTCACACTCCCATGACCACACATGTGAACCGGGCATCCAGAGCACATCATGCAGCTCTGCCCCCCCCCCCCAGATGCCAGAACCTGGCTCTGATTAAACTGGAAGACAAACTGTGGTGTGCCAAAACATGACCTTCAAAAGTCTGCCCAATTATGCAGACAATAAATATAGATATCTGAGGCTAGAACTATGGAACACAAAAGAACAGCTTTACAGCAGTTACTATCTGAGGCTAGAACCATGGAACACAGAAGAACCAGCTTTACAGCAGTTACTATCTGAGGCTAGAACCATGGAACACAGAAGAACAGCTTTACAGCAGTTACTATCTGAGGCTAGAACCATGGAACACAGAAGAACCAGCTTTACAGCAGTGGGTGGGGAGTCCTCTTAGTATTAAACATTTGGGAACACAGGAAACTGTCATCAGCAACAGAGAAATTTTCCAGCAACTTCAGAATAAAAGCAGAGGCCCTAAAAACTGTAGAAGAAACCCTAATAGCAGAAAAAAAAAAAAAAAGAGTTAAAAAATATAGTGTTTCTCACCAATGCAGTATCAGCAATGACTGCAGTAAAGGAGTACAGTGATGAAAACATCAATGACCTGCAAGCAGCAATATACCAAATATGTAAGTTTTTCTCACGAGTAGTGAAACTGTGGATTCCATCTCACTGTAGTATATCTGGTAAAGAAGCAGCAGTCATCCTCAGTCAGTAATTTGCATGTCCCTTGCGGAACTTTGTCTCCCTAACAGCCTGTAGGTCTACTCTCTTGTAGGCCTCTCGGTTGTAAGCAAGATGCCTTGCTGCTGATGGTACATCTGCAGATCCTCAACGATGTCTTGCAGCCATCTTCACCTTGGTCTCTCTCTTTTCTTAAAGTTATCTTAAGCTGCTCTTACAGACACCAAATACAATTAACTGTTTTCTGAATAGTCCCGAAAATTTTGTTTAGTAGATAGTCATTTATAATGTATGTAGTTACTTCTGTACTGAGTGAATGTTTAAGAGCGAAACATAAATGTTATATTTTATTTTATGTCTCTCAGCTTCAATGTTAGTTATGTTTGTTATATGAACAGCATATTTGCAGAATGTCTGGAATAGAGTGAAAGATGTATGATAAAGGGCAGAATGTCAGACAGGCCTGCGTGCCCAATTCTTAACCCTTTTGAAATAAAGATCAATCAATCTTTATTTTTCTCATTAAGTACACTTCCAAGACTGTCTTCTCTAAATTATCATGACGTTTAATATGTCTAAAATATTTAAGTTTTCTCTGTTTAATCCTCTTTACTAGCCAGCCTTCTTCAATCTTAAGTTCTTGCAGTATGAATATATTTGTTCTTTTTTGTGTCCACGGTATTTGAAGGACTCTTCTGCAGTTATCCTAGCAACAGAAAATGGCAGATACAAGCATGACATATGAGGAAGCTAAATCTGTGATAAGAATAAATGGATAAAAGAACAATATAGTCACCAGAAAAATGATGCTTGCTAGCAACTCAGTTCTACATCTGAATGATGCTTACTAGCAACTCAGTTCTACATCTGAATGATGCTTACTAGCAACTCAGTTCTACATCTGAATGATGCTTGCTAGCAACTCAGTTCTACATCTGAATGACGCTTACTAGCAACTCAGTTCTACATCTGAATGACGCTTACTAGCAACTCAGTTCTACATCTGAATGATGCTTGCTAGCAACTCAGTTCTACATCTGAATGATGCTTGCTAGCAACTCAGTTCTACATCTGAATGATGCTTGCTAGCAACTCAGTTCTACATCTGTCACAACAGACTGAGCTACCACTTTTCAGCAGGCTCGTGATTGTCCTGAGCAACATCGGTGCATGAAGCACTGCTAAGATGACAGATGAATGCATTCTGCAATGCCCAACATACAAGGTACAGATAAAAAAGACATGGCAAATAACCATATCAGTTCAAGAGAAACTTCACAGGAACATACACCAACTCCAGCAGTTTTACCAATTACTTCAAGAGCATGCAAGTGGACATATGAAAATAATCAAAGAAAAAGAGAGACTATGTCTGCCTTATTTTTTCCTAATATATCAGCTTTTCTCAGTCACTCTTGTAACAGGCATTAACAATGCATCTTCATCTTGTCTTAAACTTCCTAAGTGTACACTGTGTACCTATATTGAGCTTACCAAACAAATTTTGTCCCTGACTATTCTATGAGGACTTAATACCATCTGCTGCTGCTTCTTCCCTGCTGTGTCAATAGAACCAATCTTCTGCATTGAGCTAGTATAATCTTCTCTATTGAGTTGGTAGAATCTACCCTTTTTTGTGATGGTCAGTGTGCTCATTCTCTCACTTGATTCTTTCTTGTTCCTTTAAAAGAGTGGCACAAGCAACATGTTGAGTGTTATTTTCTTGTTCCTTTAACAGAGTGGCACAAGCAACAGGTTGAGTGTTATTTTCTTGCTGTTGTAAACTGGAGTTTGGCTGAGGTTTCTTATTTGCTTTGCCTACTTCCATGATATATACAGACACTGAAAACTACAACCATGTGCAGGTGTACACAGCTCATGATGTCTATGAGAGAGAGGGGGCTGGAGAAAGAAAGAGAGGGAGAGAAAGGATGAGGGAAAGAGAGGGAGGGAGAGAGAAAGAAAGAGAGAGATGCCTACACTCTCACTTTTATATGAGGATACAACCACAAGCAGACATAACATCTCATAATATCTACAGAAACATGTAGTTGTATTATGGACATAACCACAAACAGATTTGTGGATCTTATGATATCAATAGAAACAGTTATTTGATGATCACAACCATAATTTGATCTGTAATTGATCAGTATCATAATATCTACAGAAAAAGTGTAAAAGACAACAACAATTTGATCTGTAAGTATTGTACTGTCTACAGAAACATTTATGTGACAGACACAGCCACAGTCTAAACTGTTAGAATGTCTCAGAGACGAGAGTCTGGTGAAGCTAGCAGCAGCCACTTGAAGACCTACCATCACAGAGTCTTGTGGAACATCATCTCACTCACAAAAAAAAAAAACAAACAAACAAACAAACAAACAAAAAACTGTCATATGGTCAGCAGCATCTAACAAACAGAACAGAAAAAGCTCTTACTCTCTCAAAAGTGTACGTTGGTTCAGGGGAGCCATCAGCATGACATCTGATTGTTACATCATCTCCAACCTTTGGGTTATTTGGCATGATGATTGGTATCAACTCAATTGATGGGATCTCTACAGATGATAAAATAGATGAACATGATTGATATAAAATCAATTACTGGGGACCTCACACATCTTACATCCTTCCCGTGTTGTTAAACGTCATATAGGGCTCACATGGTAGTTTGCCAAGTTTCCCTGTTTTCAGTGAGCTTTACAACCTCATCAAGGGATTTTATGCCAATTAATTTGGCTTCTCTTAACAATGCCCTCTTTAGAAGAGTTTCACGTGGTTGACCTCTTTTTCTTTGGCCTGTTGTGTTCCACTTGATAACTTGTTTTGGGATTCTCTGAATGCTTCTTCTCATCACGTGATTGACATATGTCCATCTTCTTTTTCTGATCACCCATGAGACAGGTTGTTCACTCATCTGCCTTATCACTGCACTGTTCTTGAATTGTTAAACTTTATATCAAGTATTTTCCTTAGGTATTTGTTTTCTGGGACCTCTACAGATGATAAAATAGATGAACATGATTGGCACTAGGTCATTTACTGGGATCTTTACAGATAATAAAATAAGTAATCATGTCTGGTATCCAGTCAATTATAGATGATAAAACAGATGAGCATGACTGGCATCAATTACTGGGATCTCTACAGATGATAAAATAGGTGAATATGACTGGCATTAAGTCAGTTACTGGGATCTTTACAGATAATAAGACAGGTCAAAATGACTGGCACTAAGTCAGTTACTGGGATCTTTACAGATAATAAAACAGGTCAAAATGATTGGCAATGGGTCAGTTGCTGGGATCTTTACAGATAATAAAACAGGTCAAAATGATTGGCAATGGGTCAGTTGCTGGGATCTTTACAGATAATAAAACAGGTCAAAATGATTGGCAATGGGTCAGTTACAGGGGCTCCCGCAGATAATAAAATAAGTAACCATGACTGGTATCCAGTCAAATATGGATGATAAAATATACAAACATGACTGGCATTAGGTCAATTATACAAGCTGTAGAAGCCCATATAGATGATAAAAAAGATAAATCATGACTAATATCAGATCAATTACCTGAATCCCTCCCTACAGATGGTTATGCTGATAATCTGTGAAAATCACAGCAGTAATGGCTGAACAATATGTACTTTTGAACAAGTCTTCAACATTCAATACCCACATTTCAATGTAACATCTGTCATGTCTTTGTTAATTTAAAGAATGTATATGAGACACTGAGATTTAGATAAGGACAACAATTTTTCTACATAACAAAGTAAGCAGATACATATGAGGGCTATGTGAACTGTCCTTCCTATCTTTAGTTAATTATAACTTCTAGTTTTGAGGAAGTCATGCTAAAAATGCATTATTCAGGCGTAAAAGTTGTCACAGTCTCAAATTCTGTCCAACCCCCAACCAAATCACAGCCAGTCCTCCAGCTTTTACATCCATGAAGAGCGCAAACCCCTTATGGTATCTCTGCATGTGATCATACCAGACAAGCCTGCTGCAACATCACAAAATATGCTTGGTCCAGCTGTTATGCCAAGAGTATTTTCAAAGCTTTGATTGTAATCACTTTCAAGCAGTGATGAGTAATTTGGATTGGATTTTGGAAAACTACTTTAAAATTTAGAAAAAAATAGTGAGAAAAATGATAGTGAAACTCTGACAGATAACCATTATGACAATAAGAGGTTGAGAAACTGCCACCAATAATAAAAATAGTTCAGCACTTCAGCATCAGATCATTTTATTACTGAAATCACTGAACAAACATCATGGCTGTCCTTACAAGCAAGGTCATCACTACCATCATCATTTGTGAGAATATGAAATTTCAGTACACAAGTAATAGTGGTCAATACCTGGAGCTGTTGGAGTTTTATTTTATCACTGCTTTCATCTGTTTTCTCGCATGCTGTCCCCATGTGTACAGAATGTGTACAGAATGGAGATTCACCTGAAAATCTGTTTACATCCTTCACACACTGACACATGTGTACAGAGTATTCTGATGTGACTTGCCTTGTTAACAATCATTATCCAAGTTCAGAACCAGTTTTCCTTAACACTACCCACCTGCTGGATCACCTTATGAGCAATGGCAGGAGTGATGGGGCCACATATATGTGACTCGAAAATCATGTTTGCTATCAGTTCAGCTATGCATACACTCAGAGTGCAGCAGTGTTAACATACTGGTAGTATCTCCGGCACAGAGGTTTCCTGGCCAGGCGGTTCTTATGCTGTCTGCCTAGAAAGACGCTGGCACATCCAACTCATGTAGTACGTTTTAACATTCACAAATCTATTGTAAATGCTGTCTCTGACAATTTTAAAGCCTCCTCTATTTTACACACACACAGTACACCACGAGAAAAGTAGAAAAGTGACAGAACTTACTGACTACTTGATAATCAATGTAGAATGATTCACTTTTTCCTGTGTCCGTGACAATAATATCACAGAGGTATGTTTGTGTGTCGTCGAAATTTAGGTTTTTGATTGTAAATTGCTCCAATGTAATGATGTACTTGTCACCTTTGACAGACAAAGCAAATTTTTTTATTTTTAACAACATAAGAATATTTACTAAACAGCATTTATTTATTTACTAAATAAAACAATACTGAGCTTTTCTATTGAAAAATGTATGCAAAAAAGAAAATGACATATAATGTCACTTATCTGACAGTACATTAAAATTTGCTCAATAAATGGTCATAAAATCACTAAGAAATAAATAGGATTACTGTACAGAAAGACATGTTTATGATGTTAAATTTTTAGCATTATTTAAGAAATGAAATTAACTAATTCTTGCTCAACATCATCATCATATTTTCTTAGAAGACAATCACTATATGTCACTATGTGTTTACTTAATGTCATATTTTATATCAACTGCAGCACATGCACTTACTGAAGACTATATCTTCAATATATTATAATAAAGCTAAACAATATCTTGGAGCTTGATGACACCTGAATAAAAGAAATACAACAAAGTTATGTTTCACTTTCAAACACTCAGAAGCAAAAGGCTTAATTTATCCTGTAGTTTATTTGTTTGTTTCATTTTTTCTTCACCGAGTGGTTAGGTGCTCTGTCTACTAATCTGGAGGTACCAGGTTCAGATCCCAGCAGCGGGCATTTTTTCCTGGTACCTCCACACCAACAGGGCCCCGGGGTCCATTAATCATCTAAAAAATGGGCACCAGAGAAATCTGGGGCGAGTCATGATACTAGCCACATCACACTTCAATGTGCTGATCAAACAAGATCTGCGTTATTAAGAGACAAATAAATGATAGAAAACATACAGGCAGCAAGTATGTAGCTCAACAGACAGTTATATGTAATATATAGTAATGGCCTGACATGGGATGACACGCATGTTTAATTCAAGGTTTAACACAAAATTTTGCTGCCAAAAAATCTTTGAAAAAGACTCTCACTATTTACAATTCGGGTGCCATTTTTAAATTTCCACGACTTGGTAGGAGCTGGATCTCCTGACACGTTACACGCAACAACTCCATCTGTCCCTAAGGTACCCCACTGCTTTGCTGGGGAGTTAATCTGCAGATCCCCTGTAGAGAGCGCAAAGATGATCAGTTCAATAAATGAAAATCCTACACATTCCTACTGATTTCAGCTTGATCACACAAGTTGTTTTACCACTCTGCTGGCCTGTAAGATGCAATGGCATATAAAACATATATTTTTTCATCAACATTTTTATGAAAAAATTTTACAACATCTTATCATATATTAATTGAAAAAAAAATGTAGTAACTGTCAGGGAATTTGTATGAATTTTTTTTCTGTTAACAGTCCAAAGTGGCATTCTGCCATGTGAGTTCTAAACTCCTATGTGCATAGTTCAATACTGAACTTTACTGTTGTGCTACAACATTGCTTTTCAACTATAGCAATAACAACAAAATACTCTGAAATACTGAAATATCAAAAACTCTACACAAATTGTTACAATTGTATTCTTAACAAATTATCTCCATAATTCAGGTCAGCAAGAAATGCCAATGTACTTCCAATCTACAAACCAGGTCAGCAAGATGTACACCCACACTTCCAATCTACAAACCAGGTCAGCAAGATGTACACCCACACTTCCAATCTACAAACCAAGTCAGCAAGATGTACACCCACAATCTACAAACCAGGTCAGCAAGATGTACACCCACACTTCCAATCTACAAACCAGGTCAGCAAGATGTACACCCACACTTCCAATCTACAAACCAGGTCAGCAAGATGTATACCCACACTTCCAATCTACAAACCAAGTCAGCAAGATGTACACCCACACTTCCAATCTACAAACCAGGTCAACAAGATGTACACCCACAATCTACAAACCAAGTCAGCAAGATGTACACCCACACTTCCAATCTACAAACTAGGTCAGCAAGATGTACACCCACAATCTACAAACCAAGTCAGCAAGATGTACACCCACAATCTACAAACCAAGTCAGCAAGATGTACACCCACACTTCCAATCTACAAACTAGGTCAGCAATATGTACACCCACACTTCCAATCTACAAACCAGGTCAGCAAGATGTACACCCACACTTCCAATCTACAAACCAAGTCAGCAAGATGTACACCCACACTTCCAATCTACAAACTAGGTCAGCAAGATATACACCCACACTTCCAATCTACAAACTAGGTCAGCAAGATGTACACCCACAATCTACAAACCAGGTCAGAAAGATGCATAACCACACTTCCAGTCTACCGTAACTCTACAAACACTTGCATTTATCAGCTTTTTCAAATTCTGATCGTCTTAATGCAAACTGGTCAGTCCATCTTGACATCAATTCTTTGCTGGAACTATACTAGAATGTCATTTAAATTTGCTTAATTAATGAGATTTTTTTTTTTCATCTGTACTTCCAAATTCTGAATAACAGATTCACTATAACAAACATCCAGTTTTGTCATAAATTTATTTTAAGCACTACCTCCATGAAAAACTACATGTCAGTTTGAATTAATGTAAGCTTTTTCCTACAAATTTAATACATTTGCACAGATAAACGTGCTTGAAAGATTCTGCTTCGGTGCGGCTGGATTTGTGCATCTCAACAGTTTATAAGACATTTCTCATAGCCCAACAAACAAGAAATTTCTGCTTGGAAGTATGAAGAAGAAAAATTTCCCGTTTCATCCATTAACTTACGGATAACATTGATTTTGATGCTTCTGGAATCAGTCTGTGAGCCCAATGTGCCGATACATTTATACGTCCCCCCATCTCCAACCTCGACATCGTCCACTCTCAACATTAGGGTGCCAGCTTCTCCCTCCTCAGTTCGCATCCTGCAAGTTCAAAAGTTACATGTTACACCACATGTTCATATATGTCACAAAAGACCTTCAGTGTGCAGCAATACAACTTTTAATAAACATATATATACTCATTACCGACACTTCCTCTATTTCTCTCTCTACAATGACTGCAAACAATCCCCCACCCACACCAAAAAAAAAAACAAACTAGCTAAGGCAGGGAGGGAAAAAACACTACCTAGTGCAGCAAAGGTAAAAAAAAAAAAATTAACTATGGAAGTAAATAAAAAACACTAGCTGGGGGGACACTTGACAGGGCAATGAAGGAAAAAACACTAGCTGGGACAGACACTAGATAGGGCAGTGAGGGAAAAAACACTAGCTGGGACAGACACTTGACAGGGCAGTGAGGGAAAAAACACTAGCTGGGACAGACACTAGATAGGGCAGTGAGGGAAAAACACTAGCTGGGACAGACACTAGATAGGGCAGTGAGGGAAAAAACACTAGCTGGGACAGACACTAGATAGGGCAGTGAGGGAAAAAACACTAGCTGGGACAGACACTTGACAGGGCAGTGAGGGAAAAAACACTAGCTGGGACAGACACTAGATAGGGCAGTGAGGGAAAAAACACTAGCTGGGGGCACACTAGATAGGGCAGTGAGGGAAAAAACACTAGCTGGGACAGACACTAGATAGGGCAGTGAGGGAAAAAACACTAGCTGGGACAGACACTAGACAGGGCAGTGAAGGAAAAAACACTTGCTGGGACAGACACTTGACAGGGCAGTGAGGGAAAAACACTAGCTGGGACAGACACTAGATAGGGCAGTGAGGGAAAAACACTAGCTGGGGGCACACTAGATAGGGCAGTGAGGGAAAAACACTAGCTGGGGGCACACTAGATAGGGCAGTGAGGGAAAAACACTAGCTGGGACAGACACTAGACAGGACAGTGAAGGAAAAAACACTAGCTGGGACAGACATTTGACAGGGCAGCGAGGGAAAAACACTAGCTGGGACAGACACTAGATAGGGCAGTGAGGGAAAAACACTAGCTGGGACAGACACTAGATAGGGCAGTGAGGGAAAAAAACTAGCTGGGACAGACACTAGATAGGGCAGTGAGGGAAAAACACTAGCCGGGGGCACACTTGACAGGGCAGTGAGGGATAAAACACTAGCTGGGACAGACACTAAATAGGGCAGTGAGGGAAAAAACACTAGCTGGGGGCACACTAGACAGGGCAGTGAGGGAAAAACACTAGCTGGGACAGACACTAGATAGGGCAGTGAGGGAAAAACACTAGCTGGGACAGACACTAGACAGGGCAGTGAAGGAAAAAACACTTGCTGGGACAGACACTTGACAGGGCAGTGAGGGAAAAACACTAGCTGGGACAGACACTAGATAGGGCAGTGAGGGAAAAACACTAGCTGGGGGCACACTAGATAGGGCAGTGAGGGAAAAACACTAGCTGGGGGCACACTAGATAGGGCAGTGAGGGAAAAACACTAGCTGGGACAGACACTAGACAGGACAGTGAAGGAAAAAACACTAGCTGGGACAGACATTTGACAGGGCAGTGAGGGAAAAACACTAGCTGGGACAGACACTAGATAGGGCAGTGAGGGAAAAACACTAGCTGGGACAGACACTAGATAGGGCAGTGAGGGAAAAACACTAGCTGGGACAGACACTAGATAGGGCAGTGAGGGAAAAACACTAGCCGGGGGCACACTTGACAGGGCAGTGAGGGATAAAACACTAGCTGGGACAGACACTAAATAGGGCAGTGAGGGAAAAAACACTAGCTGGGGGCACACTAGACAGGGCAGTGAGGGAAAAACACTAGCTGGGACAGACACTAGATAGGGCAGTGAGGGAAAAACACTAGCTGGGACAGACACTAGACAGGGCAGTGAAGGAAAAAACACTTGCTGGGACAGACACTTGACAGGGCAGTGAGGGAAAAACACTAGCTGGGACAGACACTAGATAGGGCAGTGAGGGAAAAAACACTAGCTGGGACAGACACTAGATAGGGCAGTGAGGGAAAAAACACTAGCCGGGGGCACACTTGACAGGGCAGTGAGGGATAAAACACTAGCTGGGACAGACACTAAATAGGGCAGTGAGGGAAAAAAACACTAGCTGGGGGCACACTAGACAGGGCAGTGAGGGAAAAAACACTAGCTGGGACAGACACTAGATAGGGCAGTGAGGGAAAAAACACTAGCTGGGACAGACACTAGACAGGGCAGTGAAGGAAAAAACACTTGCTGGGACAGACACTAGACAGGGCAGTGAGGGAAAAAACACTAGCTGGGACAGACACTAGATAGGGCAGTGAGGGAAAAAAACACTAGCTGGAGGGGGGGGGGAGTACACTAGATATGGCAGTGAGGGAAAACATTAGCTGGGAAGGGGGGGGGGTACACTAGACAGGGCAGTGAAGGAAAACATTAACTGAGGGGGAACACTAGATAGGGCAGTGAGAGAAAACATTAACTAAGGGGGAGGTACACTAGACAGGGCAGTTAGGGAAAACATTAACTGAAGGGGAACACTAGATAGGGCAGTGAGGGAAAACATTAACTAAGGGGGAACACTAGATAGGGCACTGAGGGAAAAAACTGTAGCTGAGGGCACACTAAATAGCGCAGTGAGAGAAAAACACTAGCTGGGAGAGGCACACTAGATAAGGCAATGAGGAAAAGACACTAGCTGGGGCACACTAGATAGCGCAGTGGGAGAAAAACACTAGCTGGGAGAGGCACACTAGATAAGGCAGTGAGGGAAAAACACTAGCTGGGGCACACCAGATAGGGCAGTGAGGGAAAAACACTAGCTGGGGCGTACACTAGATAGAGCAGTGAAGGAACAACACTAGCTGGGGCACACTAAATAGGACAGTGAGGGAAAAACACTAGCTGAGGGGGCACACTAGATAGGGCAATGAGGAAAAAAACACTAGCTGGGACAGACACTAGATAGGGCAGTGAGGGAAAAAACACTAGCCGGGGCACACTTGACAGGGCAGTGAGGGATAAAACACTAGCTGGGACAGACACTAGATAGGGCGGTGAGGGAAAAAACACTAGCTGGGGCAGACACTAGACAAGGCAGTGAGGGGAAAAACACTAGCTGGGACAGACACTAAATAGGGCAGTGAGGGGAAAAAACACTAGCTGGGGGCACACTAGATAGGGCAGTGAGGGAAAAAACACTAGCTGGGGGCACACTAGATAGGGCAGTGAGGGAAAAAACACTAGCTGGGACAGACACTAGACAGGACAGTGAAGGAAAAAACACTAGCTGGGACAGACATTTGACAGGGCAGTGAGGGAAAAAACACTAGCTGGGACAGACACTAGATAGGGCAGTGAGGGAAAAACACTAGCTGGGACAGACACTAGATAGGGCAGTGAGGGAAAAACACTAGCTGGGGCACACTAGATAGGGCAGTGAGGGAAAAACACTAGCTGGGGCACACTAGATAGGGCAGTGAGGGAAAAACACTAGCTGGGACAGACACTAGACAGGACAGTGAAGGAAAAAACACTAGCTGGGACAGACATTTGACAGGGCAGTGAGGAAAAAACACTAGCTGGGACAGACACTAGATAGGGCAGTGAGGGAAAAACACTAGCTGGGACAGACACTAGATAGGGCAGTGAGGGAAAAACACTAGCTGGGACAGACACTAGATAGGGCAGTGAGGGAAAAACACTAGCCGGGGGCACACTTGACAGGGCAGTGAGGGATAAAACACTAGCTGGGACAGACACTAAATAGGGCAGTGAGGGAAAAAAACACTAGCTGGGGCACACTAGACAGGGCAGTGAGGGAAAAACACTAGCTGGGACAGACACTAGATAGGGCAGTGAGGGAAAAACACTAGCTGAGACAGACACTAGACAGGGCAGTGAAGGAAAAAACACTTGCTGGGACAGACACTTGACAGGGCAGTGAGGGAAAAACACTAGCTGGGACAGACACTAGATAGGGCAGTGAGGGAAAAAAACACTAGCTGGGGCACACTAGATAGGGCAGTGAGGGAAAAACACTAGCTGGGGCACACTAGATAGGGCAGTGAGGGAAAAACACTAGCTGGGACAGACACTAAATAGGGCAGTGAGGGAAAAACACTAGCTGGGACAGACATTTGACAGGGCAGTGAGGGAAAAACACTAGCTGGGACAGACACTAGATAGGGCAGTGAGGGAAAAACACTAGCTGGGACAGACACTAGATAGGGCAGTGAGGGAAAAACACTAGCCGGGGGCACACTTGACAGGGCAGTGAGGGATAAAACACTAGCTGGGACAGACACTAAATAGGGCAGTGAGGGAAAAAAACACTAGCTGGGGCACACTAGACAGGGCAGTGAGGGAAAAACACTAGCTGGGACAGACACTAGATAGGGCAGTGAGGGAAAAACACTAGCTGCGGGCACACTAGATAGGGCAATGAGGAAAAAAACACTAGCTGCTGGCACACTAGATAGGGCAATGAGGAAAAAAACACTAGCTGCTGGCACACTAGATAGGGCAATGAGGAAAAAACACAAAAATCTGTTACCTGTCAGTGCTGCTAGTATGAGGTGTAGTCTAAAAAGCACAACAACCTGTTACCTGTTGTTGCTGCTAGTGGCTGTTACAGGTACATCATTAATTTGCCAGGTGAGAACGGGTCTTTGCTTGTCCTCGGTTGCAGCTCCCAAGCATGTAAGAACTTTATCTGCATTGACCTCGAAGAAGAGTTCTGACCTTTCAGGGATAATCCTTATCTGGAACGGAATTTGTGAGTTTGTATCTTGACCTGGAAAATAAGATAAAGGCAGAGACCCAGTCAGAATGCCATACATACAAATACTGACATCATAATGAAATATATTCATCTGAAACATAACAAAATACACTAATGTTGTAGCTTACACAAGTACAAAATAATTACAAGCGTAGTAATAAGCAGGGAATGTCATTACAAAGAAAAGCTTATCAAGTACTCCTGTAAATGCTGAAAATGGAAGAGAGATTCATTTATAAACAATTTCACATATAAAGCAAAGAAAATCTGACGTGGTTATGAAAGAAAGATTTCAACAAGCAAAACAGTCAACAGAACAGTCACAGACGTCATACTCTGCGGTGCCGTGTACTGGCGGCGGCAACACTGGAAAGTTATCAAGCGAAAGAAGCAGTGGCGGTACCCGAGTCAATGTTTGTGTTTACAGAATTACCTGATAAACGTAAATCAGGAGTAATGCGGGGGAAAGTTACCTGTGCCTCCTAGTGGCACAACAGCCTGTATCTTTTCCTCGCTTCTCAGTTCACGTGTAAACGTTTGTTTTGTATTATCTAATGTATTATCTATTGTACAGTAGTGACTATTTGCAAGTTCTACTACACGGCCACATTTATCTTTGCTATTTAACACCAGTTCTGAACTTAAAATGTTAAAGTATGAAGTAGGCCAATTTTAACATCAAACGCAGGTTCCAAATACGAGGGTCATACCAAAAGTCGTGAGCAATTTTTTTAAATCAGAATTTATAGAGAGAGAAAATATAAATGTACCACCTTAAACTGCATCCTTTTCTTCACTTTACAATATAATCTCCATTTCTCTGCACACATTTTTCCCATCGCTCTGCAAGTTTGAAAATACCCTCCCAGCAGAATTCCGTTCCAGCTGACCGACGGCTCAAACGCACTGCTTTCTGGTCGTTTTCTCTTGTGGGACCTAGCGGGCACAAACTTTTCTATACCCTATGGTTTCAACCATTCCCTGTACTGCATTGTGTCCTATTCCAAGATTTACAACTATTTCAGATACTGTGACGCGTCTGTCTTCTTTAATGACCCTGTCCACGTTGCGTTTAGTGGAGGCAGTTCGAGGGCGACCGCTGCGAGGCATATCTTGGATGCTCGTGTTTCCATCTCTGAAATGTTTCACTCACCTCCTAACGCTGCTAGCACCCATACACACTTCTCTATAAGCAAGTTGAAGTCTTTGGTGAATTTCGGCAGTGGGGGTTTCCTCTTTAACGAGGAACTCAATAACAGCACGCTGACGAAACGAAACTTCAGCACCCGCCATTCTGTTTATGCTCCTCGTGGTCACGTGATATCTGATGATGACGTCACACTCTATATGAAGTGCAAAGGATGCAGTTTAAGGTGATATATTTATATTTTCTCTATCTATAAATTCTGATTTTTAACCAATTTTTGCTAGCGACTTTCGGTATGAGCGACGTACATCTGGCTTTCTGAAAGTACAAGGAACTGAGAACTTTGTTGCTTGCAGCTGGAAGACGGACAAAGAAAACGATGTTCTGATAACGCACAGATTATATTGAAGACTGGAAAACTAAGAACATGACAACCCAGCATTCGCCTCAAACATCCACACAACTAAATTTTCAGAAAATCTGGACGGCTTTCAATCCACTGCTTCACCACTTATATTTATTTTTATCATTTTTAAAATGTTTTGTATTTTCATCTTTTTATTTATGAGACTTCTTATCTGAAATAAACATTTTTTCAGCTTTATATATATTTTTTTCTTATTGGGAAGCGGCCCGTGGATTTACGTAAGGATCTGCAGAATGGAGCTTTCCCCTTCTCCCCCCCCCCCTCTCTCTCTCACACACACACAAACACATTCAAACTAACTGATTTGTTGTGGAGAGTTTATTTCCAGCCATATTTCACTGCTAACCATGGCCGCTTTCTAGGCGAGGGACAAAACTGTCAGTGTTACGAAAGAGAGAGCAGCACATCTCATTCAGCCCAGTGCTCTATAATGATGTCATTTTTGTAACACTGCCAACCAATGCACGGATAGGAACCAAGCTCTGCCTGTGGATCCTGGTCAAATGGATATTGGATTATTTCGGCTCTCTGCAGCTTGCTCGGTCGATATCCGGGTAGTTTTAAGCGTGTATAACGTGGAAAGATCACGTGAGACCTGCCAAACAGGACGGGCACATGAAAAAGCAACGAAGAATTGGCTGTGACGCCTGCAGTCTGGTTTATTACGGAACATACATCAGTTCCAGACTAATTCACATACTTCACGAAAGGAAATTCAGTGTTTACTCCACTATTACCAACGACTGCTGATCTCAGACCTTTCTCCAAGGCTAAATCCTAACTCCTGATCTCAGACCTTTCTCCAAGGCTAAATCCTGACTCTTGATCCCAAACCTTCCTCCAAGACTAAACCCTGACTCTTGATCTCAAACCTTCCTCCAAGACTAAACCCTGACTCTTAATCTCAAACCTTCCTCCAAGACTAAATCCTAACTCTTGATCTCAAACCTTCCTCCAAGACTAAACCCTGACTCTTGATCTCAAACCTTCCTCCAAGACTAAATCCTGACAGTTTACACGTCTAGTAACCTGTTTTCTGGCTGGAAAGACAGGCTTGTATATGAATGTAGCAATTTATACATGGTGGCGCAGAACCAAGTTTTAAATTCCAACTAGTTCAGCGGCTGATGACGTAGAGCATTCGTGGAGGTGGTGTAGCAAGCATGAAATGACGCCATTTTAACTGACTGGGCTTGCAGTGAATCTGTGAGCCGTGCCGCACCTGGGCTGTCTGTTTGTCCTACACCGATTTATACGTCATCTTAATGCCGATCGGCATGGTCGAATTCCGTTTCCGAATTCAATACTGGCGTGGGTGAGTAGATTCGATAGTGTGTTAGACGTGAAGCTGTTCGCACAGCCGTGGAACTTAAGAGAGTGAGCTAACTCTTTAATGTAGTACTCGATGTTCGGCACGCCTGCAGTCTCGCATTATAGATGAGAACAGAAAAGAAACTTAGGCCTTATGACTTCATCCGTACAAGATCCAAATTGCTAAACAATTTTTTAAACAGGGACAAGGAAGCATGGGTTGAATTCTGTACCGCTATTCTTGGCTTGCTACGGAAAGATTCTGAAATTTTGAACAACTGACAATAATGTCTCTTGAATTTTTTGTTTGTAGACATCACAGGAGAAACAATGGCTGTAAATTCAGATGGTTACATCACCATGTTAGAATCCTTTGTCATGCTGCACCCAAACACGTTTTGGAATTGACTGAAAAGCCCTTCATTTTCAACAAGATGGAACAACAGCACACATGGCACGGATCAGTAACACTGTTGTTCGGCGGTGACATCACGTGACCTTATCCGTCTCATGAACTTGGTGTCCTGTGACTTTTGCCAGTGGGTTTTCTCGGAAGATCGTGTTTACCGGAGACGCGTGGTGACATGAACTCTGACATGTCACTGTTGAGGAAGTTGGTGTCACTTTTGAGGAAGTTGGTGTCACTTTTGAGGAAGTTGGTGTCACCGTTGAGGAAGTTGGTGGCACTGTTGAGGAAGTTGGTGTCACTGTTGATAAAGTTGGTGTCACTGTTGAGGAAGTTGGTGGCACTGTTGAGGAAGTTGGTGTCACTGTTGAGGAAGTTGGTGTCACTGTTGATGAAGTTGGTGTCACTGTTGATGAAGTTGGAGTCACTGTTGATGAAGTTGGTGTCACTGTTGATGAAGTTGGTGTCACTGATAAGGAAAGCTGGTGTCACTGATGAGGAAAGCTGGTGTCACTGATAAGGAAAGCTGGTGTCACTGATGAGGAAAGCTGGTGTCACTGTTGAGGAAGTTGGTGTCACTGTTGATGAAGTTGGTGTCACAGACGAGGAAAGTTGGTGTCACTGATAAGGAAAGCTGGTGTCACTAATGAGGAAAGCTTGTGTCACTGCCTATGGCTTACATAGATACGCATATAGTAGTTTTCAGAAACGCTTGCAAACATGCACAGACTCAAATGGAACCGATTTCTCTGATGTTATATTCAAGAAATGGGTTTGTTAGTGTTTGATAAATAAATCGCAAGTTTTGTTCTATTTATAGGTATTGTTTTAAATGATTTCTCATGCTCTGTATGCTTACGATCTCAGTCGGCTCGGCAACATATTGTACATACAATACAGCTTTTTTTTTGTTCACATATTCTGTTAATTCTTGTCTGTTCTAAATCTACTGGTACAGACAAATAATTCATCCATTCATCCACCCACCCATGCCTTCTTTACCACTGTCTGGGCCATCAACAAGTGCTCTCTATTTCTCTCTGTCAGGTGCAGTCCATCTTTCTGATTTCTGCCTCAAGACTCCTCCACCAGGTGTTTCTTGGGTCTTCCTTGTTTCTTCTTACCCTGGGGATTCCAGGTGAGATCCTGCCTGATTATGTTAGTGGTAAATTCTTGTACAACCATCTAAATTGTCGCTAAAGTGTATCTTTCATGGCTCCCGACGCGGCGACCGATGTCCGCAGCTAGACCGGTATCTCGGTGAAGCTTGCCACTCGCGAAATGGAATCACACAAAAGATGTCGCTGTTTTCTTGTCACTCTGGTTCTGACCTGAACAATCTGTAAATTCTGCTGACTTTCAAATGTATACGTGAACGCGAATGATCGCTAATGGAGGCGTTAGTTTAAACTAATTTGAATATATGTGGGGACGTTCAAGTGAAACCTGCCACCACACGACTTGACTATTTATCTAGCAATGATACACAAGACAAAATATCTAAAATGTGGAACAACCTATAAAATGGGTCCTCATTAAAATAATAATAATCCACAGAAAAAGACGACAGAAGTTAATGTAGTGACCATGGCTATTGTGTCAATGTCAAGGTTCGGAAGCGGTTACAATGAGAACGGTAGGCTTTATCAAACTTAACCCGGGGGAAACCCACGAAACAAACTTCCAGTTTTTGGAAACCCTTGTACAAACATTATAATATCTACAGCTTCAGTTATTTTATCATTAGGACCACAACAATCCAAGAACAAATCTTAATACTTCTTCCAGCAGAGAATAATATTTTCTGTCTATCTGTTTATGTTTACTTCTTTTTTTTTTTTAATGAAACTCTCCTGCCGGACCCCCAGAGACATCTAGCAGAATATTAGGATTCAGTGGAACGCTGGGTGAGAAACCTTGAAGTGGAGCCTAAACTAGGGGGCGTTTCTGAGACGGAACTGTCAACACACTAGCTGTCTTGTCAGAAAAGACCGGGGGGGGGGGGGGCATTGTGAGCTCTGGATTGGTGACCCACAAGAGAAATATCGATCATCTTCCATAATTCATTTCTTTATTGATGAGATCCGGCTGACACTATCATCATTTGAAAAAAAAATATTTATCATCACGTTTTGCGTATTTCAGGTCATACAGGTCGTCGGTTGGTAGCATCATTCCAAATCTGTACAACATTATTGTACTAGAAATATATGTGTACGCAGATATGAAAGTAAACACATCACTGGCACATACATCTGTCTTAGACTGGTCACTCTGTTACTATCGTTTAGCCCAACAGTCGACAAACGTTGACTGGGAGAGTGGCCAAGAAGGAGAAGGGAGGGAGTGAGAGAGAGGAGGGAGAGAGAGAGAGAGAGAGGAAGGAGAAAGAACGGGAGAGAGAGAGAGGGGGGAGAGAGGTTTAATACTTTTTGAAATAAATTCTTGCAGACAGTAGGCTAAAAAAACGATGAGAAGATGAGAAGACATAATGCTCGCTGCTATCCTAGCTCATTTTCCTAGCACGCATTATCTGATAACACTATCACGCCATGTTTTCCTGCTGTGGATGCGTTTAAACTTTCACTGTAGCCCTCAATGCAGCCTTTCTTGTGTATACACCCAGAACTTAGGGAAAATCATCATCAACTACTTCAGGCAAACAGCATAGGCGCAAGGCATTCGAGGCAAGAACACTGGCATGAAGAGCACAACAATCCTAAATGTGCTTTGTCCCACAGCTCAGAAAAGACAAGCAGAAGTTTCTGTGTAAACCTGCCACCTTCGCCACTTTCAAGTTACAGTGAACTTCGTTTGGACGGTCTATGAACGCTTGTTAGCAACAAGTTTCTGAATCTGATACAATAATTTTCTAAGTCAGTTTATCGTACTGCAGCTATCACTAGGTCGGAAACTAAGAGAAAGCGAAGAATAGTGTCGTATGAGAAGTTTATTCGCTTCACTGGTCACTCATAAGACTCGTAGAGACGTGCTGAAGAGCCTGGTAGAACATTACAAGACTGACAGTTACTGTTGTTGTTGTGTCAGGATCTGAAATTTAAACTGAATATTTTGTTTGTTTCACCATCATATGTGATATTTAACAAAAAGAATGAATGAAGTTCTAAACAGATGAGGCAGTGACGAGACGTTCATGTTATGGAAGGGACTAAATCCTTGCAAGAGAAAAGAAGTATTACCTCCCCTGAGTGAGAATTTCATGAGAAGGCTGGTATCATTCAGTAAGCAACGCTCATGGATGTACAGGTACTCGCGGGCTACGAGGAGATGACGACAGGGACCAAGAATCAGACTCACTCAGCCAAGATTAGGCTTAGTGACATCACTTCGACGTGACCGTCAATAGGAGTGACACACAGAAAAGAAGTCGCGTCACTAACGGATCACCTAGTCGACAATAGATTGTCATTCTGTGCCAGCAGTAAACATGAAAAGTCCTAGTATTCGAGGTTTTTGGAAGTACACATTTACCAGTGTTATCAATAAGCAACTGCCAATCTTAGACCGCGTGATGAGATTCTGTGAGTGCATTAATGATGTCATCCTAGCGTCTGATTACCTGTCCGGGAAGAGAATACGAGCTAGCCACACCCCACACGACTGAGCGTGTACTATTAAAAAAATATATATCGTTGGCACAAAAGGCACTCCGAGGTAGGGAACTAAATGCGCCATGATAGGAGCACGGACAAAAGAGTTGGCTGCGTGAGTGAGTCTGATTAGCTGGCGTAAGCTGTGCCAGTCACTCCATCAATACCAGGCACTCATGTCTGGTCTGGGGGAGATGTGAATATTGCTATTACTCAACAAAAGGTCCTTCACTTCTGCGAATCACTGAAACCAGCGTGAAACAGAACATAAAGGAACAACTAGTGTAACCATCTGTTCCCTCTTCAAATCTGAATGAAGATAAGTCATCGATAATGTGCCAGCCCGGCCCTGTGAAGTTTTATATTTGTTGTGTTCTGTTTACGAAAGAGTGACCTCGGTGCTAGTTTCTACCAGTATGATGGCCCTCCACATGTTCTCGCTGTGTGTGGTATTTCTGTCCGGGGCAACTGGCAGCTCCATTTTAAAAGTGTGTGTGCGTGCGTGCATACCTCCCCTACCCCCAAAATAAAACTATCACGCAAGTTTCCTAACACTTTAACGGCGAAACGTTATTTGCCTGGCTATAAACAGCACGTTATGACTGCCGATTGCTGGCTTCATCCAAAAATAAGGTCTTAACCAAGCTCACAATAACTGTAGCAATTTGAAGATAAAGTTTTAACTGGCTTTGCGATAGTAAAGAAAAAATGATAAAGTTTTAACTGTGAAAAGTCATTTATTGTGAACCTCTCTGACGCGTCAGCCTGTTTATAATTTACATTTTTAACAAGAAATAAATTTGTATTTCTTTTTTTTTTCAATTTACAGGGCATAAATATTTCACTGTCTTCCACGTAATTTACTGTAAAAACTGTAAAATAAAAGACAGAAAATATATATTTAGAACCCCAACGATACGGGCTCGTACCCCCACCCCCTTTCTCCCATTGTTCCCGTTTCACGCTGTTGTCTAAGGAAGTGCACTATATATGGTACTTACAAAAACGAGCAAAAGGGAACCATTTATAATGAATGGCCTTATAAGAATCAAACACCTCCTAGAAGTGAGACTACCGTCGTCGTATCCTCGAGCGCTGCCTTATAATCACTTGCCAGGTGCTGATAAAAACGCCTTGTGGGGAACTTGAGGTTCTCTGGGTGGAACTTGTTTCATCCATTCCTGATACACTCTGACCTCGTCTATTGTTTTATATGATTACAGGACAATAGGATGGGCCGGAGAATTGAAGGGCAAAACACAAGACTGTTTAGACTCATATTTTATCAGGAAACCAAGCTGAATTTTTCATGGCGCTTTACTTCATCAGCCAGCGCAATGTTAGACTGTGATGTTTAAGTGCACTGTTAGACTGTGGTGTTTAAGCGCAATGTTAGACTGATGTTTAAGCGCAATGTTAGACTGTGATGTTTAAGTGCACTGTTAGACTGTGGTGTTTAAGCGCAATGTTAGACTGATGTTTAAGCGCAATGTTAGACTGTGATGTTTAAGCGCAATGTTAGACTGTGACGTTTAAGCGCAATGTTAGACTGTGATATTAAGCGCAATGTTTGACTGTGATGTTTAAGCGCAATGTTAGACTGTGATGTCAAATCGCAATGTTAGACTATGATGTCAAATCGCAATGTTAGACTGTGATGTCAAATCGCAATGTTAGACTGTGATGTCAAATCGCAATGTTAGACTGTGATGTCAAATCGCAATGTTAGACTGTGATGTCAAATCGCAATGTTAGACTATGATGTCAAATCGCAATGTTAGACTATGATGTCAAATCGCAATGCTAGACTGTGATGTCAAATCGCAATGCTAGACTGTGATGTCAAATCGCAATGTTAGACTGTGATGTCAAATCGCAATGTTAGACTGTGACGTCACAGCGCACTGATCGACCAGTAGTTTTCAAACTTTCTCGGGCTACTGACCCTTTCCTCCCAAGCAACACCCCTAGCGCCCCCTCAAAGCTTTCGTTCAGTTGGTTCTAACGCCCTCAGAAGCTGATGTTTCTCTTGTCACCCCCCCCCCCAAGATTTTCACGCCACCTATGTCCAGAACGCTTGTGTTATGTATGTGGCAATGTCCGAGTCGCTGCTTCTAACACGAAGGTTACAAAATCGCCGCCCTTGTCCACTCGTGTAAAAAAAAAAAATCGGCACCTGATTACTTGTGTTCAGGAAACTGTCTCTGAAAAATTTTGTGCCTTCAAAGACGTGACATTACTCCCAGAGTCTCAGCAAAAAAACTCACTTGTTTGATTCTTACACATAAACAGTACACTAAGTAAGAGGAAACAGTGAAACAAATGTGAAGCTAATGAAGGTTACCAGCTCTGAAAGTGACCCAGACACGAATGAAAAGTTTCTGCTAGTAACACTATGTCACCCTTGGAAGTCTCTGGAAAATATTGTCGTTTCCTGACGCTGGCATCTTTAGTTCGGACCTGGCAGTATGTGTCACGTGAGAGATGGAGGAAGTAAATGTAGTGTGAGGGGGTGGGGGTGGGGGCGCGACCGGGTGGACTTATTTTCTTGAACTGTTATTAGCGAGAGAAACTAGGCTACTGAGTACACGGAAACTTCATTTCTGAAAATATGCAATACATCAACGAAACTGACTCTACTCTATTTAACCTTACTTTACTCCATTTGACCTTGACTCCACTATATTTAACCGTACTCTACTCTATTTAACCAGACTCCACTCTATTTAACCTGACTCCATTCTATTTAACATATGTAATCCAAACAGTTGAGTGTCCGAAACTTAATGCGCAGGAAAGACGACCGCCCTATCAGGGCAGGTGCCGTGAATGCCCTGGAAAGATAACCGAAAGATGATGGAGCGATAAATATGTCGTCAGATAATAAAGATGGAGAGATAAATATGTCGTCAGATAACAAAGATGGAGAGATAAATATGTCGTCAGATAACAAAGATGTAGAGATAAATATGTCGTCAGTTGACAAAGATGTAGAGATAAATATGTCGTCAGATAACAAAGATGTAGAGATAAATATGTCGTCAGTTGACAAAGATGTAGAGATAAATATGTCGTCAGATGACAAAGATGGAGAGGTAAATGTGTCGTCAGATGACATATGGAGCGATAAATATGTCGTCAGATGACAAAGCTGAAGAGATAAATATGTCGTCAGATGACAAAGCTGAAGAGATAAATATTTCGTCAGATGACAAAGATGGAGATGTAACCACGGACATTTAAACTTCTATCCTGTCATCGCATGCCATCAAACTTGAATTTTGCCTCCGGGTGCGTTTCTGATACACAATGTCATACTGTGTCACCATATCTCTGACACCGACACAGGAATTAGCATATGTCATGGAGTACAGGAGCTTGTATTAAAAAAGTCTTTCTCAATCGGCCCCCAAAAAATGAACAGATACCATATCTGCTCACTTATCATCTAGCATGATGATCTTTACAGATGGTGCGGATGATAAAACAATATGGAGCGGGTGGATGAGGGAAGGTTCAGAAAGAATGGAGAACGCTGAGGGGACAAGACTGCTCACTTAGGATGCCTTGGCGGCTAGGCTATCAAAGCCTACCAGGCGGCTACAGAATAAAGGATATAAGGGCCAGGAAACTTAAATGGCGTGCGGCAAGAAAGAGAACTCACGGCGAAGTAAGTGGGGGCTAAGACAAAGCTGAGCAAGTTGTTTCATCCTGTGACTGCTTCAAGAAAGCTGAGCTTGAACAGCATAAGTAGAAACGGGTGGCAGCTATGTGGAAATATAAAGCAGTTTAAAGAAAGATGAATTTACTGCTACATGTAATTCCAGCTGGGTAGAGACAGCCAGGCTGGAATCTAAGGCGCTGTTTCTCAGCTTTCAGAAGAACAAGAGTAGACTGCAGTTACAGAAATGGCCCGTCTTCTGTGAGGGTCTCCTTGGCGGAAGTGCTTGGGGACTAGTGTTAGTGCCCTCTTGGATATGTCGTTCAGATTTTGGCGAAATCCATCTCCTAAACCTAACCCAGTCTCTCCTATATGCCTCATATCACAACAGTCTTTATATAACGTCGCCTGGGGCTTTACTTTCTGTAGCACAGGCACATAATACAAAAGCTAATAAAGATGCATTTCCGTGTTTAAAAAAAAAGGGATATAAAGGAAATAAACTATTGCGTTATAATGTTATCGCTTATCTTCAATTAAATCAATGCAGAAAGTGCATGTATAACAGTGGTTCTCAACTTCTTCCTGTCGTTGACGCCAATAATACTTGACAGATAACCTGTCGCACCTGCCCACCCGTCTCCCTCGCTCTAAACCTGGTAATAAGCCACACGTCTCCGTGTTGTTAGACATAAACTAGACTTGCCCCCGCAAGTCTGCTGGAGTCGGTAAGGGAATCTTGCTGTACAGTGCTTCAGTGATGCCCTTCTGATAACATTACTTCTGTATGCCTGTTTCGTGTCCAGTGGCTGGTGACAGGATGCCATCTGATGTCATGTATAATGCAACAGCGACATTAAGACAAAATCCGATCTGTCATACAACTGGAGCCATATATGCTCTCGTTCCACTCTGCTCGTCATGTGATATCCTCAGATAAGTTCACGCTGGACAACTATGCATACCTGTCTTGATATTCCTTGTATCTACATCTACATATCTTTGCTCACATCAATAAATAAAAATAGTCATCTATGTGCTAGCTGTAAATCTACATTTTTTAAAAATAATTTTATTACAGTCCACATACACATACACAAATATAAAAAGAACTAATTTTTAGTAAATTTTCTATAACAGGCTCTTTTTTAGTTTCTTAAAATACAACAGTACCCCCCCCCCCCCCCCCAAGGTCCTACTGTACAGCAAATTGGCAACACTTGCCCATAACTGTACCAGGCACTATTAACTCACCTTTGCGCATGCGTCAATAAACGCCCACGAAACAGACCAATAATATAAAGTGGCCAGGCCAAGTTGTTGTGTTGTAGATGTACGGCCTGCAACTATTCATGTTTTAGACGTATAAATGTATGGCCTGCAACTATTCATGTTTTAGACGTATAAATGTATGGCCTGCAACTATTCATGTTTTAGACGTATAAATGTATGGCCTGCAACTATTCACGTTTTAGACGTATAAATGTATGGCCTGCAACTATTCATGTTTTAGACGTATAAATGTATGGCCTGCAACTATTCATGTTTTAGACGTATAAATGTATGGCCTGCAACTATTCATGTTTTAGATGTATAAATGTATGGCCTGCAACTATTCATGTTTTAGACGTATAAATGTATGGCCTGCAACTATTCATGTTTTAGACGTATAAATGTATGGCCTGCAACTATTCATGTTTTAGATGTATAAATGTATGGCCTGCAACTATTCATGTTTTAGATGTATAAAGGTATGGCCTGCAACTATTCATTACTTGCTGTAATCCCTCAACTCAAGCTACACTGACAAAAGCATAGAAAAGAATGGCTAAAAGGCGAGACCGTTCGTGAACTGGATACTGATGGCTACTGAACATAATGCCAGAGCTCATTTAAGTATGACACAAGCGTGACATAACGCCAGTGCTCTTTTAAGTATGACACAAGCGTGACATAACGTCAGTGCTCATTTAAGTGTGAAACAAGCGTGACATAACGTCAGTGCTCATTTAAGTGTGACACAAGCGTGACATAATGCCAGAGCTCATTTAAGTGTGACACAAGCGTGACATAATGTCAGTGCTCATTTAAGTGTGACACAAGCGTGACATAATGCCAGTGCTCATTTAAGTGTGAAACAAGCGTGACATAACGCCAGTGCTCATTTAAGTGTGAAACAAGCGTGACATAACGCCAGTGCTCATTTAAGTGTGAAACAAGCGTGACATAATGCCAGTGCTCATTTAAGTGTGAAACAAGCGTGACATAACGCCAGTGCTCATTTAAGTATGACACAAGCGTGACATAACGCCAGTGCTCATTTAAGTGTGAAACAAGCGTGACATAACGCCAGTGCTCATTTAAGTGTGAAATAATGCCAGAGCTCATTTAAGTGTGACACAAACGTGACACTAAAGCAAAATACCAAGATCTAAAAACGCATAACAAATCTAAGAACAATGGCCGGAACTTTAACAGCCACTTTCAGGGAGATAACAAGGAAAAAAGCGAGAAGGTGTCATTCTCGTTAATAAATCCTCGTGAGAAAGTTGCCAGGAGAAGAGAATCAACCATGAATTCGATTTTAAACTAGGCACAAAATATAAAGAAACGACGTGAATCCAAGACAGCTGTCGTTAACTTATTGCATTAGCTCATATTCACTTTGTTAAACATTCGGTGATAGACACCCCCAGAGATGACTGACTCTCGTGTTTAAACCACGAACCATATTTAAGCTATGAATTTGAGAGCTACAAATTGAACCAGTTACTGCAGGAAATGAGGAGAACACTTCACCAGGTCGATATGGAGATTTTCTAACAGAACGGAGACTTCCTGAGAGCAGGCAGAAATTGAGGATATACTTGGCTATTCTGCAAACAATATGCTATAAGCAGCGAAAGACAATTTCTTAATATGTACAGTAATTAAATATTTAGGGGCTTCTGGGAACTCAGTTACGGAAGTTGAATACCAGATACAAGTTTCCCCTCGCCTCTGAAAGTGGAGTGTTTCCGGAAGTTTGAAATAATATAGGAACAAGGGCCGCAGAAAATCTGCAAAAGGATGACACTTCTACATCATTTTACCATCCGGGTCTTTCAGACTCTGACCTTGTCCTCTTTTCTGTTATGTTTACCACAGATAGCATATTACTATTACATTAATTTAAATTTACTATCAATTTTCATGAATACATTCTTTTAAATTATATATTTTTTTCCTGGATAAATTTTTCTTTTGGATTAACGTTTCAAAAAAAATGTAGATATTTCTAGATATATTTTTGGATTAATTAACTTTATATTCTGGAGAAAAAAAAATGGCGCCACTAAAGGCAACCATTATTTTCCGAGAGAGAGAGAGAGAGAGAGAGAGAGAGGGGGGGGGGAGATAAATATTTTTATTTTCAAAACAGGAAGAACTTAGGAGCCAGGTTCGTCTGACATTCTCCTTCCTTTCTCAATTCTCACTTTCTCTCAGACATTCAACATCAACATATAACAAACACATAACAACCAACAACAAAATACGAACATGAAAAAGCTGCAATATTTAAATCACGTATTCCTACAATCAATAATATAAACTCACGGGCGAACAGACTGGGGGAAGGGTATGGGGGGGGGGGGGGGGGGAGAGACAAAGAGACAGAGACAGGCAGACAGAAAGAGACACAGAGACAAAGAGAGACAGACAGACAGAAAGAGACACAGAGACAAAGAGAGACAGACAGACAGAAAGAGACACAGAGACAGAGAGAGAGACAGACAGAGAGAGAGAGAGACAGACAGACAGAGAGACACAGAGACAAAGAGAGACAGACAGAAAGAGACACAGAGACAAAGAGAGAAAGAGACAGAGACAAAAAGAGAGAGACAGAGACAGACAGAAAGAGACACTGAGACAGACAGACAGACAGAAAGAGACACACAGAGACAAAGAGAGAGAGAGAGATATACACGGAGATACAAAGAGAGACACAAAGGTAAACAAAGAGAGACACAGAGGTAAACAAAGAGAGACAGAGAGAGAGTGAAAAAGAGAGACAGAGAAACAGAAAGAAACAGAGAGACATGAAGGAAGAAAGAAAGACACGGAGAAAGAAACAGAGAGACAGAGAAAGACAGACAGAGGCACAGAAAGAGACAGAGAGAGAGACAGATGGAGGCACAGAAAGAGACAGAGAGACACAAGGAAAGAAGAGAGAGATTGACTGATTCAAATTTATTTCCAAGCGGTTAAGAATTGGGCACGCAGGCCCGTCTGACATTCTGCCCTTTATCATACAACTTTCAAATCTGTTCCAGACATTCTACAAATATGCTGCTCAAATAACAAACATTAAAGTTAAGAGAAATAAAATATAACATTTACATTTCGCTCTTATCCATGCACTCGGTACAGAAAGTAACTACATACACGTATAAATGTCTACCAAACAAAACATTTCGGTACTATTCAGAATAAACAATTAACTGAATTCGGTGTCTGTAAGAGCAGTCTAAAATAACTTAAGTTTTATGATTCATGGAGGCATGTAGTCGACATCAAACAGATATTGGGAAAGTTTGTAGTTGGAGGAAGGAGTATAGTTTTTGGGGATTTTTTTAAAAATTCTGGTTGAGAGGGTTTTCCAAAGATGAGCAACAGATTAAGTGAAGCTTTTCTTATAAAGATCAAGTGTAGGTTTGGAAGACATGTTCAAGCGTTGGCTGCACTTTAGACTAAATTTAAACAGGTTCCATAGATAAGGTGGAGCATGCTGTGAAAGAATTTGATGTACCAACTTGACTTTGTTGTAGAGGAACCTGTTCTTAAGAGGTAGTATTTTGATACGTTTGTGCTGATTAGTTGCTTGTGTCTGATCTTTGTCACTAATAAGTTTTACTGCTCGTTTTTGAAGTGAGTAAAGCTTCTTTGTATTTGACACCGAGCAACCATCCAAGATTGTTGAACAAAAAGTTTAAATGTGTTTGTATATGTGATATGTAAAAAAAAAAAAATATTCCTTGTGCCTTGATCGATAACAGGTATACTTTTTGCGCGATGAGTTTTGTTAGGCCTTGCACATGAGAGTTCCAGGACAGATGTTGATCAATAGTAAGACACAGTGTTTTGTGTTTGCTAATGTTTTCTATCTGTGATGTTCCCATACTGAGCCGAAGTGTTGTTTTTTGTCGCATTTTGTAATTTCTGTCTTGTGGTAGAAAACTGTGATGGTTTCATATTGTCGGGCAGAAAACTGTGATGGTTTCATATTACCTGGCAGAAAACTGTGATGGTTTCATATTAACAGACAAAAAACTGTGATGGTTTGACACTACGGGACAGAAAACTGATGGTTTCATATTAACAGACAAAAAACTGCGATGGTTTCACACTGTGAGACAGAAAACTGATGGTTTCATATTAACAGACAAAAAACTGTGATGGTTTCATACTGTGAGACAGAAAACTGATGGTTTCATATTAACGGACAAAAAACTGTGATGGTTTCACACTGTGGGATAGAAAACTGATGGTTTCATATTAACAGACAAAAAACTGCGATGGTTTCACACTGTGAGACAGAAAACTGATGGTTTCATATTAACAGACAAAAAACTGTGATGGTTTCATATTAACAGACAAAAAAAACTGTGATAGTTTGACACTGTGAGACAGAAAACTGATGGTTTCACACTGTGGGACAGAAAACTGATGGTTTCATACTGTGGGACAGCATACCCCACTCCCAGCTCCTCCCCCCCCCCCCACCCAGAACTCTAAGACTGTGTCACTGATAATAGATCTCTGCCAATATTAGCTTCAGATTCTGCCTGAAAAGAGTGCCCCCCCCTTCTTTTTAGGCTTGTCAATCTCACTTTCATTACTCGAGAAGAACTATTTACTCGCACTCGCTCAAAGAAAATCGATGAGACCTGATTCAGACTGGGAAAAGATGGCACAGCAGCAGAGCCTGACACCAAGTCGTGACAGGAAGGGCCTGCCCACTAGCACAGAACTACGACGAGTCTCTGCCAAGACTAGAGTACATATTGTGTGGAAGAAGCGAGGGGCGCAATGAAAGAGTGAGACAAGCAGGACGAACACTGAGGACAAAGAAAATCAATCAACTTAATAACAAAACCACATGAGAGGGTCAATAATTTTTTTTTTCTTAAAAAGGCTTCATTTTTTGCAAATCATTGTTTATGATGCTTTCCTCTATGCGTTTTTGTTTCGACTTGTAGTACTGTACTTTCAAAATATACAGCTATAATATACGTGTAAAAAACCGATTTCACTGGTAATAAAGATTATTCTGATATGCATAAAAAACAGAACCGGCTGGAAACGATATTCCACAATCTAAACATACACCTATTCTTGTGTTAAATCTAAACATACATATATTCTTGGGTTAAATCTAAACAGATATTCTCGGGTTTAATCTAAACATACAGATATTCCCGGGTTAAATATAAACACACAGATATTTTCGTTTTAAATCTAAAGATACAGATATTCTCGGGTTAAATATAAAGATATGGATATTTTCGTTTTAAATCTAAAGATACAGATATTCTCGGGTTAAATATAAACACACAGATATTCTCGTTTTATATCTAAAGATACGGATCATCCCGTTTTAAATCTAAAGATACGGATATTCCCGTTTTAAATCTAAAGATACGGATATTCTCGTTTTAAATCTAAAGATACAGATATTCTCGTTTTAAATCTAAAGATACAGATATTCTCGGGTTAAATCTAAAGATACGGATATTCTCGTTTTAAATCTAAAGATACAGATATTCTCGGGTTAAATCTAAAGATACAGATATTCTCGGGTTAAATCTAAAGATACAGATATTCTCGGGTTAAATATAAACATACAGATATTCTCGAGTGAAATCTAAACATACAGATGTTTTCATTTTAAATCTAAAGATACAGATATTCTCGGGTTAAAGCATACTGACGGTTATTTTATCTGTGTGTGTGAACGATGTTCTTGTGTGGAAAGTGTGAGCAATGTTTTTGTGTGGAAAGTGTGAGCAGTGTTTTTGTGTCGAAAGTGTGAGCAATGTTTTTGTGTGGAAAGTGTGAGCAATGTTTTTGTGTGGAAAGTGTGAGCAATGTTTTTGTGTGGAAAGTGCGAGCAATGTTTTTGTGTGGAAAGTGTGAGCAATGTTTTTGTGTGGAAAGTGTGAGCAATGTTTATGTGTGGAAAGTGTGAGCAATGTTTTTGTGTGGAAAGTGTGAGCAATGTTTTTGTGTGGAAAGTGTGAGCAATGTTTTTGTGTGGAAAGTGTGAGCAATGTTTTTGTGTGGAAAGTGTGAGCAATGTTTTTGTGTGGAAAGTGTGAGCAATGTTTATGTGCGGAAAGTGTGAGCAATGTTTTTGTGTGGAAAGTGTGAGCAATGTTTTTGTGTGGAAAGTGTGAGCAATGTTTTTGTGTGGAAAGTGTGAGCAATGTTTATGTGTGGAAAGTGTGAGCAATGTTTTTGTGTGGAAAGTGTGAGCAATGTTTTTGTGTGGAAAGTGTGAGCGATGTTTTTGTGTGGAAAGTGTGAGCAATGTTTTTGTGTGGAAAGTGTGAGCAATGTTTTTATGTGGAAAGTGTGAGCGATGTTTTTGTGTGGAAAGTGTGAGCAATGTTTATGTGTGGAAAGTGTGAGCAATGTTTATGTGTGGAAAGTGTGAGCAATGTTTTTGTGTGGAAAGTGTGAGCAATGTTTTTTGTGTGGAAAGTGTGAGCAATGTTTATGTGTGGAAAGTGTGAGCAATGTTTATGTGTGGAAAGTGTGAGCAATGTTTTTGTGTGGAAAGTGTGAGCAATGTTTTTTGTGTGGAAAGTGTGAACGATGTCCGCTGTGATAATAACCTAATAAGTGGGAGGGGTCGATGTGATAATAACCTAATAAGTGGGAGGGGCCGATGTGATAATAACCTAATAAGTGGGAGGGGCCGCTGTGATAATAACCTAATAAGTGGGAGGGGCCGCTGTGATAATAACCTAATAAGTGGGAGGGGCCGATGTGATAATAATCTAATAAGTGGGGAGGGAGGTCGCTGTGATAATAACCTAACAACGGGGGGGGGGGCTCTGTGATAATAATCTAACAGGGGGAGGACCTATTTGTGATAATAACCTAACAACGAGAGGGGGGGGCTGTGATAATAATCTAACAACGAGGGGGGGGGCCCCTCTGTGATAATAATCTAACAGGGGGAGGACCTATTTGTGATAATAACTTAACAACGAGGGGGCGGGAGGCCGCTGTGATAATAAAGTAACAGGCCGATTTGTGATAATAACCTAACAAGGCAAGAATGCTATATTTCCGCACATGTCTCCATCAGACCAGCATGAAAAAGGAGACAGCAAGAAAATCAGCACAAGAAGAAGACAGGTTTAGAAAGTCATACTATTAAATCAAATCCTGAACATGTCATTTTCCTGCCCACCCGTGTGTCAACGGCAAGTCCAAACGCACACAATATTTCGGCTTATGGCCTTCGTCAAACAACGGTCACTATGGTAAGACTGACAAATATTACTGAAAGATTTCACTTCAAGCCATCATGTTAAGTGCAGCTGTCATATACAAGAACTTCCAGCGGCGGACCCCAGTAATATGTTTATAAAGAATATTGCGTAACTGCAGCAGAACAACTAACCAAATTTTAACTTTAAAATCAGCGTCTGGTTTCTTATCCATCTTGTGTCCAGGAACAGGAAAGCACGCTGTGATGTTGTGTAACTCGCCCTCCCTAGATCTGCTTGTAGAGAGGAAGATTACGTAAACACACCTGTCTTTGATCGTGAAATCACCGCGCCCAACAGCAGGTGACCTACCTCTCTCTCTCTCCCTCCTCTCTCTCTCTCTTTCCTCTCTCCCTCTATTACATCGTCCATTTATTTTTTTTTAATTGACAATCTGATTGTAGGAAACTTGGAATCAGAGTATTCGTGTTTAGTCATAAACAAAATCTGTTCTTTCTTCTTCTGCCTTTTAACTACACCTGCCTGCGCCCTTCTGTCGCTACAGGCTGGAAAATAAAGGTTGGCGTGACATTCTGTCGATATCACAGACCAAGAGGTCCATGTGACGCTGCCAAAAGGGCAAGACCACAAATACTGACATCAGCAGAGACAGTAAGGTCATAACCCTGTCAATCCTCCACCTGGTGTTTTGCTGATAAGGTGGTGGCGCCTACTGAGAAGCTTACTTATTTGGTCGGCTCCAGGAGTAATAAAAACCAGCGAGACACATTCCCCGCCCCCCCCCCATGATAAAGCCTGTGTTGACGTCCACAGCGTCGCACGCTACGAGATCACATGGTTCACAGTAAGAGATCACACGGTTCACAGTAACAGATCACATGGTTCACAGTAAGAGATCACACGGTTCACAGTAACAGATCACATGGTTCACAGTACGAGATCACATGGTTCACATCCAACACGAAACGCTAGAAAAACGTTGAAGGAGATCACGCGGCGTCATCGTATCAAGTCCCCCCCCCCCCATTTATTGATACCGCAGATGATAAAACGTGGAAGTAGCTGGGGTTGTGAGGGAAAGGGAGATGATGAAAGAGAAAAGAACAGTTTTGCATATCGTTACTTCCAGCACGGTGACGACCAGGGACTAACTGAACGAGCAAGGGAAACAGATTTTTTGGCTCAGTCAAGTCTTACTTTCTTATGACATAAATTCTGATGCAGTCAGATTGTGCTCATTATTTCTGAATTTGCTACAAATTATTGGCAGAAGCTACGCTGAAAGCTACATTATAATGTAGTTAACAGGGTGTTGCCGAACATTTTCTTTTCTTTCAACTTCTCCATCTCTCTAGGTCCTCTCCACAGACCGCCACATACCCGCCCCTGTGCTCTGTTATTTCCACCAATCTCCTTGAACAATCTGAGAGCCAATATCTGAGCCAGGCTGTAATCGAAATAACAAAAATCTGGCATCTCTGTCAGATAAACATGAAATATAAACTACAGCAGGTGGTTCTTGATTTATTATCTAAACAATAAACGCCATTATACGTTTACAGGTTTTTTTTAAAACTTTTTTTCACAGTTTATGGCCTGGTGAACACTAAGCGGGAAGCGCAAAGATTCCTGAGACAACAGCCACTCATACAGTCCTGTGTTCTATGGTTTAGGCAAACTGCTACATGAGAAAAGACGGGGGGGGGGAGAATGTTAAGAAAGGGAGAAGGGTGACGGCAGATATTGACAAAATATTCCTTGTAGATTCATACAATAGTTTCTGCAGCGAAATTACTGTTCACTGTAAAGCTTTCACTGAGGAATTACTCTTCACTGTAAAGCTTTCACTGAGGAATTATTGTTCACTGTAAAGCTTTCACTGAGGAATTATTGTTCACTGTAAAGCTTTCACTGAGGAATTATTGTTCACTGTAAAGCTTTCACTGAGGAATTACTCTTCACTGTAAAGCTTTCACTGAGGAATTACTCTTCACTGTAAAGCTTTCACTGAGGAATTACTCTTCACTGTAAAGCTTTCACTGAGGAATTATTGTTCACTGTAAAGCTTTCACTGAGGAATTATTGTTCACTGTAAAGCGTTCAATGAGGAATTACTCTTCACTGTAAAGCTTTCAATGAGGAATTATTGTTCGGTGTAAAACATGCAAAACTTGGTTTAGAGAGGTTTTCCTTAGCTTCTGTTCAAATTCTCAAGTTTCTTGACACAGTTCATTCATCACCCACGGACGCTGTCCGATTTGGCAATCAGTGGCCCGTACCTGATACCATGGTTGACTAAATCATAGCTGATATCATGGTTGACTAAATCATAGCTGATATCATGGTTGACTAAATCATAGATGATATCATGGTTGACTAAATCATAGCTGATATCATGGTTGACTAAATCATAGCTGATATCATGGTTGACTAAATCATAGCTGATATCATGGTTGACTAAATCATAGCTGATATCAGGTTGACTAATCATAGCTGATATCATGGTTGACTAAATCATAGCTGACATCATGGCTGACTAAATCATAGCTGATATCATGGTTGACTAAATCATAGCTGATATCATGGTTGACTAAATCATAGCTGATATCATGGTTGACTAAATCATAGCTGATATCATGGCTGACTAAATCATAGCTGATATCATGGTTGACTAAATCATAGCTGATATCATGGTTGACTAAATCATAGCTGATATCATGGTTGACTAAATCATAGCTGATACCATGGTTGACTAAATCATAGCTGATATCATGGTTGACTAAATCATAGATGATATCATGGTTGACTAAATCATAGCTGACATCATGGCTGACTAAATCATAGCTGATATCATGGTTGACTAAATCATAGCTGATATCATGGTTGACTAAATCATAGCTGATATCATGGTTGACTAAATCATAGCTGATATCATGGCTGACTAAATCATAGCTGATATCATGGTTGACTAAATCATAGCTGATATCATGGTTGACTAAATCATAGCTGATATCATGGTTGACTAAATCATAGCTGATATCATGGTTGACTAAATCATAGCTGATATCATGGTTGACTAAATCATAGCTGATATCATGGTTGACTAAATCATAGCTGACATCATGGCTGACTAAATCATAGCTGATATCATGGTTGACTAAATCATAGCTGATATCATGGTTGACTAAATCATAGCTGACATCATGGTTGACTAAATCATAGCTGACATCATGGTTGACTAAATCATAGCTGACATCATGGCTGACTAAATCATAGCTGATATCATGGTTGACTAAATCATAGCTGATGGTTGACTAAATCATAGCTGATATCATGGTTGACTAAATCATAGCTGACATCATGGCTGACTAAATCATAGCTGACATCATGGCTGACTAAATCATAACTGACGAAGATCTCTCCATGTGTACCCCACCCCACCCCCCGCAACAGGCCTAACCTGGCTAGAAAAGGAGAGATCGCCATAGCCCCCATGGTGGTGGAGTCTGTTAAAGAAGCACTGCACATTCTCTGCTTTGTAACTCTGATCAGGGAATGGAAAAAAATGGCCTCCATAACCCACTCCCAAGCCGACACGACGCTGCGTCTCGACATCCTCGCCATATCTGTTGCACAGAACACCAGCTCCTCGCTCCACGGAGGCTGCAGAAGAAGGCTGTCCGGCCACGGGTGTAGGAACTCTGACCTACAGCTACCTTACATTTCTCCGGTTTACTACTCAGAAAGCAGCCAATCAAACGACTTCTTTAGATTCTGACAACCCCATGAAATTACACCCGGTAACTTAAAACTATTCTAATCTGAAATGTCAAGGTCTGACAAGTGTATTTCTGAATATTATGTTCACTGTCCTGATAAAGGTATATTTCCAAAATATTGGTTTGTTTTTAGACTTCTGTGTGCTCATCTCATTGCTTCTTTTGCTATTCCTTCTTTTTTCTTTCTGTTTTAGTAAAACTGCACCTTATACCTCTGACTATCTCTTCTCCAGTTTTACTGCAGTCCTCAATTCATTTATTTTCGTTTTCAACGAACAAGGCGAGTTAGCTTTTTTTTTTCATCAGAAGAATCAGAAGACCTTCACTCTTCGGCACCAAAAAATAAAACAACAGTGAATAGTGTGCAGTTGTAACTGTAGAAGAAAAGCGCCATCAGACACTGGAATAGACCAGTATTCCTAAGTAAGCATCGTACTTGTGTTGACTGCGACCCTACAAATCAGACACGAGTCCTGCACGACACGATGATGCTAGGTGGAAAACTGAGATCTTCCAACCCTCGTCACTTTGGTCTCATCTCTCCAATCAATCCCAGGCTATTCTTTCTTTCCATGTTGCCCTCCTTGTGGTATTTCTTAGTTCTCCTCGTCGTTTTCAGTGTCTTTGTAAGTTTTCTCATAATTACAGCAAAATCCTACTTCTTCCTTTATATATAAACAAACAAACAAACAAGCACACACACACACTCATTCACTCACTCACCCACCCACCCAATCACTCACCCACCCACCCAATCACTCACCCACTCACCCACCCAATCACTCACTCACCCACTCATTCAATCACTCACTTACTCACTCACCCACTCACCAATTCACTCACTCGCCCACCCACTCATTCAATCACTCACTCACTCACCCACCCACTCATTCAATCACTCACTCACCCACCCACCCACACACTCATTCAATCACTCACCCACCCACTCACTCATTCAATCACCCACTCACCCACCCACCCACTCACTCACCACCCACTCATTCAATCACTCACCCACCCACCCACTCACTCATTCACTCACTCCACTCCCTCAGTAATAATTATAAATATAATTAGTCAAATGCTTGCTCTTTATACCTTCCTATTTTGTCCAAACGTCAAAAGCGCATATAAAGGGGCATTTATTATGCAGCAACAGATGAAGTAACACACGGGGACGCAAGTGGCCAGCCTCACAATATGACTAACGGTAAACGATTGATTTTGTTCTCCCTGCAAAGTGGCGTAATGCTGGCCTGATATGTCAGGCCAGAACTGTATTTATGTACGCACTGACGCACTCCTGCTTCCTCGTTCTGCTTCATTCTATCTTATTACACTTTTATTAAAACTCCAGCTACTGTTTCACTTTCGCGGGTGGCATGAAGTTAGTATGGAGCTTGTATGAAGTTTGTATGCAGCTTGTATGAAGTTTGTATGAATCTTGTGTGAAGTTTGTGTGGAGCTTGTATGAGGTTTGTATGGAGCTTGTACGAAGTTGTATGGAGCTTTATGAAGTTTGTATGGATATGAGTTTTTGTTCAGACTGTGATCGTTGAAAGGCTAGGCAGGAAGAGAGTATTTAGGGAATGGGCTCACCAAGGAGCGTAGCATGGCACACACGCAGACAGTGATGGGTGGATGGATGGATGGATGGATGGATGTGGTGGGGTTGGTGTAGAAATACGGACAGAGACACTTTACTGAATTTGAAAGACAGTGCCCCTCAGTTCATGTATTTAGGGGGGGGGGGCGTTTAAAAAAAACCTAACAAAGACTGAGCAAAGAAGCGACGATGAAAGCAGAAGTTTAGCTTCATGTCCACACGTAACAACTGGCACATACTGCCACAAGTACACGTTCTGCATGTGACAGGTTAACGGACTGCTGGCAACAGAAAAGAATAATACACTTGAGGAAAGACCGACTGGGTGGACAACATTACAGACACAAACAAGATAAAAGTCTAAGAAACATACAGACACACTGACGGGCAAGCTGACAGCCATGTTTATCAGTACCACGGGGCGGGGCGGGGGGGGGGTGTCACTTACAGGTCCAATATCGAGCATGTTATGAGGGCAGTAATACGTTTTCTTCTGCGCGTTCTACAACCCAGTGTCCAGACAAGAAGTTCTACACACCAGTGTCCAGACAAGAAGTTCTACAACCCAGTGTCCAGACAAGAAGTTCTACACACCGGTGTCCAGACAAGAAGTTCTACACACCGGTGTCCAGACAAGAAGTTCTACACACCGGTGTCCAGACAAGAAGTTCTACACACCAGTGTCCAGACAAGAAGTTCTACAACCCAGTGTCCAGACAAGAAGTTCTACACACCAGTGTCCAGACAAGAAGTTCTACACACCAGTGTCCAGACAAGAAGTTCTACACACCGGTGTCCAGACAAGAAGTTCTACACACCGGTGTCTAGACAAGAAGTTCTACACACCGGTGTCCAGACAAGAAGTTCTACACACCGGTGTCCAGACAAGAAGTTCTACACACCGGTGTCCAGACAAGAAGTTCTACAACCCAGTGTCCAGACAAGAAGTTCTACACACCAGTGTCCAGACAAGAAGTTCTACACACCAGTGTCCAGACAAGAAGTTCTACACACCGGTGTCCAGACAAGAAGTTCTACACACCGGTGTCTAGACAAGAAGTTCTACACACCGGTGTCCAGACAAGAAGTTCTACACACCGGTGTCCAGACAAGAAGTTCTACACACCGGTGTCCAGACAAGAAGTTCTACACACCAGTGTCCAGACAAGAAGTTCTACACACCAGTGTCCAGACAAGACGTTCTGCTTGAAGACGGTCAGGGGCTGGCTAGAAGGCGGTTCAATTCCAATTATTACTAACATTACCCAAGGCTTCTAAGGACAGAAATCAATAGAGGGGCAAGCAATCGATAAGACACCGACTTCCGGTCCTGCGTTTCTGTCCCGATTTGAAAACGTAGTCTGTAGAGTGTTTACAGTCAAGTATGATCATCATCTTATAAAACCGTGTAATACGTTTGTGATACATCTGACTGTCGGATATCAAACTATTATATACATATAAAATGTGTAGAATACCGGTATGTGTGAGCGTGCATATGTTTCATATATTCATTGTATGGAAATAAGTGTATATATATTTAATATATTCATTGTACGTATATACTCGTATTTCATATATTCATAGAATGGGATTGAGTGTATGTATGTGTCATATATTCACTGTATGGGGGTGTGTATATTTTATATATTCACTGTATGACAGTGAATGTGCATATATTACATATACTGGTTCTAAGGACTGTTATAGTCGGAGGTGGGGTGGAGGATACTCTCTCCACTTCAATGGCGTGCGTCTCAAACAGCCTCTGAATGTGAAGTCCAGCTCCTGGCCTTCTCGTGGCAGAACTGTTCAAACTGACAGGAGAAGGGGCGAAGGCGAATATCCGGCGCCTGAAAACCAGACGCTTCGGGCAGATGAGTGTCATGTTTGGTAGCTCATCTACCGCTGATAGCGAGATTCTTCAGCTGCCGTGAGTGAAGTGGAGCTCCTCCCGGACAGTGAAGAAAGGTGCGAATGGGGTTGCCGCTGGCACCACTGCGGAAAAGGCGAAAGAAAGGATTAAGTGAAGTAATCAGTAGTTTCGAGGTCAGGACTGCTCAAATCACGGCACCTCTTCTCTGGAGGTCGGCCACGTCCTATGTGCACTCATACCGGGCCTGAACCGGCTTAACAGAGGTTAAGGCACTGCTGGCGAGATTCTTCGGATGTCACGCGTGGAGTGAAACTCCTCCTGGCCAATGAAGAAAATGCGAAAAAGGAATTAGGGTTGCCGTGCGGCGCCGATGTGAAAAGGTGATGGAAAGGATAAAGTGAAGCTTAATTGGTATGTCCAGTAGTCTCGCGGCGAGAGCTACTCATACCACGGCACCTCTGCTCTAAAAGCTGGCCACGTCCGATATACACCCATACTGGTGAAATATGCCTAAACCGGGTTAAACCAGGAGTGAAACTTGATGGCTACTCATGTCACGGTACCTCCACTCTAGAAGTCGGCCGCGTCCTAAACACGCCTATACTGGGATAATATGCCTAAACCGGATTAACCCTGGGGTGAAACTTACTAGTGGCGAGGATTCGTCCTCCTGGACAAAAGTTCCGTCCTGGTCACAACTAGGAAGGGTAGCGGCCACGACCACAAAATGCTGAAGTCGGAGACACTGGACCAGTGCAGTCTAGATAGGCAACCACCTCTCACCCGGCCGGGATGTATGCCTATCCTAATCACGCTAAGGTTTTCCGGTGAGAAAGTCCAACGCTGGACTGGATGGGCAACCACCTCTCACCCAGCGGGGATATACTGATATCCAAAACAATTCGAGGTTTTCCGGTGAGAAAGTCCAACCCTAGATTAAACTGGTGCAACGAAAACCATAGTGTCACGCATTCCCGCTTCTGAGACCCACCAAGAATACAGGCTCAAGCCCTGCGATACTCTGAACCTCTTGTGGTCCTGTCGGGGATCTCGTGTGGTCATTTCGGGGACCACGGGACCTATCGAGGACCACGGGAGTTAATTCTGTAGGATCACGGGGCGGTCTTGGTGGTAGAAGTGAACGAAGAAGAAGATTACATATATTCATTGTAAGGCAGTGAATGTGCATATATTTCATATATTCACTGTATAGCAGTGAGTGTGTATATATTTCATATATTCATCGTTTAGGGCTGATGAGCGGCATGTGTGGATAAGTTTCTTGTTGCTGTCTGTTACATTCTCATCTTCTGATCTATTATTTTCTCATCTTACACGGTGGAGCGGACAGCCTATCTGCCTTCATCTGACAAGACGTCCAAACTGTTTTAACATCTCCCCTTATGAATATTTTATAGAGAGCGTATTCATGTGTTCTCCTCGCAGATATTCTTTGACAAATTCTCACTTTACACATTCTTCTTTTTTTTTTTTTTGGTTTAAATCAATATTTATGCTTTGATGAACTTACATCAAAACTGTGTTTGATTTCCTATAACGGATCATTCCAAGCTTCAGTGCTCTGATTTTTCACCTGTTTCTGCTTTGTCTAGTCTTGTGACTGTAGTAAACGTCACCATCTGTTGCCCACTACAGTCGATTTCTACTATTATTGTACTTGTAGTAACAGAGGAACAAGACCATTTGTTGCCACTTAAGTTTTCTTTCACTATTTTTTGTCTGATTATGCATGTCTGTATGTGTGATGTTCTAAGATCAGAAAGTAATTCCGATATTAAACTTTTTTGTCTCATAGATAAAAAAAACAAAGACTGCATGTCGAAGAATGCGTATATTTGGCGAAGAATGCATGCAGCTTTGAAGATAGATAGTGAATGTATCCCGAAATCAATGCAGGCAATCCATATATGCAACTATGAAGAATGGTAGTGCATGCAGACACACAAAAAAAACATCTTTGCTTTATCTACACATAAACTTAACAAGTTTTCTTTTGTCACCTATCTTGTCACAATTTTGTTGTGAACTTGTGTTCAGTCCGTGGTAGCCTGCTGGAAACTGCTGTGCTGGAGATCTGGAGTTGTGAGAGAGAAGGTAAAGAGACAAATCTGAAACTGGAGTTCACGAGAGCTGGGCAACCGGACATGGAGATTTAGGGGTAGGGGAGGTAACTGAAATGAGTGGACGTTGTATGTAGTGACAAGACTGAAAGCCGTTTCTAGGAAACCGTACACGATGTGAGGTAGCAATATATAGACGTATAAATGGCATCCTGAACCAACGTGAGCTGTTACATAGATACAACGACTGTCCAGGTGACAGTCTGTCAAATGAGATGAGGAAACGGACATGAAAAGTTTAATATCTGACCAAGTGTACCATTACTGTGGCACTAGCTTTTTTCCCCCGGGAGAGAAAAGTCCGGAAGCAATATGGCAATAACTCGTCACAGTCATTTATCAAGAACACAGTCGCTGTGATGACTTTCTGACTTCAAATCTGGGACCGCCTCGCCACAACTTCGATGTGTCGGTGCTGTGATTTGTAATCAATCTTTACAAGTAACGGAACAAGCCACCAGCTGTTTCATCTGTTGGGCTGAGTGTTAGATATAGGTTTATGATCTGCACACTGAACATGATGGCCGTACCAGTCGTGCTTGACATCACGAAGTGAATGGCATGATAGAAAGTGTGAAATACAACAAAGTTACATCAACCAAACTTGAATAATAAACTCTATCATACATAAATATTTCATTCATGATGACCACTAAATTCATCTACGGAAGTTCTACAGGATCTATAATTTTATACGAATTCATCATCGCTTATAATCTTATAATTCCTCAATACAACATTCTATTATTGGAGAAAACAAACCCAACATAATCTAAAAATAAAAGCGAGTCTCCATTTAGTACAAGAATTACTCGAGCCTGTACTGTGTACAACAGTCGGTGACTTCAGTCTGTACTGTGTACAACAATCAATGACTTCACTCAATCAGTGACTTGAGTCTGTACTGCGTACAACAATCAATGACTTCAATCAATCTCCGGACTCCTAGTGACACAAGCGAATCGATACTGACGCGGCTTCTAGACGTCAATAAGCTCTGCAGTCTCCGGCCCTCTCCATTCGGTCAAGGTTATCGCCAGGAGCTGCTGGACTGGTTTCTTCCACGACGGAGACTAGAACTTGTCATTGCTGTAGTGATGAAACCCCGTTAGTATTTTAACCGAGAAGAAAACTCAACCAATGAAATTTGTGGTCATTTTAAAAAAAACAAAAAACTACAAACTATGTCTGACGTGCAGGGTCTAAAATGCCATTTAATAACTGTTCTACGCACATTGAGTTATTTATAACAAAAAGCAAACACGACATCTATAAATAATCCACGAACATTAAAGTTTAAAAAGAAAAAACCCATAAAAATGGCATACTGTATTTACGAGTAATCTGCAGACATTAAGTTTCAAATAAGAAAAATTGACATAATTATAATGAATGTTGAAACATTAAATTAAAACAGAAACATTCTCATAATGGGTGATCTTCTCTGAAAGCTGTGGATATTTAATGACACCAGGGAAAGTAGACCCTCGGTGATTTATATGAAGAAGCAAAAATACTTTTAGCCCAAGCCTCGTAAGAGACACAATATAGTAGGAAAAAAAGCGCACTTAGCTGAGAGCAAAGGCTGGAACACAAAAACGAAGTATTAACAAATAATAATACTAATAACAACAACAACAACAAATGTGATCTTCAAGAAAGCCTCCAGTGATACCGCAGACAACGAAATGGAGATAGGATGTGAAGAAACAAGACTAGGACAGAAGTGAAGCTCATACTTTCTGCTGATAAAGCAATGAAATCTGCGCAGAACCTGGCACCGGATGAGATCTTCACGCGTCACAGAACCGTCAGACATTAGCAGTCCTATGATGAGCTCTGCCTGCGGATTCCTTTCAAAAGATTTGCTGTTGTCCCTGGTTCTTTCACAAGCTGAAGAATAATGATCTGATCTGATTTTGACCCCCTCCTCTCTGACCAACTTAGATCTGGCTGATGCACATCTTTTCTTTCAACCCAGATCCTCTGTACTTGTGCGTGGTCTTCCCCTGTCCCTTGTAACTATTTAGTTCTGTTTTCTTATCATCTCCTTCTGTGGCTCGTGCTTTTAAAACCCTCGTCAGGCGCTCCATCTTTTCCCCTTTAGAACTACTTCTGGACACCAAGGACTAACTTCTTTCTTTCTGCTTTCTGTACGTCCTACATATGAAACTGTGTTCCCTGAGACTGGTGTTTTAAGACAAACTAGTGTTTCAGCACAGACTGGTTTTTCAGGACAGACTAGTGTTTTATGAGAGACTAGCGTTTTCAAAGAAAGTGAAACTTAGAAATACCAGTGTTTTCAGAGGCGCCAGTGCTTCTGAGAGAAAATGGTGTTTTATGAGAGTCTGGTGTTTTAAGCGCTGAAGAAACAAATAAAATAACAAGACAACAATGGCCTATATGCAGTAGACAGAATGCACAAGTGTTGGATACAAATTTACCTGTTGTGTTTCATGTAAAGCTTGTTAAAATATGATAACTTACTTGTGTAAAGATAAAAAGGAATAAGGATATTCAAATTGATAAAATGAAAAGACAATTTCCTTCTTACATACAAGAGAAGAAATTTCACATATATATAACACAAGAACCAGTTTATTCATTCAAAGAACGTTACTGTTTGAGGGGACATTTTATCCAAACAAAAGAACACAGAGTTCCAAGGAACAATAGACAAACACAGTTTTCTATATATAACATCATATATATATATATATATATATAATATATATATATATATATATATATATATATATATATATATATCAACACAGTGGCGTTTTTCAGCTTTCACAACAAAGTCCTCCATTCATATCGCTCCACGATGAATGGCGCATTAAGAACGTGTAAAGCGTGACAGATGTTCAGAATATACCGGTTTCTGGTTGGTAACTGGTGATAAACTGAATCAAATGTTTGAAATAAATATAAATTAAAAATAAACAGTCAAGGCCGGGGACACAGTTTTTTACGCAAGAAGAAGGGCCTGATTATGTAAACAGAAATATACAACACACGAAGTTACAGCGAGATTTTCCTCTCTGTGTTCGGAGGGCATCACATTTCATGTTGTAGCAGTGCCTGCTGAGATAGTAGAATATGCCGCAATTGTCTGTGCCAAGGTTAGGGCAGCGCTTTCTCAAACGATCTTTGACTTGCATACACGTGTGCTTGTGTTTGTGTGTTTAATGGTTTGTGAAAGTTTAATGGGAATCTCTCAAATTCCTCACTGAAAGACCAGGGGTGAAGCACTCCTAAGTGAGCGATGTCGAAGTTCTTTTATACCAATCTTGTGGACCCCCCCCCCCCCCCCCCCCATGCAACTCAGCTAAACTTCCAGGCACCAAAAACTTGATGTTTTCCTTGTAGCTAAACATCAAGAACCAGACCGGAAGCGGTTAGTGCTACATGGGAAGGAAACTTTCTGCATAAAATTCTCTTTAACTCTTTCACTCGTGAATTAATCTCCGTGCTTTGCCAGAATAAATTTATGATCAGAAATGTTGCTAGAAAGAAGCTGGAAGGAAGTTACTCTATAACTAAATAAGAGAAACAAAATATAGGTTATGTTAGAAATGTGTTATTTTAATTACGATTTTGACTTTATGTCTGTGTGTGCGTGTAAGAGAAAGAGAGAGAGAGAGAGGAAAGAGAGAGAGATGGAGAGAGAGGAAAGAGAGAGAGGGAGAGAGAGAGAGAGAGAGGGAGGGAGAGAGAGAGAGAGAGAGAGAGAGATCTGGCAATACCGCCAGTGTTAAAGGACTCCCAAAGATATTCCTCGGTTCTTTCAACATTTCAAAACCTTCACTTGTTGCTGCCCAACTGCTGGACCGAGTTACCGAGTAACAAGGCTATGAAGGGGAAACAACCGATTAATATACGTGGATTTTTTAAAGAAAAGCTGTGTTGGTGCTAGAGAAAGGAATAAAGTGCTCAACCTCTGCAAGATTTTTGTCTTCCCCTTTTTAGTAGTCTAAATAAACTGTGAGAAAATGTTCTATTTCAAGAGTTCCAACAGGCCTGCAAATAGAAGCAAACGTTTTCTTTGCAGATAAGCATGCTGGGTATTCTGGACATGCACACATCCGTGCATACATCCTCGCCTTCTTTACCCGTATCTGGGGCATAGGCCATCAACAAGGGCTCTCCTTTTATTTCTGTCTTGGGCTGTTTCTTCTATCCGCCTCCAGGTGTAGTCCATCTTTCCTATCTCTGCCTGAAAACTCTTCTCCAGGTGTTTCTAGGTCTTTGTTTCCTCTTACCCTGGGGATTCCAGTTCACAGCCTGTCAGGTTATGTCTGTGGCAGGCACTAATTTTATGTGAACCACTGTCTTAATATGCAAGCAGTTACCACAGCATGAACGTGCAAGAAGTTACCACAGCATGAACGTGCAGATAGTTACCGCATAATTAATGTCCAAACAGCAATTTTCCCACATTGCTTAAAGGTGCCTCGCCCTACAGGCACATATTATTCGATTTCAGATGCTTTTTGCCAACCACAACCAACCAACCAACCAACCATCCATGAACCTTTGCATCTGTTTATCTCTATTGAGAGAACAGTTCATTCTCAGCTGTGCTACTCGCACACAACACAGGAAGACAGGCAGAATAACTAGAACAGAGGTTCTCACTGGCCCAGGTCCCAATCTTTCCTTTTCAAGCCAGGCTGCCCCCCCCTCCCATTTACTCTTCAACTCCTTCCTTGGGAGGGGGAGGGGAAACGACCCTCATCTTAGACCAGGAAACTAGATTTATGAAACGTAAATTAGATGAAAGGCTATGCTTCACATAAGTCTGGATGGCACATGATGCTGCTGTGTCAGTTTTTTCCCCTCAGTCCAAGGGTGTGAACGCGAGCCTCACGCACTGCAGCGACCGCCACCCTGGCAGGCAGTCGAAGAAAAGCCTGGAAGAGCATAAATTCCGGCTCACCCTGGCGGTGTGTGTGTGTGTGTGTGCAGGAGCCACTTACCTGACCACACCTCTGAGCTTACAATGTTTCCTTCATGGAACTAATTTAACACGAAGCAAATGATGCCTGGGAATTTGAGTGGATCCATAAGGACGGTTTTTTTTTTTTTTTAGAAAAGATAAAATGATGGGGCAAAAAAAAGAAGAATAAGATCGATCGAATTCTGGAGTCCTTGACATTGAAACAATATCCAGTCTCCAGAACATCTGCACTCTTAGTTTAAAAAGTGGAGCACGTGTAAACAAACTGACGAAAATGGGGAAAATTATGACAGTAAACGAAGGACCTATTAAAAGAGTGCGCAAACACCTGGAAAAAAACTCCGGGTTGAGTACTTTTTTTGTAATGGGTACAACAACGGAAGAGATTTTAACAATCATTCAAATCCAAACGCAGCCATAGATACATTATATTATTCCACACAACACTGGAATCATTTCTCTAAAAACACTGAAGGACATCCGAATGTCAAAGGCCAAACATGAATGGACGTGCCCCAAGTGTAATAAGGCTATCTCCAGGACCAGCAAGCAGAGCTAGGCCCTTTACAGACCGCAGATTCCACGTCCTAAGTGTGGATTCAGCTCTACATGTATAGAATCAATCCTTGCTAGCCACAACAGCTGCATGAGACACTGCGTCAGCCCCTATTCAAGTCTCTACAGGCAGATAAGCGTACCACAGTCAGAAGACAGGGACTAGACTTAAACTGTCAAATCAGCCGCGTCAGCTGATCCTTCCCCCCCCCCCCCCCCCCCACAGACACTGCCACAGACGTTTGCTTGGACAACCTTTTACATCAAGTAAATTGTGTTGTTCTGTTTAAAAAAAAACATACAGAAGGCTTGCAAAGCGATGTTCTATAACTTAAGCTTTCGTTTGTCCTTATTGCCTTGTTTGACAGCGAAATAACGAGCTAAGAACAAAGGCATGAACTTGATGCCCCACAGTACGGTGGAAAATAACTGTAGGTAATAAAAGAGACTACAGATTTTACTACAGATTTTTTAGTAGTGCTATCATCCATCAGAAATGAAAACACTACAAAGAGAAACGAAAATGGTAAGTGGAGCTGCTGTGCCCTGGAGATTAATGGTGTCTGAAGCAAAAAGTATTACAATGATGTGAACTAAAAGGAATGTCGCCCGAGACGTGGAAGGAATCAATTATCTTGGGAGATTCGTCACTTCTGACGGCAGAAATGTCACAGAAATTACCACAAGAATGGAATTAGTAACCACAGACATTACCATAAAAAAATGAATCAGTAGCCACAGAAATGTTGTTTAGAAAATGAAAGTACTAGCCACAGAAATGTTGTTTAGAAAATGAAAGTACTAGCCACAGAAAATACCAAATAATTAAATTAATAGCCGAAGAAATCCCCCCCCCCTTTTTTTTTCTTTTCCTAAAAAAAACAGAATTAGTAGCCAAATAAATTACCACAACAATGGAACTGGTGACCACAGAAATTACCACAAGGATTCAGTTAGTAGCCACGACGCTCACACCACCGCACAGCGCGCGAAGAGCATCAACAGATTGAGCAAACAGAGGTAGCTCTCCATCTTTCATCTACTCTCTACGATCTACAAACAACAAGGTAGCTCTCCATCTTTCATCTACTCTCTACGATCTACAAACAACAAGGTAGCTCTCCATCTTTCATCTACTCTCTACGATCTACAAACAACAAAGATGATAATATGGCGGGGAAGGAGGGGGGGCGCCAAAGACGAACTATTTAAACTGAATGAGACAGCGGTCAACGACCCACAGCTGGCTGCTTGAGTCAGAGTTGGCGAACCATGTTTCCAGGCTCCGGCCAAGTCCGGCGTGTTGCGCTAAAAAGGCGCATAAATGCCACACAATATAACCAACGCCCTCCAATCGAAGAAGAAGGAAGAAGGTAATATGTGAGAGCAGTGACTATAGGAGATCAGTACCAACAAAACTATTGTAGATACTCGGCTAACCCCACAGCAAGTCCGGGAGAATATAAAATGAGCCAGCGATGTTTGGGAAAAGAGACACATCTGCCGACACACACACAAGGCACAGCACTTGATCAAAGTTTTGCATGTACGTACATCACACAAAACTTGCTCCAAGTTCCAAGACCTCTTTACCTACAGAGCATGCGTCCTACATACTATACAAAAAGATAAATAGATTCACCGATAAACCTTAACTGTGCCATACTCTGTATAACATGACGAACCACCAGCCGATATATGAGCACAAGTTACCCATAAACTCGTTCGCCTGCATACTGTCTCGCACGATCTGACAATATTAATCTCAACGTGTGCAATTCCTCCTGGCTCGCGTTTACCTCCTATCTATCACCGTTTTAATCGAACAAAATTTCTTTTACTGCCCTCCCTTCCCTCTCAGCAGAATTCTTCCATCCTTCCTCACAAAGCCCTAATCATGCCTTCCATCTGCGCAGCAGCCCAGATACCCACTCCACGTGGCGTCTTTGTTGTGTGGGCATCACAGAAAGATCGATACTAGAGTTTATATCAGAAGAAAGTCCACACTCAGAGCTACTGAACCCATGACGCAGGATCTGTCGGTAACAACGCTGGATCTGTCGGTAACAACACTGGATCTGTCAGGATCTGTCGGTAACAACGCTGGATCTGTCAGGATCTGTCGGTAACAACGCTGGATCTGTCAGGATCTGTCGGTAACAACGCTGGATCTGTCAGTAACAACGCTGGATCTGTCAGGATCTGTTGGTAACAACGCTGGATCTATCGGTAACAACGCTGGATCTATGGGTAACAACACTGGATCTGTCGGTAACAACGCTGGATCTACAGGTAACAACACTGGATCTATCGGTAACAACACTGGATCTGTCGGTAACAACACTGGATCTGTCGGCAACAACGCAGGATCTGTCGGTAACAACGCTGGATCTGTCGGTAACAACGCTGGAGTGATATTTTTTTTTCTTAAATGTGCTCAGAAATGATATTAGTATTAAAATAATAATGCTGCGTGGGTGGCGTGCTTGCGACTCTATAACCTATTTAGTCTGTGAATACAGTGTTGACGCAAGAAGCCGCCGGCCGCCATTTTGCTGAATAACTTCTCTGGTGGTTGTGTTTACAGGAGATGGCTAAGATTAGTTGCATTTTTTTTAAAGGGAAAAGAGAGGGGAGGGGGTACGTTACAGGGACCAGTCTCTGAGTGCGCTTACGTCACCCTCCAACTTTGGAAGTTTTTCGATGATTCATGGCTTTCTGTACGGCCACTGGTCATCTGATGAGTTCTTTTCTTGAGACTGAGAAATCTCTGATGTCATGTTATCTCTGCTGTGCTGTACTTCTTCCAATCCTGCGCTGCACTGTCTTAACTCACGGACAGGCCCCTGGAAGATTCAGATATTGTCAGTGTAACTCTTTTTTGTGTGGGTTCAATCATGGCCAGTGTAGGTAGCGACCCCAGCGCTCGGGGCCTATTCCACTGTTAAGGTGGCCCTCCTCCTGCACTTTCAGTTAGAATTTCTAACCAATGAAGAAACAGGCAAATCAAAATAATGCTGATATCACACTTGTCACCCGCTACTTACCAGACCTGGCCTCCCACTCACAACTTCATTTTCAGCCGTCTCAGACGAGGTCAAAGTTTATAAATGCGACTGCTACTTTCTTAGTTCTCAGTGTAATAAAGATTTACTCAGCTGCCTCTATCAAGGACAGAGAGGATATTAAGTTTTGGGGCCACTGCAATCCACTGGAACACAGCACAAGCTGATGATTACTATTAAGTGGCACAGTAACAACTGGCGAAACTGTCATGTACACATTATCAAAATAATAATAATAATAATAATACCACTAACTACTGCCTGAATGGCTTTCGGATAGGGATGGGGTGGGGTGGGGTGTGAACGTCGACGACCGGGCAGTGTGTGTGAGAGAGAGAGAGGAGGAAGAGAAAGGAAGAGAGCAGAGAGGAGGAAGAGAAAGAGGAAGAGAGTAAAGGCAGATAAACAGACACAGATTCATGGTATGGACAACAACACCACAAGTGCAGTGACACAGAAAGCACTTTACCACAGGCGAGTGACATTACACACTGCCAATAGCAACGAAGATTTCCATCCAAAAATGACCCCCTGTAAATGCCAGCCTCATTATCACGACCGCTGCCATAATACATCCTCATCTAACGCGCAGTAGCGCCTCGAACAAAGCTCGGGTATGGCTCATCGTATTGTCAAGCAAACAGCTAAATTATCCATGCATTTATAACACAGTGAAGTCTCCATGCTACACCCAAGAGACCCCAGCTGTGATGAACTATTTCTGTTCTTGCCAAGTTTCTACATGCAAATATATCATTTAAATAACTTGTCAGCAGCTTTCACTGGGAGGAGCTGCAGACAGAGACATTGGTGATTTACCTATCAGGCTGAAGCACACGAATGGAATATGTGGAATGATATTAAGTCTAGAGGTCTGGAATGGCAGATGAGATCGGTGTCCAGGCTACGCAAAATAACTGACGTATCAGTTTGTGTCTGGTCTACGTTACACAACTTCATGCAGGAACTGTCGAGACCACACCCAGAGGCGAACTCAGGCCATATATCTGGACATGGAAAGTATGGGTCTGATGAGGTTTAGCCTCGGAGTGCGGGCGGTAGTTAATCCGTGGCTGGACAGAGACATAAGACGATGTTTAGATTCAAATCATTGGAAGCAGCAGAAATGTGGTTTATTAGAAGAATGTTGCAAATTCCCTGGACAGCAAAAATAACTAATGAAGAATGTATGAGAAGAGCTGGAGAGACAAAAATCTGGTCATAAAAAAAAAGAAAGAAACTATGTACTTTCATAGGACATGCAATGAGAAGAAGGGGCATTGAACATATTATAACAGGAAAAAATAGAGGGAATAAGAGACATGGGAAGACCGAGAGAAATTATACTGGATAGTCTGACCAGATGGTGTGAGGGGAAGTCACTGTCTGTCACTTGCTGTCTGGCTGCCTGGCTGTAAACTAAACACGGCCTCTTATACAATGCTGAAGTAAATGTGTTGAGCTTATTTTGACAGAAACCAATGGCTGTGCTTACTATCATCCTGTGCCACCTCTGTCGTTGACAGTTCCATGCGATGATTGCTCACCACCCTGTAAGAGACTGAAGCAGCCACCACCACCCTTTAAGAGACTGAAGCAGTCACCACCACCACCCTTTAAGAGACTGAAGCAGTCACCACCACCCTTTAAGAGACTGAAGCAGTCACCACCACCCTGTAAGAGACTGAAGCAGTCACCACCACCACCCTGTAAGAGACTGAAGCAGTCACCACCACCCTGTAAGAGACTGAAGCAGTCACCACCACCCTGTAAGAGACTGAAGCAGTCACCACCACCACCCTTTAAGAGACTGAAGCAGTCACCACCACCCTTTAAGAGACTGAAGTAGTCACCACCACCCTGTAAGAGATTGAAGCAGCCGCCACCACCCTGTAAGAGACTGAAGCAGTCACCACCACCCTGTAAGAGACTGAAGCAGTCACCACCACCACCCTTTAAGAGACTGAAGCAGTCACCACCACCCTGTAAGAGACTGAAGCAGTCACCACCACCCTGTAAGAGACTGAAGCAGCCACCATCACCACCCTGTAAGAGAATGAAGCAGCCACCACAACCACCCTGTAAGAGAATGAAGCAGCCACTTCCCTGCTCCGCTGTTCAGTCTCACAAATGGTCTGCGTAGTTTCCTTTCATTATCTGTGAGAAAATTACTTTCCTTGAAACACTGGGCCTGACTGTTCCTTATAACTGCATTTTTCATTAGTCCTTTCCACCCTTATCTACTCTTCATACTTTCTGTAACTCCTGAACCTCACATTCTCATTTATTTTTATGTTTGCCAAGTCTTAATACTTGGGGATTATTTGACTGGTAAGGCAATAAGCAACTCTAGAACTAGAGAGAATATTAATCTAATCTTACAGGTTCCAAATGTATGGGAAACTAGCATGAGAACCAGGCGTTGTCCGGGTTTGTCCAAGTCCGTGCCACACCTAGCACCGTTTGATAATAATGGCAGAAGAACAATCAATAAATCCCGTGCTCAAGTCACGAAACCTGCCAATTGCTGACATTAATTTCGTGCGTTCTGATAACAAACAAACAAAAAAACCAGTAACGAGGCCCAACTGGGGGAAGATGGTGAATGCTACGAGGATTGAAAGATGACATGCAGTGAGCTAGAGAAGGACGAAACAGACGGAGACGGAAGAGTGGGAGAGAGAGATGGAGGAGAATGAGACAGAGAAGAACGAAACTATCACGAGCCTCTCTCTTCACCCTTAACACGACCTCTTACACAACGCAGGAGGAGTGTGCTGGTATGATTCTAGATCCTAGTCCTCTTCGGAAGCTCAGACAAATATGAAGATTAATGAAAGTATCCGCCGCCCACCTCCTTACGAACAAGCTGAAGCAGACCAAGATGAAGCGTTCCTCCTATAAATCTTGATACACGCGCCTCCGCACCTTCGAGTTGGTGAAAACGCCCTCATTAGCTGCCTCGTTCTCGGCAACATGTCACGTTCTTTCTCAGAACTCGCCGGAACACTCGTAAACTCACCGGGTTTTACACGAGGGAAAAAAAACCTATGCCTGTACATGGCTGACTTAATTAAACATTTTGTACTAAGTGTGCGAGCTCGTACAGCAACGTCACGGAGGCTTTGTTCCCTGTTTTCTGGGAGTTTGTATTAAAAATTACCGTCCTCTGCTGCTCATGTCGTTGGTGGATTGAGTTGTCTCATGTTGGCCTCAATATGTTGTTTAATATGACAACTGTAATGAACTACTTTAATGTGTCTGTGGCTGGAGTTAAGTGACAGATGTCATTTTAAAAAATAAATAAATACCTGGGCAAATCAGGTGTAATTAAATTCATAATAAATATCTTTCACTTCTTTCTTATAATCAATCATCTTTATGATATTAAGATAAGCCCGCTGCAGTAATAAAACATGCCTGTCTGCCTGCCCGCCCTCCCGTCTGTCTGTTGCATGTCCTGTCGAAACTCTTCCTCCCTAACAGCTCTCCTGTAGGCCTCTCGGTTGTAAGCAAGATGCCCTGCTGCTGATGCATCAATTTGCAGATTATCAACGATGTCTTGTTATGTGTCACGTGTAAACTGGTTGTCCGCTTTCAAGTAATAGTTACCAAAAATTGATGGATTCTGAATTCAATAAACCAACTCTTCTGCATCAACGGTGTCCATCTCTCGTCAAGAGATGATATCATAAATGTACTGACATAAATCTAAGTGTTTCTCCGCTAACTACCACCTACAGCATCTTCCAGGCAAGAGGATGCCTACGTGTGTTTGGTTTTCTTTTTTTTTAATTATTTTTAGTTACAACAAAATCTCTTACAAACTTGAAAACCGCTGTAAAGCTTCGTAGATCATACAAAACATGCTCATGGAGAGAGATGGATGCCCTCGTACAGCAAACACCAATAAGGACGAGAATACTCCTAAAACAACAGACTGTCACCTTTGCTATCATACATCTTCATGACTTGAAGAGAAAGACAAACAATCTCTCACTTCAGACTGGTAGTTCCCTAACACGCGTATCAGGTTCCCATTATACGGATGAACTGATGCAGTCCGAAGGAAGTCATCCTCCAGTTCCAGAGTTCGTTACAGTTCAACTACTCCTCCGTTAAGAATATGACTCCAGCTTGCGTGCGTCGAATTCAGCTGACCTGGAGGGCAGCAAGCATGCCTGGAACAGCGAAGTTCTCCTTTCCAGGGCATGTTTGTAAAGAAGAATCACACATCCAGTATGTTGTCCTTTACTGTGCAGCAAGACGACTGTACTTTTGGTATCAGAGATACTGAACGATAAGAATCATGTAATAAACTCACTCTGAAGCTACAATTACTGAACAATAACAATCATATAATAAACTCACTCTGGAGCTACAACTACTGAACAATAACAATCATGTAATAAACTCACTCTGAAGCTACAATTACTGAACAATAACAATCATGTAATAAACTCACTCTGGAGCTACAACTACTGAACAATAACAATCATGTAATAAACTCATTCTGGAGCTACAGCTACTGAACGATAACAATCATGTAATAAACTCGCTCTGGAGCTACAACTACTGAACAATAACAATCATGTAATAAACTCACTCTGGAGCTACAACTACTGAAAGATAACAATCATGTAATAAACTCACTCTGGAGCTACAACTACTGAAAGATAACAATCATGTAGTGAACGTTTGGTGGCGCGCATAGACTAATCCAGGTTATTTTGGATAGATAGAAAGAAAGAAAAAGAAAATATACATATAGCAAGATTTACCGATTTTAATAAGTATGAAAGTACGACAATTATGCCTGAAAAACCAACAACTAAACAGAAACGAAGGAAAAAAAAACAGAAAAGAAAAAGATGAACACACTACAATGAGAAATAAATTAAACTACAACATAAAACACCTTGCAAAATAATCATGAAAAAAAGAACGTTTTTCAAACAACTGTTGTGGAAATAATAACTGCGACTGCAATTATCTTCAAATAAATTTTTAACTAGCATGGACAGTGAGGGGAAAACAATTCTAAAGAATTACGCTTGCAGGAAAACATCTAATTAATGGAACAGAATAATTCCAGCAAAACAAAAGAAGATTCATAGATGCTACAACTATCTACGTGTAATGTTTGCTCTCGTCTGATTCTCGGCGCCTGGAACTACATCCCTGAGAGAGAAGGCCGATGCCATAAATTCCCCCTGCTCGTGTTGTCTGAGACGATTAATAGGAAGTTTCCTTTCCATAACTTACGAAAGCCCAGCTTTGTATTCTTTGGGGGAGGGAGGGAGAGAGAGAGAGAGAGAGAGAGAGAGAGAGAAAGGAGATCGATCACGCATCTCACCCGACTGTGACAATTCTGAGGTGGGACAAGCCACAGAATACATTACATTTATATGCAGAGCACACACTGTTTGTGTGGATAACGCAAATCTGGAGTCTACAGCAGAGCGACTAGCTGGGCAGCCATTTTATTTTAAATAATCTGAGTGTTTCTTACTGCTCAATGTGTTCAAAAGTGTGCTTTTACTTTATTAAGAGTACAAAGACTTCCCAAATATGGCGTACCACAAGGGAGTCGCGGAAAACAAAATATGAGCATGTGCTAGAAGAGTAAGAGCAACATTGTACGAGGCTATGTGGTCTTAGAAACTAAGAGAGTAAGACCAGAATTATATAGGGCAATGTGGGTACAGAATCTGGAAGAATAAACGGTCACGATCTAGAAAGAGTGAGAGACAAACAAGGCTATGAGAGACAAACAAGGCTAAGAGAGACAAACAAGGCTATGAGAGACAAACAAGGCTGTGAGAGACAAACAAGGCTGTGAGAGACAAACAAGGCTGTGAGAGACAAACAAGGCTGTGAGAGACAAACAAGGCTGTGAGAGTGAGAGACAAACAAAGCTGTGGAAGTCAAACAATGCTGTCAAAGTGAGCCCATAACTGGCGTAAACAAATGCATATCTCCAGGTTTGAAGATTCGATACAGGACAAATAAGTTTCATTCATTTAAAACAAGTTATCAATATTATCTCAACACGGACTTCTCTCTCTCTCTCTCTCTCTCTCTCTCTCTCTCTCTCTCTGTGTGCGTGCGTGCATGTGTGCGGTGACTAGAAGGAACCTACATACTGTTGTATGCTGGCATTTGATAGAAATGTTAAAGGCGACGCTCACAGACACTGCGTCTGTAATGACAAACATGATAACATGATTTTCTACCTCCAGACAAAAGAAAATGCGTATACTACAGCCAGCGAGAAATTACTTTTATCTACTCCGCTCCTCAAACTCTCAAAAGGTCGTCCCCCTCCCCCTCCCAGCGACAAGTGTGGCGAAGAATCAATAGGAGCAGTTTTCATGCAAATTAATTACCCAGGATCCCCTCTGGTGACCGGCACAGCTAATGCAGTTAGGCATTTCTCTGATCCCTACCCCCTACCCCCTCCCCCAAAGAACGAGAAATCCTGTTTTGTTGGTCCCAATTTTCTCCCACTTCTGCGTCCTCACAACACCACGGTCCTCCTCAACCCCCCTTTCTCAGGGAGGGAGGGAGGGAGGGAGGGAGGCAGGCAGGCATTCGGTCTCCAAAGTTTTTTAACTTCTGGCGATTACTCTGAGCGTAGACCTAAGTTGTTTTTAACTTCTGAGATTACTCTGAGCGTAGACCTAAGTTGTTTTTAACTTCTGAGATTACTCTGAGCGTAGACCTAAGTTGTTTTTAACTTCTGGCGATTACTCTGAGCGTAGAACAAAGTTGTTTTTAACTTCTGAGATTACTCTGAGCGTAGACCTAAGTTGTTTTTAACTTCTGAGATTACTCTGAGCGTAGACCTAAGTTGTTTTTAACTTCTGAGATTACTCTGGGCGTAGACCTAAGTTGTTTTTAACTTCTGAGATTACTCTGAGCGTAGACCTAAGTTGTTTTTAACTTCTGGCGATTACTCTGAGCGTAGACCTAAGTTGTTTTTAACTTCTGACGATTACTCTGAGCGTAAGAACGCTCGGTAATAATATCTTGTGGTCTTGCCAGTTCTACACCTCCACTCAGACTAGCAGCCGTAAAAGACCCGGCACAAGTTTTCTCCCTCCAGTTGTCGCTTCCGTCAGCCAAGTCGAGTGACACCAACTTTCGGTGAAGACCACAAAAATATGTCCGGATTCTTAGCCGACGTGTGCATCCGGGGGGAGCGGAGAGACATGTCCCGAGGATGTCTCGTGCAGGGATTCTCTCAAGAAGAAACCTGACATTGTCAAAAGCTGGTTTTAACTCCTCATCAACGCCGGTGATCGATGAAAGGTGACCTGCTTTTAGCAGAAAGTCCCACATTTCTTCTTCATGCTGACATCAGAAAACTGTTAACAGTTGATGACCTACAAATTGTTGTCGTAACTTTCATTCCGGCGTAAAGCCTCGCCATCGTGTAGTGTTTAACAGTTTTAAAATAATTTCCTACAACATTTTGTGAGGCACGACTCGCTCCCCCCCCCCCCACACACACACACATACACAACTGGTGATTAGTCTGAGAGCCCAGTAAACTGTCTGCCAGATTATCAAACTTGTCCGTCATCTCTGCTTCTCGACACAAAGGTTTGCCCGCACAGCGGCCAGGAAGAAGATGTAACAAACTCATGGACTGTGGTTGAAAGAAAAGAAAAGAGAGAGAAAGTTTTCCCGAACGAAATCTGGGGCAATAAAAACAGCGGAAACTCCGAGGGTAAGAGGAGCCAGGACACTCGTGTGCTGCGAGGGTAAGAGAACCCAGGACATTCGCGTGCTGCGAGGGTAAGAGAAGCCAGGACACTCGTGTGCTGCGAGGGTAAGAGAAGCCAGGACACTCGTGCGCTGCGAGGGTAAGAGAAGCCAGGACACTCGCGTGCTGCGAGTTACGATATAGAATAAGTCAAGAACTACAAGTCCAGAGGTGGCAGTATCTAATAGCTCCAGTAGCTCATGCGGAACCTGTGAACGGCACTGTGGAGATCTGAAAAGTCTGTCCGTTCGGCCGAGTTCAAGAGAAGAAGAAATCACAGGATACAATCAGCGTCCCCAGTGTGCAGGCAAGAAAGAGATGCAATGATTATTCCAAGTCTTTATAAAGGAAATAAACTACCTGTCCAAGTCTTTAAAAAGGAAATAAACTACCTGTCCAAGTCTTTATAAAGGAAATAAATTATCCGTCCAAGTCTTTATAAAGGAAATAAACTACTTGTCCAAGTTTTTATAAAGGAAATAAACTATTTGTCCAAGTCTTTATAAAGGAAATAAACTACTTGTCCAAGTCTTTATAAAGGAAATTATTTGTTTGGAAGTATAATAATTTCTTCTTCAACCCTTTCTTTATCAGCCTTTCCTCCACGAGCTATTCCCAGTTCTGTGGTACGGACCGGGGCCCCATATACTGACTGTGTGTAACTCACTTCCATCCCTCTTGTCCAGTGAGTTCATCTGCCCAACGAAGCTACAACGCACATGGAAGTCCTAGTACGAAACAAAGACACTCCAGCACTAACGGTTTTTATGGACATCTCCAGTAAATCAACCGTGAAGTGATGGGACGCGCTGAAACCTTCATCCGTCTGCCCGATCGCCAGCATAGCGTTTCCACTGGACGAGCAACGTCGTTTATAGCCCTTTCGCGATACACGCCGCTGCGCTGTGTAAACCTGAAATACCGATACACCGAACCTCTCATTTCATCAATCACTTTCATGTCCTGGGGCGCAGAACAAAAGTTCTGTATCAGAACCGGTCTTCTGAATATTTATCTTCCATTAGGCTGTTTTTTTCCTCTACAAAATGAGACAGGGAACGTTACTATCACATAATCTACCTCTACAAAATGAGACAGAGAACGTTACTATCAAATAATCTACCTCTACAAAATGAGACAGAGAACGTTACTATCAAATAATCTACCTCTACAAAATGAGACAGAGAACGTTACTATCAAATAATCTACCTCTACAAAACTACAGACCGTCTAAATTCTCGTTCCCTTCCTTTCCCTTCCAGTCCACATCAATGGACAGAAAAGAAAAGAAACAAATAAGTGCTAAACTAACTAGAAGTGAAAGAGAAATATTAAAAATCATAAAAAAATAAGACAGCTAAGATACTTCGTGCATGCCAAGAGGTATAATACTGTGCTGAAGAACTTTCTCGAGAGCAAGAACGAAGGGAAAAGAACAAGAGGGCGACATCGACATAGATGGATGGACAGCATCAAGAGATGGGTGGACAGCATCAAGAGATGGACAGGGACATAGATGGGTGGACAGCATCAAGAGATGGACAGGGACATAGATGGGTGGACAGCATCAAGAGATGGACAGGGACATAGATGGGTGGACAGCATCAAGAGATGGACAGGGACATAGATGGGTGGACAGCATCAAGAGATGGACAGGGACAAGCTTGGCCGAGTGCTATACGGCGACAAGAAACAGAGTGGAGATTCATTGCAGCCAACCTTCAGTGGGGAGACGGCATGACGACGATGATGATGATGATTTTATTGTTCATGTGTTTCCCATTTCAATACTGACAGTACTGTGTGTGATTCTCTCGCTCTTACTCTCCCGCAGGCACAAACACAACAGAGACTTGTGAGAAGATCAAGTTTATTAAAACACGCCTAGTAATACTATTACTTAACATACCAAGGGAGTAAACTCGATACTTTCGATACAATCATTCGAAATCCACACGTAAGCAATCTTGAGATATCATCATGATGATTTGGTTGAGAAAGATTCTTCTTAACCCGCTTGTTCAAATCCCCCAAGTTTTGTTCAGAATGATGAATTCAACGTCTGTCGGTCTAAAACTGACCACTCTCCTAGTCCGCGAGTTCCTGGTTCGAACATTAACTGCCCTATTACAATCAGATTAGCTCCCCTGATCCTTAACTCGCGTCTCTAGATCAAACGTTAGGTCCTTGATCAAAAAGGGTCTGTATTCAACACCCTGACTACTGACATGTGGTACTTAGTCTGACATTTATACAATACCATATCCATGTTGGATGAAGCCACTAACAACAATTATTGAGGAAAGACGCTGGCGATGGTTGGGACACGTGCCCCGAATGAATGACAACTCACTACCAAAAATAGCACTAAGATGGACACCACAGGGGAACAGAAGTAAGGGTAGACCAAAAGAGACATGGAGAAGAACAACAGAAAGGATGTTGAGCAATAGAGGGCTCACCTGGGCATGAGCAGAAAAAAAAAAGGCGAAGGACAGGCATTTGTGGAAAACCCTTGCGGAAGCCCCATGTGCCCTGGGCACTTAAGGTTCAGAGAGAGAGAGAGAGATATCCATGTTGGGTGATACTGACCACATCAAACTCAAGTGGTGTACCCATGGTCTTGGAAATACGAGCCCAGCACGGTATCCCAAATATGCTTTAATGGCGTGGAAACGGAGATTTTTTTTTTTTTTTGGTGATATCTATTTCGTACTACTGTAGGGAGCAGAAACTTGGACTTTTCGTAAGTGAAAAGTCGAAGATAATGATAAATGCAACAGAAATGTGGATCTACAGGAAAGTTTCCTGGGAGAAGAACAAATCCACAAGTTTTAGATTTACACCGACGAAGTGAACTTCTCAAAGAAATATGGATCAAGAAAACAAAAACAAAACCAAAAAAAAAAAATTGGGCCACATCAAGACATAACATTATACCGAAAAGCATACTAGAAGGAAAAGTGGAATAAAGAAACAAAACAGCAACGGCAGACAGAGATGTGGATGTGAAGATAACAAAAGAGAGTGGACAGGATACATCCCGACAGAGTCCACCATCACGGCGAGGGAGCGAGGAAAGTGGAGATTCATTACCGCCATCCTTCGTAGCCAAGACGGCACATGATGATGATGAGACATGTTTACTGCCACATCCTTTCTGGACCACTTTGGGGCTGACAACTTTACAAGATCTGTCACTGGTATTACTGATACTGCAAGCAACAACTGAAATTCATGGTCACATATTTATCACCATGGTAACAGAATACGCCCGCGGGGGGAGGGGGGGGAAGGGGAGATTACTGTGGTTTACGTAATGGCCTTATATATCTTCATCTCCGGCTCTTGCCATATTTCCATTAGCGTTCTTGTTTATGGCGCATTACTTCTTGCCATTACCGGATTTGTCTTTCCTTGATTTAGATAGCTTGTCTTGTTCCATCCAAAGGACTGCAGCCCTCGGGCCACATCTGGGAGATATTACGTGTTCTTGGCCCCTGTACCGAATCTTAATGCCAGAGCTGCTGGAGCCCGCGGACGACTTGAGAATGTCCCCAGGTTCCTAATCGTGTTGATACATTCGTAAGTCTGAATTTGTCAGTCAAATAACAATCTAACGGAGAAATGTAGGAATTCATAAGAAGCATACTTCCGTGACGTTCTAAATGTACTTATACACGCTCTGACTTTCTTGTAAACCGAAGGAAAAGTGCACAAAATCTATTGTTCAATAAAGTTATGGGAAGACGCCCTGCATTTTTTTTCTTTTAGCGAACTGACTAAAATGTAATAAACTAAACACAAATAAATATTCCTCATGGTATAGTTTACACAGGTTATAGTTTATCTGGCCACACTCTGAGGAAACCTGACCCCAGCATAGCAAGACACTGACATGGAATCCTCACAGGAAATAGAAATCGAGGAAGACCTAGAAGTACTTGGATAAGGGAAGTTATGACAGTGCTCAGAGACATGGGATATACATGGAAGGAAGAAGCAGAGAATAACTCCAAGGACAGGGATGACTGGAGAGCCTTTATGCATGGCCTATGCTCTCAGGGAGTGAAAGGCAATGACGATCTTCTTCTTCTTCCTCGTACACATTTTCTGCCTATACCTGCAGTCCTGTCTCTTGGATAAATATCACTTTTTTTTTGTAGTTCATGTATGGAGCCGTAGAGCTTATCTTCTATGGTGGTTTCACTGGGCCAGTAATCACTTCTCAGTGTTTTGTAGTTGGTGCAGTTCTGGAGGATATCTTCCACAGTCTAGGGCACTAGGGCACATGTACAAAGAGTAGTAGTACCAACCTTAAACTTATATATATATATAATATATATGACTAGAGTCGACTGTGTAAACCTTGTTTTGGTGCACGTTTACAATATAACTATTGGGGGGGGGGGGTATTTTATCCAGATGTTACAGACCAACAATCCTTGGCAATGTACTACCGTACTCCAGGCCAATCTACTTCCCCCATCATGGCCGCCAACCAAGGTTCTCCCCTCCTTGTTATATCGTATGCTAATTATGCATAAATCATGAGCATTTAATCAATACACAATACACTGACATGCAGTACAAATCACCAAGTCTGAAATTAAGGACACAGCATTTTATTCTCACTATACACCACAACAACACATACAACGGACATTTGAAATCAACATGAAATCAAGACAGGTGTCATTATAATGGTAATTAAGCATGTTACCATGTGATAATGACTTCTCGAGTTGTATTATTAAAACCTGATGGACCTGGGGTCCCGGGCTCTCGTGGCCCTACACGTGGCCTACACTACGAATCTAATGTGCAGTGGCACTTATTTCAAACAGCTACCGCTGCCATGACACACCTCTATATAACCGCGTTGCTGCAGCACAAGATCAATCTACATGAGGACATAATAAAGAATCAAACATGTTGACCATCCAATATACCTATAATCACACTGAAATCAAACACAGAATTTCCATATCGATATGTAAATACAGAAACCTTCATCACAGCTAACTGCACAACTACATAAACTACACCACATGAGGTGGACACGGGCAGAATATCAAATAATAAATTCATAGGCACAACTACACCGGACATCACCCGGCCATTGCTTTAACTTCGAATGCCCGCCAATATTTTCATATATATATATATATATATATATATATATATATATATATATATATATATATATCTGAACCAACTACCAATCACGTGGACGATGACGCTTCGGTCAAGGTCGTACACCCCTTTGATCTAAGCGTGCCTCGTCCACAGCTGCGTCCTGTTCGATGATGATGATGATGATGGAAGTTTACACATTTTGAGGTGAAAAAAATATTCTGTTCGAGTCGCCAAAAATACAAAGTAAAATCTGTTCTCTAACGAAAAATGGCCACATCTGAATCAAACAAGTTGCTGAAGTCGAGTGCCTGTGATATAAGATATACAGTGACTTTAATCTTGGGGGCACACCTGCTTCCCACTGCCCTGTAGTTCGCTAGACAAAGGCCGCAACTTGGCGGGTCTCTAATCTTCATGCACGTCAGAAACCTGGACGATCTCACGAAAAGAGGGATTTGAGGGTAGAGTCAAATGAGTGATGATGATGATCACTCGTTTGCGGCCAGAGTTTATGTCCTCAGAATTGACAAGAACAGCATGGCCTGCTTTAAAAAAAACAAAAAACTAAGGTATTTCGTGTCTGAAAGTCTACGGTCACTATCCTCCAAACTGTGCTGGAAATGAAATAAGTGACAAAGGATGGCAGAAATAAATGATGAAACTGTTGGCACAACTTTCTCTGCGGAAATGTCCCGCGAACATGCTAATCTCTTCTTTACAAATAAACGGGAACGTGGTTGAACTAATATTAGCAGCTTGATGAAGAAATGAAGTCAAGAATATCTCTATGAGACAAAGAAAATTCTTTGTTTAGCAAGCTCAAGGCTTGGAAGGGGGAGGGGGTGCGTGCATGAAGGATTGAGCAGCAGACCCATGGTAACGTCCCTCATGTTTGAGGGTTGCGGAAAGAAAGGGAGGGGTCGGGGGAATATTCCTTTCTCTCTATCTCTTTCCCTGGAGTGAGAGAGCGTAAATCGTTCCCTTTATGTTTGGTGTCGAAGATTTAAAGCCTGGTAGAAGTGAGCTGGGACACGTCAATCTGTCTGATGGAATTTAGGAGCTTCGAGGTGTGTGTGTGTGAGAGAGTGCGTGCGTGCGTGTGTGTGTGTGTGAGTGCGTGTGTGTGTGAGAGTGCGTGCGTGCGTGCGTGTCTATTTTGGGGTGGGGTGGGGAGAAGAGAAGAATATCATCTGGTCAGGTGACTGAATTCAGACTGCCATTTTTTTTATGTTCCTTTCACTTTAACAAATATTACAAAGCAATGAATCCTGCAGTGTTCATATCACACTAACAAATATTACAAAGCAATGAATCCTGCAGTGTTCATATCACACTAACAAATATTACAAAGCAATGAATCCTGCAGTGTTCATATCACACTAACAAATATTACAAAGCAATGAATCCTGCAGTGTTCATATCACATTAACAAATATTATAAAGCAATGAATCATGCAATCTTCATATCACATTAACAAATATTACAAAGCAATGAATCCTGCAGTGTTCATATCACATTAACAAATATTATAAAGCAATGAATCATGCAATCTTCATATCACATTAACAAATATTATAAAGCAATGAATCATGCAGTCTTCATATCACATTAACAAATATTATAAAGCAATGAATCATGCAATCTTCATATCACATTAACAAATATTATAAAGCAATGAATCCTGCAGTGTTTATATCACATTAACAAATATTATAAAGCAATGAATCATGCAGTCTTCATATCACATTAACAAATATTATAAAGCAATGAATCCTGCAGTGTTCATATCACAATCATATCAGATTAAGACGCTTCAACTACAAATGAAGACTAAAGAAGAAAAAAACCTCTCACATCTGCCATGTTTGCACATAATCTTTCATTTAGCCAATGTTTTCAATGGATCGGAGAAGACAAAATAAATAAAGAAATAAGACACAAATGCAATAAAGTTAAAGAAGAGTGGCTAAATAAGAAATGTAATGAAATAGAGACACGCCATCGTGGAAACACAAGAGATATGTACAAGCAAATAAAGGAGTTAACAAACAAAAGGGCATACCACAAGACTGGTTGCCTGAATTCAAAGGAGGGGCATACAATAATGGACAGAGATGAAATAATGGCAAGATGGAGCGAATAAATTAGAGAACTCTATGAGGACAATAGAAGCGAAACAGATATACGAAATAATAATGAAAGGCCTTCCATATTAAAAGCAGAAGTGGAAGAAGCCATCAAACACATGAAGAACAACAAAGCACCAACATCAGATAAAATCACCAAGGAAGAATTGAAAGCATTAGGAGAGCTTGACATAGAAATAATTACCAGATTTCTGAATGACATCTGTAACAGTAACTATGTCGCATCAGACCTTATGCGATCAGTTTTCATTGCCCTACCAAAGAAACAAGGTGTAGTTGAATGTGAAGACCATCGAACCATTAGTCTTATGAGCCATGTTACCAAAATCCTGCTTCATATTGTCATGAGAAGAGTCAGGGACAAAATAAAACCAGAAATCGCTGAAGAACAGTGTGACTTCGTCGAAGGAAAAGTCACAAGTAATGACATATATATATATTGAGAACATTGATGGAAAGATCAGCAGAAGTAAAGACGGACCTATATTTATGCTTCATAGACTACTGTAAAGCATTCGATAAAGTGAGACACACAGAGATTTAAGAATGCTGGAAGACATCAACACAGATGGGTAAGATCTGAAACTCCTCAAAAACATATACTGGCAACAATCAACAGCAATGAAGGTTGAGAATGGAATAGGAGCATTCCAAGACATAAAATTGGGAGTGAGACAAGGAAGTGTTCTGTCTCCTGACCTCTTCTCCTTGCACAGAGAAAACATAATGAGAAATATAGAGAGCTTGCCATGAATATCAATTGGACGGTACAACCTTAACAACTTAAGATATGCAGTCGACACAGTTCTGATTGCTAGAAGTGAAAGTGAGCTACAGGCTCTTCTGGACATCGTGGTTCGTGAAAGTAAAAGTAAAGGTCTCAGCCTGAATAAAAAGAAGACTAAGTGATGGCCATCTCAAAGAAAAGAATACCACCAAAATGTAGCATTACCATCGATGGCGCAGAACTGAAACAAACTGATAGATTCAAGTACTTAGGAACAACTATAACAGCTCACGGGAAATGTCACAACGAAATTAAAAAACAGACGTGCTCAGGCCAAGTCAGCATTTCAGAAAATGAGAAACATCTTATGCAACAGATCCATATCAATGGAAACAAGATTCCGAGTACTTAAATGTTACATCGAGCCAATTTTGTTTTATGGATATGAAGCATGGTCCATGAATATGAGAGTACAGCGAGAAATGGAGGTCATGGAAATGTGGTTCATAAGAAGGATGTTGAAGGTACCACGGACAGCTAAGAATACCAAACAGGAAGTCTTAAGAGAGGATGGAGTTAAGAGGCAAATTACAGCAAAGATCAGAGGCAGACAAGCGAGATTTATAGGACATTTTCTGAGAATAGGAAAACTGGAACACACTGTGGCAACTGGAAACATAGAGGGAAGAATAGACAGAGAAAGACAGAGAGAGAAGTTACTGGATGCGCTGTCAGTGTGGCTAGGAAGAAATTCACCAGCGGATCTCATAATCAAGTCCAAGGACAGGGAATTGTGGAGAGAAATGATCGCCCATACGGCAATGCACTTGAATGATCGATTTTTTCAAAACAAAATCCCAGGAACATACTGCATATTTCGGCATAACATGATGCAACAATGATGGTATAAGCTGATAAATGAGACAAAATAAACTTGGTGCTATTACAATAAGACAGAAGTTACCAGTTTCACCAAAAACAACACTACAATTCTAAGCTTAAACTTAACAGTCAGAAAATATTAGCAAACACTGAACGCTAGGTCTTAATATTAATAACTCTGAACTTGCATGTACAAGGTCTTGACAAAACTGACAGCATAAAAAGTTTATCACTCAATCAAAATTAAGCATCTGATCAACCAAGACACAAGTAGGACATATTATACAATCACAGAAACAAACATAGACACAATCTGGGATTGTTGGTGTTGGCCTATAAGACTTTACTCACTTCAGACTCGCACGGTACATCTTACTAGCAACAAACATCCAGGCACAAGATAAAGACAACCAGCAACAACTCGGAATTCCCTCTCTTAAAAGAAGACTCATTTTAAACAGGGGGCAAATCAGATTATCAAAGTCTATGGCAGAATTCTCGGCCGTGTCTATGCTCACTGTTTCAGTCTAATCCAAGCTATAGTCAACGTCCAAACAGTTGTCTGCCCCTTAAATCTAATTTGACCTATACAAGAAAGTCTTGCTTATTTTACTGCTCACTTTCTTAACATCCATCCATCTCATCTATAACTCATAATTAAAATTCAGTCTTTCACTCTGAAGCTTTTTTTTTTGGTCAATATCTCTTGGAAGCTGGTTACTTGGCCCCACAAAACCTGTACAACTCTACACTTGTATAACAAACTGTTACAGAGTGGCTTCAGTAGTATGTATCTTAAATTATGCAGATTTATCGCTATTCTGTATGTGTGTGTGAATGCGATAATAAATGCATTTCATGTATTCAATACGTTTTTTTTAATATTGCTGAAGGTATGGATATGAGACTAAATATAAACACTCCAATTTTCCTTATGTTTTTATGCCTTTATTACTCCATGTATTACACTAGAAAGCTTGAAAGTTCAGTGAAAGATGTTTGGTGATGGTCAAAATGCTAGACGGGCCTGCGTGATAAATTCTTTACCCTCTGAAAATAAAGCTGGTTCATTGGCACATTCCGAATATCTCGACCAGACAAACAGACGAGCTACCGGGAAAGCACGTGGTTAACTACAAGAGTACAAGGGAATAATCTGATTTATGCAGCTCCAGAGAAACAAGCAACAAAGAGAATATTTAATCAGAACTGATCATTTGACGCGTGAAATACCTGTAACGTTGCCATTATGTAACTGTACGCCTTCATTTAGCCTGCTCTGCATACAAATTCTGATCATTTGGTGAAACACACTCCAGAAACAACAGCCATCGATCCGGCCCGGCTGGCACCACGCCAGTGGCAATACTCCTAAATCCTGTCAAAGGACGAGCCGTTAGTCGGGGGAATGCTCGCTCGAGAGATATTCTCACATTCTAAGGCTCTCTTTGAAATGAAGATCATTTTTCACGAGATACTGTTACAAGATGACATCAGTTACTATGTAACAAAACCAGTTCATCCAATGATGTGTGGGACAAAAAAAAATCTTTGCCATTTGAAAAATTCTGAAACATTTTTCCTAACCATGAACTTATTTTAGCTGAATATTTTCCTCGGGTAGCTGGTACAGGTGTGTAATCCTGCAAATAATAAACTTATATAATGGACAATGCTGGGACGGAGATAAGATGACAAAAACGAATACTTCATTAACTATTTTCACACACTAATTAGTGTACAGGCACACAACTATACACAAAGTTCCTACTTTTTTTCCTAATTTATACATTATAACTATTTTCACACTCGGAAGCCAGCGCAATACATGAACTTCTGACAGTATAATCTTTGTCTCTTACGCCTTCTCTTGTATTATACTCGGCCGGGTTGCCTCCACAAACTCCGCACGAGTTTTTGCGCCCAAAGAATGTCCATCAATGCTCTTTCCTGGTGCCATGTTTTGGCTATGAAGACGTTTGCTGTGACTAGTGTTCAGACTTAAGACTTCACCTGTGTACCCATCCTCTCTGAGTCCAAATCTATTGGCTATATAATCTGACGTCGGTGCTTACTCTTTCTGAAAGCCTTTATAATCTGACGTCGGTGTTTATTCTTTCTGAAAGCATCTTCCAAGTTTACTATGTCTCAGCACATTGCAGAGAACTAATCTGTAGATGGTCCTAGCTCATAATTCAACGATATGATCACGGCAGCCTCATACAGAAAGAGGTTTTATATATATATATATATATATATATATATATATATATATATATATATATATGATATTTATCACTTAAGTGTTGGTTTAAGGGGTCTTCGCTCTGGCAGAGCTAGAAGAAACCTGGTCTTGCTAAAAGTTTGAAAGTCACTGTCTATCTTCTTATACGCGCCACAAGGACCGAGGAAAGTTATGACAGTAAATCATCTATTATTGTCACTTATCATCGTCATCTTTGATCTGAACAGAAAAAAAAAGACTGATAAATAGTAAATGTCAGCAAAAAAAGAGACCGTAATAACATGCTACTTCCAGGATAAAAACATATCTACGTTATCCAAACTGTCATATGAACACAGTAAGAAAGTAGTATGTGATTTCAGTATCACACTAACCTCATTACCCAAATGTCAGGAAATCTAAGCCACGTATATATTCTCAGCTTTATACTTTAACTTAGAATGCTTCGAGCTAAAGAAGAAACTGGATGGAGAGGGCATGTGTGTGTGTGTATATACGTGTGTATGTGAGAATGAGAGAAGAGAAGAGAGATAGAGGTTTCTGCCAAATCTTAAATATGAAACATGTTTCATCACCTCTCTCTCTCTCTCTCTCTCGTTTTATTCCTTTCTGACTGCGATATTCAGTCACAAGCCGTAAGACACGGTTAAGATTTACTGGTGCCAAGACTTCGCCGTTAACTAACAGAAAAAAATGTTTTAAATCAAGAATTCCCCGTTAATAAACAATCAGATTGTGCTTTTAGTCAATGTGTAACACTGCAGGGGACTGGCATATCAAAAGTTGTCTTCTGAACTCAAGTCAAACCGTGACATCTACGGCTGGAGTGTCTGTCTGACATTTACGTGGTGTATGAAAGCATGGCATGAGGCATTTGACTGGTCAGATTATACAACGCTGGACAGAGATAAGAACTAGTGGTCAGTTGCTCTGCTTGTTTACACTTGGGATGCGATGAGGAACGTAAGTAACCTACATGTCAGGACTTTTAATACAATAGTAAAAATATCCCTCAGTCACACTACCTTCTTTACTGTCGCGCTGTCGTAAAGTGGAAATATCGAGTAAACGCAAGTCGAATCATCGTAGGTCGGTGGGCATCTGTAGTTTGGCCATGTACAGTTAAGTTCAGCTGATAATTGCTTACATTTGCCATTTAGCTAAACATAACGTCTTTTGCAATGTATGGTACAAATAATATCCCCGGGCACCTGTTGGGCCGTACATGGATAAACTTGACGGTTTATTATCAGGCAGAGGTTGCTAGTAATCATTACAACCAATCACAGCGCGCCACTTAGAAACCAAAATAAGTCGACGCGGTGAAGTACGAATGATAAGATGATACTAAATGAAGGCTATTAATACTAATAAATACTAGTAAAACAAATAAACAATAATTCATTTCAATAATACTACGCAAGTTACATATCACATAATGAAAGACCCGTGCCACAAATGCAGACAATGTTATGGGTTTTAGTTTCGTTATTAACCCCAATCGGTTCACGATAAACAAAGTCTGACACAACTGATAAGAACATTTGTTTTAAAACATAAACTTTTAAATTTAAAAAAAGGGTAACTTTGCTTTACAGACGTAGTGAATGTAAGATAAGCTGCCGTCGTGCGGGTATAAGTCACTGATAACTGGCAAAAGCCAACAACACATCAAAATTTCTGAGGATGTTAAAGGATGTCACACACTGGTCTATTGCCTTTGATTGACTGAGGTTTTAAAAAATACAAGTCACCGCAAACGAAACAATTTTTAGCTTTAACTTGTGAACAGACTGTAAAGTTAATTAACAGAAGTTAATTAACAACATGGTAAACGGTTATAAAATCTTCAGTTTTTAAATAATACATTTTTATGCTATCGTAACAGGCAAATGCTCTGTAAATTGAAACAGTAGTATTTTTTAACAAAATATGTCAGTGTAGTTAGTCCTACAATTGTTTCAGATATATTTTGTGAGCGTAAGAGAAGGCATCATGTGATTTTTCTTTTTTAAACAAAGAAGCAAGAAGCAGGCGAAGAATGTGTGGACGGAGGTGTGTTGAATTCAACGGAATGGAGCCACAGCCAATAATCTCAGCGAACCACTTCCGCAATCCGGCTCCACCAAGCACAGCGCCGAGTCTGGAGACATTTTTGGACGTATTGATTTTGTTATTGACATAAAATAAATGTTTTGATGGGCTGAACGGGCGAGGGAGGGCGCCCTAGCCAGATCTGAAACTCAACGAGGCCCCAGGCCCGCACTGGACGATCAATGATAATGGGTGTGTAAGGCATAGGAGGGAGAACATTTCACCCCTGGTGCCATGGCAACGTTTGTCGGCACCCTCGGGCCACTCGCCTTCTCCTCCTAAATTGAATTCCTTTTTTCCCCGCCCCCGCCCCTTTCTTTGAGGACGTGGAGTTCCGTGTGGAGAAGGCGCTGCGAGATTACGTTGCCAAAAAGATGTTTACGTCACTTGTCCTTGTGAAGGTCACGTCGTAAAGTCCATTCTCTTCTCAAAATGGGAAATTGGATTGGGGGGGGGGGGGGGGTTGTGGGTGGAGTGAGTGTGAGTGGTGTGTGTGTATGTGTGTAAAAAAGGGAGGGGGTGGGGAGAATGAACGAACATACTTTATTTTCAAAGGGTTAAGAACTGTGAGAGAGAGAGAGAGGGGGGGGGGATATGTTTCATATTTAAGATTTGGCAGAATCTCTCTCTCTCTCTCTCTCACACACACACAAACACACACTTTTCTCTAAATTTCTAAACACAGAACATATGCCATCATCGCTGAGACGGTCATTTTGTTAGTGATTACAAGATTACGATGCATGTTTCTCTGTGTGTTCTCTCATAATCCTGTCTGAAACCTGAATTCACTTGAACTTTTCATTCCCCGACCCGCCTGCTATGACCTGCCTGGAGCATATCTTCTCTCCTGGAATAAAGATTTGGGTCACTACCTCACATCACAGAGTCAAGAAAAGCCACTTCCTCCCACTGAGTTTCCCCACTCACAACACGCTTCTATGTTCTCGACCACCAGCTCAGCTTCCGCTGAGAATCAAGTTGGCGGTTAAAGGAATATCATAGACCTCATACCCGGCGTTAAATAACAGCCCGTCAGAACTGCAGACATGATATGTTACATAACAGCCCGTCAGAACTGCAGACATGATATGTTACATAACAGCCCGTCAGAACTGCAGACATGATATGTTACATAACAGCCCGTCAGAACTGCAGACATGATATGTTACATAACAGCCCGTCAGAACTGCAGACATGGTATGTAACATAACAACCCGTCAGAACTGCAGACATGATATGTTACATAACAGCCCGTCAGAACTGCAGACATGGTATGTAACATAACAACCCGTCAGAACTGCAGACATGATATGTTACATAACAACCCGTCAGAACTGCAGACATGATATGTTACATAACAGCCCGTCAGAACTGCAGACATGGTATGTAACATAACAGCCCGTCAGAAGTGCGGACAAGATATGTTACATAACAGCCCATGCTACGGGTATGTTCGGTATATAATAATAATATATATATTGTCTCATTCATATCTCTATATGGTGATATGACTGTAAAACTAAATGAGCAGCTAAATAATACGTTTCAAAATCTATGCTCCATATTTGTACAGAAATATCAGTCCAGACAGGGTGAAATGAAAAAAAAAAAGAAAAGCCACCACAAATTATATTTGTTGGTAGCGGCTTCGGAATCTGGCATCCGCACAAAACGACAAAATGAGCTCAGTTCACACGGGACGAATCGAATCCAAGAACATCGATACCACCGGTTTCGTGTGGCTCGAGCACACACCGACGATCCTATCAGACGTCGGTGTTTTCGGTTATCTTCAGACGATTACAGGCACGAAACTTTCGTTTCACGTCACAGAGTTCAGTCCTTTTTTTTTTTTAAGATTTCTCGTGTTTTGTTTCCATCCAATGAAAACTCTCCCTGTTTTCACTGCGGAGAAGTTGTTTTTCTTATCGACTGATATGCTCTTGTGATATTCCAAGCATTATTCTACAGATGATTATCATTTCTCTTTTAGCGTTCAAAATCCAGGTCATGGTGAACAACGACATACCCTGCCTTGTCATGGCATATTCATATCAATAGTTCTCTCCATAAATATAACCTTCCTTGCCCTTTGTATCGAAATCATTAAGGGGCAGAAAATCCAGGTGAACCTAAGAGAATAATGGGGCAGGAATCAGAATAATGACAACTCAGATGATTGGCATCTGAGCACTATAATGAAGGAAGCGTTACACGTCGAACTCTGGCGAGGGGTGAGAGAAAGGGTATGTGAAAGAGAGGGTGAGGGGGTATGGTCCAGTAGAAAACCCTTCACAAAGGATGATGATGATAATGATGATGATGATGATTTCTTTGTGTTTAGTGGACCCTGACATCCTCACATCTGAGGAAAGGAAAGTACGGCAGACACGCATAAACGAACAACTGGGAATGAGGGATCAGTGAGGCAAATGAAGCAGAACGAACTAGCGCAGAGTGACAGGACAGGCTAATAATGGAAATGCATGCCGGACATAACAGCTTTAATCTACAGATCTCGTTTGCTGCAGCGATCACAATTCTCTCGCTGGATTCGTGAAGGTTCGATTTCTCCTGCTGATTCCAGGGTGTACGCACTGGCAGCGATTACGAAAGAGCTTCGACTTCAATTATACCCTATGGTGTAGGTGCTTAATCGATTACTCGGTTCGTAACCATTGCTAGCATAGCTCAGTCATGATAGCACTAGCAACAAGGCGGCATTGTAGCGTGCCTGGTGTAGCTCCACGCAATCACGACACATCAACGATTCTGGTCTGTAGAGTATTATCATTTCAGATTTCATTACATGGACATACTTTCAAGTGGTGATGGGCGGAGAATGGTTTCTATGGCGATAAAATTACCCGGGGGGGGGGGGGGGGGGGATTTGTAACAGACCTGGGTTTTTTTGGATGATTCCAGGTGTCCAAGCTCTGTTAACATCTGCGTATGTGTCAGCTTGTTGCAAACCTACTTCTTCGAAATTATGTTAGTTTGTTTGTTTGTAGACCTGTAACGTCATGAGAATTTAGAGAAGACCGTCTTGGAAGGGTACATAATGGGGAAAAGGAAGAGTGGAAGATCAAGGCGAAGACGGCTGCAAGACATCGTAGATGATCTGCAAATGGACGCATCAGCAGCAGGGCATCTTGCTCACAACCGAGGGGGCTACAGGAGAGTGCTAGGAGAGGCAAAGTTCCGCAAGGGACATGAAAATGAATGACACATGTAACAGAAGTTTCTTTCAAACTGTTAACTGTGCTTGTACACTGTAACAGAAGTACTTCTTTCAAACTGTTAACTGTGCTTGTACACTTAACAGAAGTACTTTCAAACTGGTGCTGTATTATGTGTATATTTGGCCTCAACATGAATTTTACACACGGCAAGCCTCGTTCTTACTAAAGTTTGTCTTTTAACCTCGAGAGTCCCGGATGACCGTGACAACAAACCGTGTGTTTTTTGCTTGTATATAAATACAACTGTTATGTGATCCATATAAGAATTAAATGGCTTTCTGAATCTCTTGTCGATTTAAGTGGAATTTTCACTCAAATTTAGTAGTAGTAGTAGTAGTAGTAGTAGCATTTATAGGTTGAGATAGTGACGATAGCTGATTTTGCTCATACTGCTATTTACTGGTGCTGTGCCAACGGAAGCAACAACAGTTATAGCAGCAGAAATAGTAGTAGTAGCCGCAGAGGTGAGTGTAGTGTTATGTCTGTACTCATATAAACATCAATAATATTTAACAAACATACTCGTCTGTACTGATACAAGTCTCATACAAGAGAATGACGTTGTCTGTACTGATACAAGTCTCATACATGAGAATGACGTTGTCTGTACTGATACAAGTCTCATACATGAGAATGACGTTGTCTGTACTGATACAAGTCTCATACATGAGAATGACGTTGTCTGTACTGATACAAGTCTCATACATGAGAATGACGTTTTCACTGACACTACTCTCGCGGTTGGTGAGATTATTTGCCTGTCAATGTTAAGCATAATGGTAAACTATCTTCTGGAAATATATCAATAAACCCAAATAGCATCATGGACACAAAAAAGAACAAATATATCCATACTACAAGAAACTTAAATATTTTGGACACATTAAACGTCATGATAATTTAGAGAAGACCGTCTTGGAATGGTATATAATGGAAAAAAGAGAGAGAGGAAGACCAAGGCGAAGATGGCTGCAAGACATCGTTGATGATCTGCAAATGGATGCATCAGCAGCAGGCCGTTTTGCTCACAACCGAGAGGCCAACAGAAGAGCTGTTAGGGAGGCAAAGTTCCGCAAGGGACATGCAAATAAATGAATGAATGAAGCATCGCCAATAATGGGTACTTTCTAATCGATTGTTTCAGAATACACATGTACTAGCTCATGCGTGAAATCTGTGTGGCTGGGATGTTCCATATTGTTCACAGGGAGGGAGGGGGAGAGAGGGAGGGAGGGGGAGAGAGGGAGGGAGGGAGAGAGAGATGGAAAGATAAAGTGAGTCAGCAAGCGCTTAATAAAACTTACACACTGATGTATGTCAACATAACTAAGTGCACATGTACACAAGCGGTTAAATTTCACCAAGTTCCGGATCGACATATTTTCCCCCAATCTTCAATATTTTCCTACAAACTATTCTGATTTCTGGAAAACAGATCGCGGAGCTCAGCTGCCCTGTTCATGACATACAGTTGGACATGAAAAACACTTGATGAAAAGCGTTCCAAAAGTTCTTCGCAGTTTTAAATCTACTCAGTGTTTCTGACTGCGCATGCGCGGGAAAATTCAGCTCATATAAGACGTGGGCGCAGTAATAGGGCGCCTAGCACTAGTGCTATATTATAACTGTAACATAGCAATTTCTGTGTTAGAGGGCAGGGTTAAACATTTACAAAACCATGTTACTATAAATAGACTGATAATAGTTTTTTTTTAAAACATCACTTTGTTGTTTTCTCTTCTAGAAATACACCCGCTACCCTTCACGTCAAAAAGATTACCATGTCCAGTTATGCAGAATTATGTCATTATTATGCTTCGCTCTCTTTTTTTTTTGTTGGGGGGGGGGGGCTCTTTTTTTTCTGGAAGAAGAAAGGAGATAGTGAGAGAATACCTGAACACTACGTGGTCAGATGCAGGCTTATATCTCATCATTTATTGCCATCAAATATAATTCTAGTGATACAAATCACAACCTGAAGACTGCAGCTTGTTGTCTCCTGGCGAATACACACATCACTGATGTACATGATATCGTACAGCGCTGATATACAGAAACCATATTCTGTATTTTGGATTCAGCCCTTGGATAGCGGCTCGTATTTATATCGTGCATAGACGAAAACCTTGTTGAGGGCTAGATTCAAGAGATGAGATCTAGAAACACTTGCTTTCCTGCAGATGAAAGCCGCCCGGTAGAATTAGATACCTTGTGAGACACGTGCGATAGTATAAAGGATTACGTTTGATGTGGGGAAAACGTGTTAACAAACACTCGGTTCGTTTTCAAGCAGTAACATGACATGTATCACACTGGTCGCTTGTTACAACTTGTCAGCACCGTGATCGTTCAGCAAGTTCTCCTTCTCTTACCCGTAACATTACTGTCTTGTGATGACTTTATGCGTCTGACCTTGAAGCATTACCTTGAGTTACAACACTGATATGTTTATTTCAAACTGTAACAAGGCCCCAAAAAGTGGGGGGAGAGAGAGAGAGAGAATACAGTGACTTGGTACTCGAGTTGAATTGGATAACTGTCACCGACGTCTAGCTACTTGCCCGCACTCGATCTACCGAAGCATAATCCACCAAGACTCGGTTCTACCTTCCAGTGGTATCCCCTGGAAACAGACATTAGTCTGGGCTGAATGAAAAAAAAAAAAAGATCCAAATGGATCGGTAATCTTGGTCCTAAAAATAAACCGTGCCAGAGCTGGATGTGTCGAATAGAAAGGTGGAGATATCACAGCTTAGCTGTAAACCGTGACAAAACGTAACTAACGCCCTTCTGATGGCGAACGAAGAAGAAGATGACGAAATTGTTCATTTCTTTTCACTTTAAAAAAAAGGTGAAATATCCCGCTTTTCAAATCCCTCAACACCACCACCCCCCCTCCCCGGGGCCCCCAACGAAGCAAAAGTTCAAGTCTAAGCACCGTCTCTCACAGTAACATTCAACAAACCCGTGGCAGCCGCCACACATAGCAGATTATGGGGGACCATGCAGGCATCGAGGTTACCTGACAAATGCAGGTCAAAAACCCTTTCCAACTTCGTTCAGGCTGCTCCCAAAAACAGGTTACTGCGCACGTTCAGGGTGGGTATGTCAGTGACACTTGAGGTCGTCTTTTTCCTGGTGTTGTCTGCTTAGAGGCCTGTTTCCTTCCTGGTGTTGTCTGCTTAGAGGCCTGTTCCCTTCCTGGTGTTGTCTGCTTAGAGGCCTGTTTCCTTCCTGGTGTTGTCTGCTTAGAGGCCTGTCTCTTTCCTGGTGTAGTCTGCTTAAAGGCCTGCCTCTCTGACATCATGAAATCTGTTAAGACCATCATCTCGTCGGTTGCAGGGATTCAAAGTTCACACAACTACAGGTAGATCAAAGGAAAGGGAAGTAACTGCAAACAACAAATAACCATGAGATTTCGCAAGTCGTAGAATACGTGCCAGAACTTCATAATACTGTACAAGCGAGCGACAAACAATTTACTACAAGCCAACAGTTCTAAACCACCGCAATTTGTGTCTGCGGGGCACAGAGACAGCACAGCATGTCTCCACAGATGCTAGCGACACAACCCACGCCAGCCAAAGGTCGGGGCCAGACCTCTAGAAGCTGTATGGTGATGATGAAAATTAAACTGCTGCATCTATAAGAGAGATTGGCGTCGAAGTCTGGCTGAACGACACAGAAGATGTCGCGACTACAGGGAATAAATTTCTAAGAGAAAATGTCCAAACTTTACAAGTTTATGCTTGAGCGGTATTACATGAAATTACAATAAAGCAAAAGAATAAAAGAAAGAAATGCTGTAAACTCCAAATGACAAAAAAAGTAATTTTAAAAAGACTTACATTTTCAAATTATCTTGGCAAAAGAAAAGCACATCTTTCAGAGTCTGAACTAAATTGTCTGAGTTTTCAGTTTCTCTTGAAGAAAAAAGTCTCATAATGTTGATATTTCTATGAATGCTGGACTCTACGACGATGTCAATATTGGTTGAGGGGGGATGGGGAATCCAATAACAAAAGAAAAAAAAATCTGAGATGTCTGGCATCGTCAGTTTCAAACTGGTCATTCTGGGGTTGCTTTCTCCATCTCCCCACGGTTGTGTGGTTAGTGGGGTAAAAAGTGTGAGAATAGGCAGCCATGCCTTCTAGAGGGAAGATACTCTTATCGATCTTACTGCAACAGAGAGCTGAGACGTAACGCTAGGAGCAGTAAAGTAATGGGTGAACTAGACAGAATGAGAAAATTAAAAATTTCAAGAGAATAACTTTCTATCTAGCTGTTTACAGAGATGATGAACCTCCACTACACAAAGAAAGAAAGAAAGAAAGAAAAAATCTAACTGTATCTCTATACATCCTCTCCCCATCACATTTAGACCGCTCGTCAAACCCTCGAAATGAGAACGCGTTGTGAAAGCAATGCTTTCCTGGAATGACTACCACGTTACATTCTGCCATCTTTCCGCATATATGATGCTTGTGGAATTTATGAAAGAAACATGAATACATTACCGTTAATGTTGGACATATACGGAACACTAAGTTTTAAGTAAATGCCGAGTATTCGGCTTTCTGGGCGGTCGAATACGAATAAGAGATTGACAGGAATTACGTGCTAAGAAAGTGAAGATAAAAATGATAAACAATTATAAACAGAAGTCTGGAGTTCAATTTAAATTTACTTTTGGCACCAATGTTCGGCAAACGAGGAGAAATATTTCAGTATTTGTAATTTTGCCGTTAGAATTTCTTTTCTAATATGATTATCGAATTTTATTACTTCTCTTTTTAAGCGAATATGAGCTGCTCTAATAGAAGATTCGGGACACGTGTAATTAAAATAGACGGGAAGTAGGTCGGACTAGAAGTGCCCGTGGACAAGCCAGCTACAAAGCGTGATCTGACTAGAGACGGCTCTTGTCTATATTAAAAATACGAACTAGAATAACCAGTGATCCTGACAAGGCAGACTGCCCCAGTGGTTCTTAACCTGGGCTCCATGAACTCGTTTAGGGTCGGCCCACGGAAGAAATTGTGGGCGTCTACGAACCAGAAAATGGTTTGGTTTTTTTTTTAATTCTTACGATCATCGGGGTTCTATTAGTTGGCTTATTTATACCGAGGAGTTCGCAGCTGTTCTCAGACTGGGAATGGGGATGGGGGGGGGGGGTTGTCCCTTTTCCCCCCCTCCCTTCCAAAAAACAAAAAAAAAGGTTTAGATCGTGGTCATCTCTCTGTACAGAAAAAGTCAAAACGAAATACCTGGTTACTGACTTTAGTACAGACTGGAAGAAAGAAATACCTGGTTACTGACTTTAGTACAGACTGGAAGAAAGAAGTACCTGGTTATTTCTGACTTTAGTACAGACTGGAAGAAAGAAATACCTGGTTACTGACTTTAGTACAGACTGGAAGAAAGAAGTACCTGGTTATTTCTGCTTTAGGCCAGATTATAAGGAAGAAACAGCTGGCTATTATTTCTGCCTTTAATACAGACTTGGAAGAAAGAAGTACCTGGCTATTATTTCTGCCTTTAATACAGACTTGGAAGAAAGAAGTACCTGGCTATTATTTCTGCCTTTAGTATAGACTGTAAGAAAGAAGTACCTGGTTTGTTTTTTTTTTTGTTTTTTCCTGGCTTCAGCACAGACTGTAAGAAATAAGATGAGGTTTCGAGTAGGAAAAAAAAAAATAATAAAAATAAAAAGGCCTGAAAGTCCCACGTAGCGATCATACTTTTCTATACACAATCCAAACTGTGGATTCTACAATGATCCAAACTGTGGATTCTATCCGGATTCAGAAAGTTTTGTTTCTTTGTCTGCTTTTTTTCATTTGCTACAAAATGCAATACATTTTCATTTTAGTTACGACAATCAATCATTTTCCCATTCCAAGTAGCTGGTGTTCCCTAGTGATAGCGCCGGGATTTTTCGAAACCGGTGCACTTGTAGCCGTCTTTTACCGTGCACGAAGTGCTTTCTCAAATACAAGTTTCCTCAGTGGAACATTCCGTACTTTACACCTTTTTTTATGTAAAATTAAACACTTTTTACCAAACATCACCGGAAAGTGTGTAATTTTTTTTCTTATTTGCCGCGAGATTTACTCTTGACAAAATGCTCCTACGCTGAAAAACTGACTGATTCTCCTTCATGACTGAGCATCATCATCATCCTGCTGTCTGATCACCCTCCAACCGATATTACTGCTTGCTTTTTTTTTTTACTGGACTTTTTTTAAAAATAATATAAACCGGTTACAGTAAACGGCGATCTTTACAACTTCCGGTTTTTCTGTTTGTTCATCGGTAATTGTCGGTTACCGCGACCACTGAGCGGCTGGGACAAACTGGATTATATCTTAGATTATATCTTAGATTATATCTCAGAAAACTAGTTTCACACAGAAAATGTAACTTCTGCCATATTTTCTCCACACATCATAACCGCCTTCCTTCAGACCATCTGTATTTAACAATATAAAAAAGCAAATATACATTTTGTTTTTCCTTTTTGGCTTGGCCTGTATATCTCGTGCCACGTGCGCGCCTGACGTGGCCAAATCTATTTCATGACTGTTCTAAAACTATGTGTGCGCGCGCGCGCATGTGTGTTGACAGAGTTCCCACATGAGAGCAGTAATCTTTTGTTGTTCTAATACTATGTCCACTATCCTGTCCTTTTCCTATCTGTGACTCATTCATCAGGAGTGGCAACTCTTGCAGGGAAACGCTAAGCAGAAGACTGTGTACCTGGAGTGTAGCGGGAGGTGGTAACGGTCACGTCTGGAGGACATCTTTCATTATTCAATATTTTATTTCCTTTTACTGAACAACTTGGAGGTCTGCCGTGACAACTGTGAACTTGTTCGTTTGTTTCTCAACAGTATTTCCGTACTGAAGTTGGCAACACTGTTATTTGGTTAGCAGACATTTTGATGCCTGCGGGGGACTGCGATAGCAAATCTGCCTGAAAATAAACTGCCCTGCTAGAAAAATAAACCTTTCAGACAGATAAAACTAAACCAATCTTCTACTGAGATTCGGCTAATCAGCACACATCAAGAAGAACAGTTCTTTTTTACTTCCAGCAAGAAGTCCTAAGAACTAAACCGTTCTGAGATGCACCAGCCCCATTCGTGTAGGAGAAAAGATGTTTAAGAAGAAATGATGCAAGTCGTGAATCCTTGTGATTTTATAGCAAGCTTTCTGGGTTATTCGTGCACTTTTCAATAATCACTGAGTTCTGTGCAGATGAGAACTGGTCATCATGCTTTTTTTCTTTTTGTTGTTTCTATTCACAAACACTGTTACCGCTTTATCTGTGGCTCATGATGGGTCTACTTACCTGCCTTTTTATCTACCTGCTTGTCTACCTACCTGCCTCTCTATCTATCTGCCTGCCTGTCTACTTACCTGCCTCTCTATCTACTTGTCTGTCTGTCTGTCTACCTACCTGCCTCTCTATCTACTTGTCTGCCTGCCTGTCTACCTACCTGCCTCTCTATCTACTTGTCTGTCTGTCTACCTATCTGCCTCTCTATCAACCTATCTCTCTGTCTGTCTACCTATCTGCCTCTCTATCAACCTATCTGTCTGTCTGTCTACCTATCTACATACCTGTCTGTCTGCCTACCTATCTACATACCTGTCTGTCTGCCTACCTGCTTCTCTATCTACCTATCTACCTACCTGCTTCACTATCTGTCTATTTACCTGTACGTCTCACTCTTCTGGCCTGCCTTCTCTATCTCTCTCTCTCTCTCTCTCTCTCTCTCACACACACACACAATATCTATTTGATGTCGACTACATGCCTCCATGAATCATAAAACTTAAAAGTTATCTTAGACTGCTCTTACAGACACTGAATACTGTTTATACTGAATAGTCCTGAAATGTTTGTTTAGTAGATAGTCATTTATAATGTATGTAGTTACTTCTGTATCAAGTGAATGGATAAGAGAGAAACGTAAATGTTATATTTTATTTTTATATCTCTCACCTTCAATGTTGATTATGTTTGTCACATGAACAGCATATTTGCAGAATGTTTGGAACAGAGTGAAAGATGTATGATAAAGAACAGAATGTCAGACAGGCCTGCGTGCCCAATTCTTAACCATTTTGAAATAAAGATCAATCAATCAATCAATCTCTGGGTATTATGTTTATTCGTTATTATTACTGTTTATGAGTTTTAATTTCCGCATCAAAATATCGAAGCTAAAACAAGCCGCGGTAAAAACTATCCGGTTAAAATCGTTACTACAGCATCAAGAATAGTTTCTATAAGCAGAGTCTATATTCAGATTAATTATACGTAATGGCACTTGAAGCGCTGGCTTTTACTTACGACGCACGAGTCTCTGGATTTATGACAAATCATTAAAACCAGTCTAGCACAGAGTTCGAGGGCGGGCTCGTATTGTGAGTGGCGCCAACAACGGGAAGGCGAGGAAGATGTGGAACATTTCAGGTCGTTACAACATAACAGAAAGGTTGCTCTGCATCTGAAAAATGAGTTCACAAAAAAATGTATAATGAGGATCGCGCATGGCCAGCCTCTTGAGGAAGTAGCGAGACGTCTCGAGGAAGAAAATTGTTGATGAAAGATTATCACTCGTGGCCTAAATCTTGTCTGGCTCGACCGGAATCACAGAAGACTGAAAATCCTGAGGGATCTCCAGCCTGCGCCGGGAATTTGAGTGAGGAGATTGGCTGCCCTCGATTTGGGTGGCGCTGGACTGAAATTGTTTTGATCGACGTTTTTCTGCTACAGCTATCACCGTCTTGCTAATCCAAGGTGCTCACACAGGTAACATTTTACACAAAACCTGGCGTCTTGGGATCGTGGACATGTGGATACCTTTGCTTGCTTCCCCGTGTAAATCCAGATCCAAAGCACATCTTCCGCATTTCCATTTTCTCTTCCTCTCAAAGATCTATCCATCTTCTCCGTGAAGACATCCCAGCTTCACGTCATCTGATGAAACAAATATCCCAGAATGTCAAACCAGCCCGTCAGGTAACCCAGTCTGCGTTTGCACGTCCACGATAGCGATTTTCGACCTTTCAGAAAAAATAATAAATCTGTCCTTGTTGTTTCGACCTAACAATACACTCAAGTACTGGTAGACCAAAAGTGTTTTTCAAAAATAGGACACGTGGATAAATTATTGTAAATGATGTACAAAAAACACACAAGATAAAACACGATCTACAAAACAGGGCAGAGAAACCAGGACCGATAAAACAGGGCAGAGAAACCAGGATCGACAAAACAGGGCAGAGAAACCAGGATCGACAAAACAGGGCAGAGAAACCAGGATCGACAAAACAGGGCAGAGAAACCAGGACCGATAAAACGCGATCTACAAAACATGACAGAGAAACCAGGACGGATAAAACAGGGCACAGAAACCTGAAAAACAGGCCAGGACCAACAACCAGGAAACAAACCAGGGCCTACAGACAAGGAAAGACAAATCTAGCGTGACAGACCAGAGCCAGCTCTGTCATTCTTCTCTGTGATGTTCCTGGCTAACAGAACTACTATCCTTCGATCTGACTAACAGAGCTGCTATCCTTCGACCTGGCTAACAGAGCTGCTATCCTTCGACCTGGCTAACAGAGCTGCTATCCTTCGACCTGGCTAACAGAGCTGCTATCCTTCGACCTGGCTAACAGAGCTGCTATCCTTCGACCTGGCTAACAGAGCTGCTATCCTTCGACCTGGCTAACAGAGCTGCTATCCTTCGACCTGGCTAACAGAGCTGCTATCCTTCGACCTGGCTAACAGAACTGCTATCCTTCGACCTGGCTAACAGAGCTGCTATCCTTCGACCTGGTTAACCGGGCACGGCTGTCTGTCACATGGTTGCGCAGCCAGATTCTTCAATATATTCCAGATCTTCAAATGTGTCAGCACAACCCGCTCTCTCCGACATGAAGTCTGGGGTTTTAAATCACTGGCATTACCTGCACAAAACAAAGTTTGATGTTCCGTGCGACGTGGAAGACGGAATTCTACCCAGCCAACGCAAAATACAACTACCAACAAAAACGCTACCCACAGCAAGCAGACAGACAGGTACCCAACACCGAGCTAACATCCATAATGTTCTTTTAACGAGCAGACAATCGATGATCCGAAGAAGAGACAGATTCCACAGAAAAACTGGCGCGATTTCTGAAAGTAATCTGGCCTGGTATGGAGGCCTGTCTTAGTGTTGGTATCTTCAGAGGGTACTTACACTGGCCTGGTCTCGCGGTTTATGTGCAGACTTTAAGCAGGTTGAAGAAGAAGAAGACGACTGATTGATTGACTGATCTTTATTTCAAAAGGGTTAAGAATTGGGCACGCAGGCCCTCTGACATTCCGCCCAAGAAGAAGAAGAAGAAGAAGAATATAAAACGTAACTCAGCATAAACATTACAAGCACTGCGCAAATGTAACGTTGCCACATCTCTGACACTCAACGCCGACTCTTCCCAGGCGCAAATGGAGTTCCCAGATCGAGCGTTTTTCTTGTCCTCTGATGTGAATCACATAATCCGAACAAAATCTGACAATGTAACTAATGCACACCGTCTTGCTTGACAAGGTGAGTGTTCGTTGACATTAGAAATATGGCCATTTCACGGGGCATCTTTGGGCTGACAATTAATAGATACATTTTAAAAAATAAATAAAAACAAAAGCAGACATGGAACGCCAGATTAGTGTCTCGCGCTAAAAACAGACGTGGAACATTCGCAGCTGAAACTCTTAACTGTAGACATGAATATGTAGCACTCGCATTTTATGTCAAACAGTGAAAATTAAACATATAAAAGAACATATAATCTTACTTAAAACTAACAATGACCTCCCTGTGATAACAATCTTTGTACTCCATGACTGCGTAGCGAATGTTATGGTTATCTAGGATAGGATAAGATAATGTCACATCTATAAGCCCCTTTTTATCTGTTATATGACAAGAGAGGGTGACATGAAGAAGAACAACAGAAATGATGTTGAGCAATAGAAGGCTCACCTGGGCAAGAGCAGAAAAAAAAGGCAAAGGACAGGCATCTGTGGGAAATCCTTAGGGAAGCCCCATGTGTCTTAGGCACTTAAGATTCAGTGAGAGAGAGAGAGAGAGAGCGAGAGAGAGAGAGATGACAAGAGGTCGCAGAGATGCAGGTGAAGATGTATGAAGAAATATTTTTAGAAACTTAACAAGTAGAAAGTGGAACAGCGGTCATTATAATGAAGAAAGAAACGACCTGTAATCCCGGGAAATAATCTCGTACCAAGCAAGCAAGCAGAAACTTCGCCTCGCGTGTCAGACAGCGATAATGTACAGGAAGTAAATTTGATCAAACTCAAACCGTGTATTAGTGTGTGCATAAAGAAGTGTGGCGCTGTGCACATTCCCAGCAGTGAAGGCATGGTAGTGGTTCAACCATCAGTTTATCAAGTTCCACGAAAGCACGAGTCACATGCACAGTGCTTCGTCCTTCACCTTCCTCTTCACAAGAAGTAGTACAACATTTGAACTCTTATCAACATGCAGAAAGTAAAATGCTACACGTTCTTTATTCATATTTCACATGACAGCTTTTCACAACGTTACAAATACAACAACACGTGGGATTTTTTAAAACTTTTCTGTGATCAATTTATGGTAAGAAGGACAGGCCATAGGAAACTGGAGCATCCATCCAGACAACATGACTTGCGAAGCATCAAACTCCCACCTCTCAGACTGTCACTGGAAACCTGCCATCTACAACGATATGATTTTCCAGGATACAACAAACGCATATGCTGTCACACCTTGAACGATAACTCAAAACTCTGTATCCCAACTTTAACAGCGGCGTTCGTGAACTTTCTCCGGTGACTCTGAGTCTGAACAGCCGTAAAACCAAAATGTCTGCTTCAATTCCACTGTTAAAACTGCCACAAGAATGCCTAGATTCTAACGTTAAGACTGCTACAAAGCTCCTTAGATTCTAACGTTAAAACTGCTACAATGATGCCTGATTGTAAACAGGAGTAAAATCCCAATAAACAAATCATCAACACAAGCCCAGAAAAATGACTCTGCTCAGAGTCATTTTCACCTGGTGTGTTGCCAGGTTGGCTGCCTCCGTCAGTGTATTTAGATCTTCAATCTTCGAGTTGGCAGCGCCATTAATTCTTGTTTTGCCAGTCTGGCTAACGTGAGCTTGTTTCTGTGGTACAACCGGCACGTGAATTCTCTGTTCTGTGCTAGCTAGATTTGTTTCTCTCTCATGCCTTATTATTTGTAATTTTATGAGACGAAGGGCCATGTGTCTAGCACCCTGTCTTCAACTTAACAAGGCAAGGACGGCTTTATTCATTAACGAAGCGCACAGTTGTAATGTCTCAACTTTCATCGTATTCATTCACAAACTTTCAGGACGAAGAAATGAGCGAGAGAGAGAGAGAGAGAGAGAGAGAGAGAGAGAGAGCTTACATGTATGATTTACAACTTCAAATAAAATGGAGGAATTTATAGGGACACCTGTGACTTACATGATGCTGTGTGGAAAGTGTCTAGTAAATGCTGATATATAAGCATATATATACACGAAATTTATATGAAAACACGTGCGTTATGATTCAATCTGATTGGTTGGTGGTACAGAGGTGGAGAAATGGAGCACAAGGACAGATCAACCCGAGATAAAGATGACCAGAACAGACTAAATGAATGTAGCTGAAAAGATGGACCAAGGGTATATGTGAGGGATAAGAGGAGAGAGTTGACGAGAATGCTTAACAGGGGCGAAAGGCGGGGGGGGGGGGGGGGGGACAACAAAGAGAGAGAGAACGAGAGAGAATTTTACTGATCTTGTGACTATGAGGTAAGGGAAGAATAGGTAAAGCTGAATTCTGAATTTAATCCATGTGGTTTCAGAGTGCCATATTCGTAAAGGAAGCAGTTTTCAAATGCCGTGCCGCTTCTGTGAGAAGATTGGAACTGTTTGATGGATGTCATTTTGGAAACAGGCTCACTCCTGTGGCTGGAGTCGCCGAAATGATTGGGAAACAGATTCACTCCTGTGGCTGGAGTCGCCGAAATCATTGGGAAACAGACTCACTCCTGTGGCTGGAGTCGTCGAAATCATTGGGAAACGGTTTGGAAATATTCTAGGAGATGTCATAAAGATGTTCCTGGACGGGATCACACAGTCTGAAGCTCGCCTCCCCGATGTGTGTGATCCTACACTTTCTTCCCCACAGTAACAGAGGGATGAGACACCGCTACGCGCTGGCTACCCAACACTCGCTGACACAGGTCTTGCCTTGCTGCCTGTTTGTTCCCTGTTCAGAAGGTCTTGCTGCCTGTTTGTTCCCTGTTCAGAAGGTCTTGCTGCCTGTTTGTTCCCTGTTTAGAAGAGCTCTTGCTGCCTGTTTGTTCCCTGTTTAGAAGAGGTCTTACTGCCTGTCTGTTCTCTGTTCAGAAGAGCTCTTGCTGCCTGTTTGTTCCCTGTTCAGAAGGTCTTGCTGCCTGTTTGTTCCCTGTTCAGAAGGTCTTGCTGCCTGTTTGTTCCCTGTTCAGAAGGTCTTGCTGCCTGTTTGTTCCCTGTTCAGAAGGTCTTGCTGCCTTTTTGTTCCCTGTTCAAAAGGTCTTGCTGCCTGTTTGTTCCCTGTTCAAAAGGTCTTGCTGCCTGTTTGTTCCCTGTTTAGAAGAGCTCTTGCTGCCTGTTTGTTCCCTGTTTAGAAGAGGTCTTACTGCCTGTCTGTTCTCTGTTCAGAAGAGCTCTTGCTGCCTGTTTGTTCCCTGTTCAGAAGGTCTTGCTGCCTGTTTGTTCCCTGTTCAGAAGGTCTTGCTGCCTGTTTGTTCTCTCTTCAGAAGAAGTCTTGGTAAAATGTCTGAACTTATCATCAACGGTAGCGGTTATTAACCTCAAACATGGGGAAAAGAAAGAGAACCCATGTCGTTTTGTAGGGAATAAGAGATGGAGCAGATTCCCGCCGGGGAATGGGTGGAGCGCTGCTGATACCGAATTTTGCAAGTACAGCCGACGTGTCAGTGGACAACAGTTGCAACTTTGGAAAGTTCAAGAAATAATTTCAGACAAGGATACCCGTGAACAACAAAGATAGAATGAGAGCGGCTTGTCCAGACATGAACATCTCTTTAGATAGGAGCATTCTGCTGGTGACAGCAACATCTTTTTTTAGCTAGAAGAATTCTGCTGGCGCAAGAAAAATATTACTTCAATTCAGAACATCTTTCTGGAGTTATGACATTCTGCAAGGATCTGAAAAGCTTATTCGAAAGTAAGTCTAACGCAGCCTTCGCCTAGCCCAGAACATTAGAGCCTTTCAGCTCAAAGATCACAATCAAACAGAGAGGAAAGTAAACCGCCAGGTGATGACAAGTGAAATCAGTTCAGTCGCACAAAGTGAAAATCTAAAACAGACACACACACATATATCAGAGGATGTGAATGCTAAAACAGGAATAAACAGAAGAATTATATATGAGATGTACAAGATGATGGGGGAGAGCGAGAGAGAGAGAGAGAGAACCGTGGATACTTGCTACACCTGTGTGCCGAAATCAACTTAATAACAGGTGAGTCAGCCAGCAGAAAGTTTCCTGAGCATCACTTGGTGTGGAGACAAAGAACAGACCGGCCCGCGTGTTTGTTCAACAGTCGATATAGCTCTGTCTGGCTTTTAACTATATAGTACATTCTCTCTCTCTCTCTCTCTCTCTCTCTCTCTCTCTCATCACTTCCTCCACTCGTCTCAAGCACATGCGCACTCCCTCTTGTTCCCCCCTTCCAAGAAATGTCCTTTGTTAAGATGAAAAATACCGCTGCTGGAACACCAGTAAGCTCTATAACAGTGGTTCTGAAACTGTCAGGTCGCGGTTTCTTACATCCAATGATAATTCCCCTCCCCACTTCTCTCTCTCTCTCTCTCTCTCTCTCTCTCTCTCTCTGAACCTTAAGTGCCCAGGGCACATGGGGCTTCCGCAAGGGTTTTCCACAAATGCCTGTCCTTCGCCTTTTTTTCTGCTCTTGCCCAGGTGAGCCCTTTATTGCTCAACATCCTTTCTGTTGTTCTTCTCCATGTCTCTTTTGGTCTACCCTTACTTCTGCTCCCCTGTGGTGTCCATCTTAGTGCTATTTTTGGTAGTGAGTTGTCAGTCATTCGGAGCACATGTCACAACCATCGCCAGCGTCTTTCCTCAATAACTGTTGTCAGTGGTTTCATCTGCATTTCTGCTAATAAGATGTTATTTCTTATGGTGTTTGGCCAAAATATTTTTCTAATTCTTCGTAAACATTTAGTCTGGAAAGAATTCAACTTGTTTTCTATGGTTTTGGTGATTTTCCAGCATTCACTTCCATAGAGTAGTACACTTAGAACATTACTCTTAAATATCCTGATTTTCATATTTATGCTTAGTTTTTTTTTTATTTCCATATAGTCTGCATCATTGCAAAAGCCTGGTTTGCTCTAGTAAATCTGCTGTCCTCTGTGCTGTCTCCATTTTCTACTACTCTGCTGCCAAGGTATACAAATTCGTTGACCTCCTCCACTAACTTGCTCCCTCCCCACTTAGCTAATTATTTTCCCACACTTGCTTCGTGAATCCACACACATCTCTTCGCACACATCCTTTCTTTGACATCCTTCACACAAAATCAATGGATCACAGTTTGGGAACTACCGCCCCATAAGATTCAAAATAAAACAAAGAAAGGTAACAAGATAAGAGAGAAAATATAGCGCAGTGTAAGGCACATGTTATTACAGTTCTACAGCATTCTATAACTTGTGTACCCGTCTGTACTGAATTCTAATAATTTACCGGGAATATCCCCAGCTGTACAATTAAACTGTATTTCTTGGTCGAATGTTTGTCGTTGACAAGAACAACCGACTCAGCCATGGTACTGTGTATTGAGTTCTTGAGACGCTTTCGCCACCGGAAAACTATTGTGAACTATTTTTAATGACACAAATTACACAAATACTATTCATATTATCAAAACAAACGATAACAGTTGGACAGAGAGGCTGGGATAAAGGTCTAAGATTGCACAGACAGAAACGCCAAGCAATCGGTGAAGTGTTTGCACATTCATTGTGCTGCAGTCTGAGAGACTGGAACTCTTGTTTCACAGTTTTAATACGCAAGACAAACATTACAGGTGTGACAATGTCCTCCACAAGGCCGCCATTTATGAAATTATCAAATAATACTCGCTTAACACAAAACATTAGAGCCTTTCAGCTCAAAGATCACAATCAAACAGAGAGGAAAGTAAACCGCCAGGTGATGACAAGTGAAATCAGTTCAGTCGCACAAAGTGAAAATCTAAAACAGACACACACACATATATCAGAGGATGTGAATGCTAAAACAGGAATAAACAGAAGAATTATATATGAGATGTACAAGATGATGGGGGAGAGCGAGAGAGAGAGAGAGAACCGTGGATACTTGCTACACCTGTGTGCCGAAATCAACTTAATAACAGGTGAGTCAGCCAGCAGAAAGTTTCCTGAGCATCACTTGGTGTGGAGACAAAGAACAGACCGGCCCGCGTGTTTGTTCAACAGTCGATATAGCTCTGTCTGGCTTTTAACTATATAGTACATTCTCTCTCTCTCTCTCTCTCTCTCTCTCTCTCTCATCACTTCCTCCACTCGTCTCAAGCACATGCGCACTCCCTCTTGTTCCCCCCTTCCAAGAAATGTCCTTTGTTAAGATGAAAAATACCGCTGCTGGAACACCAGTAAGCTCTATAACAGTGGTTCTGAAACTGTCAGGTCGCGGTTTCTTACATCCAATGATAATTCCCCTCCCCACTTCTCTCTCTCTCTCTCTCTCTCTCTCTCTCTCTGAACCTTAAGTGCCCAGGGCACATGGGGCTTCCGCAAGGGTTTTCCACAAATGCCTGTCCTTCGCCTTTTTTTCTGCTCTTGCCCAGGTGAGCCCTTTATTGCTCAACATCCTTTCTGTTGTTCTTCTCCATGTCTCTTTTGGTCTACCCTTACTTCTGCTCCCCTGTGGTGTCCATCTTAGTGCTATTTTTGGTAGTGAGTTGTCAGTCATTCGGAGCACATGTCACAACCATCGCCAGCGTCTTTCCTCAATAACTGTTGTCAGTGGTTTCATCTGCATTTCTGCTAATAAGATGTTATTTCTTATGGTGTTTGGCCAAAATATTTTTCTAATTCTTCGTAAACATTTAGTCTGGAAAGAATTCAACTTGTTTTCTATGGTTTTGGTGATTTTCCAGCATTCACTTCCATAGAGTAGTACACTTAGAACATTACTCTTAAATATCCTGATTTTCATATTTATGCTTAGTTTTTTTTTTATTTCCATATAGTCTGCATCATTGCAAAAGCCTGGTTTGCTCTAGTAAATCTGCTGTCCTCTGTGCTGTCTCCATTTTCTACTACTCTGCTGCCAAGGTATACAAATTCGTTGACCTCCTCCACTAACTTGCTCCCTCCCCACTTAGCTAATTATTTTCCCACACTTGCTTCGTGAATCCACACACATCTCTTCGCACACATCCTTTCTTTGACATCCTTCACACAAAATCAATGGATCACAGTTTGGGAACTACCGCCCCATAAGATTCAAAATAAAACAAAGAAAGGTAACAAGATAAGAGAGAAAATATAGCGCAGTGTAAGGCACATGTTATTACAGTTCTACAGCATTCTATAACTTGTGTACCCGTCTGTACTGAATTCTAATAATTTACCGGGAATATCCCCAGCTGTACAATTAAACTGTATTTCTTGGTCGAATGTTTGTCGTTGACAAGAACAACCGACTCAGCCATGGAGTACTGTGTATTGAGTTCTTGAGACGCTTTCGCCACCGGAAAACTATTGTGAACTATTTTTAATGACACAAATTACACAAATACTATTCATATTATCAAAACAAACGATAACAGTTGGACAGAGAGGCTGGGATAAAGGTCTAAGATTGCACAGACAGAAACGCCAAGCAATCGGTGAAGTGTTTGCACATTCATTGTGCTGCAGTCTGAGAGACTGGAACTCTTGTTTCACAGTTTTAATACGCAAGACAAACATTACAGGTGTGACAATGTCCTCCACAAGGCCGCCATTTATGAAATTATCAAATAATACTCGCTTAACACAAAACTATGAAAAATAAACATTACAATTAAAATTATATGAAATATGGTTAAAGATTATACCAAGGCAAGTACTGTGTATGTGATGGTGTAATAATGGCGTTCCCTGCATCTCTGGGATGCACTTCTGTGGTGGGCTGGCTGCTACAGAAGATCTGGACCTGATTTTCATGCTGCAAACATGAAGATAGACTGCTGGATAGGAAGCACTACAAGAGAGATGCAAACTGTGTAGGAAACATTAATAAAAGAAAACTATTCTCACTGGAAGTGACAGCACAAACAGCAGGTTCTCAAATCACAACCACGTATATCTGTAACATGTGATTTAAGAGCAATCTCACTGATGGTAATTCTGACTTGCCTGCGACAAATACAGACCTGGGGTTTCACATACCCTGCAGTTAGCAACAACGGGGATAGGAGGACGCAGACAACCTAGAAATTACAGTAAGAGAGCGAGAGAGAGGGGAGCATAATTAAAGACAGAAAGACAATACTTAGCGACAGAGTAAAACACTTTTAGAAAAAGGAACAAACACTTTCTGAGACACAACCTGAGACCACTGCTCCAAATGACAATAATTTTGAGAAAAGCCCATAAGAGAGAGAGAGAGAGAGAGAGAAAGAAGAGAGAGAGAGAGAAGAAAGAGAGAGGAGAAAGAGAGAGAAGAGAGAGAGAGAGAGAAGAAAGAGAGAGGAGAAAGAGAGAGAGAGAGCAAGAAAGAGGCAAACCTTCAGAAATAAAAACCCGGATAAACACCCTCAAATACAAAAAATGAGATAAACACCATCAGATACAGACACCGAAATAAACACCACCAGAGACAGATAATGAGATAACCACTATCAGAGACAAACAGAAAAAACACCATCAGAAACACAAAATGAGATCTTTTTTAATCACCTGATACACAAACTGAAATAAACACAACCAGAGAAACAAACTGAGATAAACATCAGACACAAACTGAGATAAACATCAGAGACAAAAAATGAGATAAACACCATGAGATAGAAAACAAGAAAAGCTCACACGGAATAGTGCTACACTGAAAGAATGGATTCTGCAGGTTCGTTCTCTCAGAAAAGAATCAAGACGTTTATACATTTAAAAGTAAACAAAAAAAAAAACAGATAGTGAATATGAGACATCAGACGAAGTTGTTACACATATGACCAATTCTAGACTTCATGAGATGTCAGACGCAGCAGGTGACGGAGTGTAGCAGAAACTAACACAAGTTTACACAGTTCTCACAAGAGAAAGCACTAACACAAGTTTACACAGTTCTCACAAGAGAAAGCACTAACACAAAGTTTACACAGTTCTCACAAGAGAAAGCACTAACACAGATCACAGAACACAGGACTCTCAACCACAGGGAACGTATTTTCTGTTTCCCCCCTCCTGGTATTCTCACGACAAAAAAAATCCTGTCCCAGTTTTTTTGTAAGCTCACGTACACATTTCCTGCAAGAGAAGGTCAAGCGCGCGGCTCCCATCAAGCCAGGTGGGCTCTGAGATAAACTTAATCTGCCAAGACTTGTACACAGCTCACCTTACGTTTTCCTCAATGCTTACCTCTAATTTATGGCACTCGTCAAGACCAACCTTCAACCCTGACACGTTTTTGGGGCACTTCAGAGCCCCCCCCCCCTTTCTCTCTCTCCTCCCACCCCCACCTCCCACCCCCCACCCAAGAGGTAAGATCTAAGATTCCTTGAACTTTGGACATGTTTAATCTACCTGTCCTATTTCTATGAAAAGATATTTGATGTGGGGCGGCTACAAGATAAAATAAATCAAGGTAGGTTATTATCTTCAGTGAATTGAGAATGTAACCTCTGAACTTTCACCTTTTTTGGTGCTGAGTTGTTTTTTTTTTAAATTTGTTGGCAATTGGTAATGGTAACATCTTCAAATATTTACCGTAAATTTTCTTACTATTTTCAGTGCTTACTGCCATATATAAGTATCAGTCATTTGTATTTGCCGACAACTCTCTCTCTCTCTCTCTCTTCTCTCCCTCCCTCTCTCTCTTAAACTTTTATTTACCATTATGTGTTTATTTATTTGCTTGAGTATATTCCGAACTAACTCTTTCTTTCTGTTCTTGTCTTATCTGTCTGGAACCACCAGCTAGTGTTCTTTTAGCCGATGCAGTGAAGCTGTTGAAGCACAGTATGTGCCGGATTGGGAGCTGGTTACGGCCTCTAAACGAGGCTAAAAATATTTGTTCTGCTTTGAAATAAAAATATGACGGCTTACTATCAGCGTCATCAAATATCAAATATATCAATTATCATCATCATAAGACACAACAATACTATCACACAGCTTCGCAATATTAGGATCAAGAAATTTGAGATGATGATGTATAAATAATGTATCTATTACCTCCACGTACAGAACGTAGGATAAAGTATATCAAAGCGATCCACGCCCCGTCCGTCAGACTGCTGCTGTTATACCGGGGGTATAAACAGACAGGTGTGGTTGTTATACAAGGGAGTATAAACAGAGAGGTGTGGTGTCAAGGACAAGTCATGTAAGTACTAAGTGCACCTACCAGTGTTATTTCAGTAATGCCCAATAGTGTCACAGAGTTAGTGCAGTAACAGCTGCTGAAACTGATGGACACAGAGTTAGTACAGTAACAACCGCTGAAACTGATGGACACAGAGTTAGTATAGTAACAGCTGCTGAAACTGATGGACACAGAGTTAGTGCAGTAACAGCTGCTGAAACTGATGGACACAGAGTTAGTGCAGTAACAGCTGCTTAAACTAGTGGACTTTGTTACTTACTGTGTTCTGAAGCAAATCATGGTTCTCCAAAAGTGAGATCAACACAAAGAGGGTTAGTCCTGTACCACCAGCTGCACTACCCTGCAGGAAGACACAAAACAGAAAAGAATAAGCTCTTGGTCTGCATTAAATATGCCACACAACACAGTTTTATGTTTGTCATCAGTGTGTGAAGTGTCACACAACACAGTTTTATGTCAGTCATCAGTG